>JARBWK010000015.1:39115961-39415961 GCA_030556195.1 Anolis apletophallus | reverse complement strand
TGGGAAAGATTACGCAGTTCCAACGAGCCAGGCGCTTTAATCTGTCCCAGAATTTAATTTTTACTAGCTTGCGTATTCAACATTGCCTGGGTTATTTGAAAAAGTCAGTTTTTTAAATTGTCCAAAATGCATGAGGTTGTGGGTGAACTACAACTCCCATCATGCCAGGTTAACCCTGAAAAACGCCATCAATACTTAAAGTTTATTATATTGGGCAAGTTTACTCTAGATCAGGGGTCGGAAACCTTTTTGACTCAGAGAGCTATGAAAACAAAATATTTGGAAATTTATTTCAGTGAGAGCCATATAATATATTATATATTTCAGACTGAATTCAACTAAATGTGAGTCTATACGTACATACTATGAGAAAAGGATTTGCCCCTTCTTCTCCTTTTCTGCCGCCCGGCCCTTCCTCCCCCCCCCCCTTGGTAAGCAGCAGCAGCAGGAGTTTGGCAGGAGGGGGAAGAAAGGGTATATTGGAGGTTTACCCACGGCACACCTGATGATCGCTCACGGCACACAAGTGTGCTGCGGCACACCAGTTGGGAAACACTGACGTAGATGATAGACAGATGACAGATAATAGAGATAAATGAGAGAGAGAGAGAGGTAATAGATAAATTATCTATTTATCTATCACCAATTTATCTATTTATTCTTTATTTACATCATCATTGAACAGTGATGCTAGTTAGTGGATTTCAGGGATCATAGTGTATTTATTTATTTGTTTATTTATTTATTTACATCATTTATATTCCGCCCTTCTCACCCCGCAGGGGACTCAGGGCGGATCACAATGCACATATACAGGCAAACATTCTATGCCATTGACATACAACATATATATAGACAGACATAGAGGCAATTTAACATTCCAGCTTCTGGCCACCAGGGGGAGCTATCGCATTCCTTCATTTTTTGTGTACTTCCTGGAGATTTATGGCCTCGTAAATCAGTTAAATTTAGCCTCCCCACAAAGTGGTACCTAAATTTCCTACTTGAACGATGCAACTGTCTTTTGGGTTGCAAAGGTCAACAACGAGCTACACAAATTGGTCAAGAGCTCACCCCGACCCAGGCAAGCCTTGAACTCATGACCTTCTGGTCAGTAGAGATCTTATGCAGCTGACACCCAGCCAGCTGCGCCACATTTCCGGTGTTAGGCTTGATATGTAAGACCCTCCAAATTTTCTGTATCTTCTGAAGAAGAAATACATTTTTCTGCATAAAAAAATCTTTTTTCTCCAACCAAAGCTCCACAATTATATTTTGTTTGTGAAGGAAAATCCTCTAGAAGGCTTCAGCACACTCAACTATTGAGAGAATACTATGTACAACTACTAGGTAGCATGCTATACATAGCAATACTATACAGAAATGTTTGTTTTCTCTCCACAACTAAGAGGAAACAACAGTAATTACTTGCCCTTGCATTCAAGGATGCTGCATTGAGGATTTACATCCCTATCCTTGTTGGCTATGCACCAATAACAAAAAAAAAGTAAAATGCATAACATGGCGATACCTTTATTAGGCCAACCCAAAGCCAGAAAAGCGAGTGTGTTAGCATTTCTGGAGGCCTCTTGGGACACAATGTACTCTGCCTACAAAGTGGCTTGCTGTTTCACACGGGACAGAGGCTGCCTGGATCTCAAGGGAAGTTCCTTTTTGGCTACTAATGGAAGTGTTATTACCCAGCTTTTACTGCTTTTGGCCTCAGTTCCTTCATGGCCAAGATGTGACACAGGCTCTTTCTGAATCCACTCTCCATCCAATCAGGCCCGGATTAACACCTTTTTGTGCCCTAGGCCATGCTTTGGAATTACACCCCCTTTAAGCCAACCTCTGCCACCGCCCCCCCACACACACACACCACTCAGACCCACACTTGGCTGGCTTTTGGCATGGTACCTCCGGAGCAGAAGAGAAAGGTGAGTAGGCACCATCCCACCACCTCCAAGGTTCCCATTCACACCAGCTGGAAAGCTCTGCTGTGCTCTGAAGGTCTCCTCGGGAGGCTTGGGGAGAGCGCAGCGGGTGCAAACTCGCTCCAAAGGCACGCACGAGAGAGAGAGAGAGAGAGAGAGAGAGAGAGAGAGAGAGCAAGAGAGCGAGAGAGAGATAGCAAGAGAGAGAGAGAGATGTCCGCTTGGCGTGCGCTCCCGCAGACCGAGGGAGGATTCAGGTTGGGGTTTGTGAGGCTGCTCCCGAAGGCAGGAGAGCCAGGCCCTGCCCTTGATCCTTCCCTCCCTTCCACGGCTCCCTTTGGCCAAGCAGGCCGCCCCGGTTTGGTCCGAGAGGGCAGGAGCGAGCCTGGGTTGGTGTGGTCTTGTGCTGGGGACCTAGGAGAGGTCCACCCAAGCAATGCCCTTTCTCTTCCTCCCTCCCTCTCTTCCTTCTTTACTTTCTTTCTTTCCTCCTAGTTGCCTCCTACTCCTCCTTCTCCCCTCCCTCCCACCGCCCTCTCCCAGACTCTGCCGCTCGGCTCTGGCTGCAGGAATTTACAGTCTGCTGCCGGGGGAGCCGGGCAAGTCGCCATGGAGACAGCTTCCCCGGGAGCCAGGAGGTCAGGCTAGCCAGAGACCCGCGGGCAGCCCAGAGAGTGAGAGACTTTGCCGGGAGAAGGAGCGAGGAGGGGCATGAGAAAGGGGGAAAGAGGGGCTTAGATGAGTTTTTTATTTTTATTTTTTTGGTCTGTGATCTGTGCCCCTCCTCGGCATGCGCCCCTAGGTCATGGCCTATGTTGGCCTTATGGGTAATCCGGCTATGCATCCAATGTGCCTTAAACTGCAACCTAAGCAAACGTTTCCAAGAAGAGGTTCCAAGACTTTTCTTCCCTTGTGCGATGCTTATCAAAGAGCCAAAGGGGAGTGGATGATTTTTCTGGAGGATTTCCCCTGCTTCCACACATTTCTAAGACATTTCAAAGATGAAGGACTACAGAGCCCTAAACTACTTTTGGATTCGGAGAGGTACAGGCTAAAAAGTCCATTTTCCGAACTCTGTTGGAAATATCTACGGGACATCAGTTTGGGGCTGGCTTATGGATCACGGTTTGCTGGCAAAGGCAGCTGCCAATTGACAATGTGCTGGGTCTTAAGCCAAGCAATATCCCATTAACAGCCCTGACAGCGAGTTCTGCTAGACCAGCAGATTCCCACCTCGAAGCCCTCAAATGAAAATTGCTCCCAAGCTGATCCATTGCCAGGTGGCTTGGCAGGAAAGAGATGGCAAGTTACCCACTCCTCCTAATTATGTGGGAGATATTAGGATGGCATCATCTCTATTCCGTATTTCCTCCATGAAGAATGGCGAAGGTCACATATAGCCCAAAGGTTCATCAATCTTCATCTCCAATGCTTCTCTGGATTTGCATCTCCAGCCTTCCCCACTGCAAAAATTAAAACAATAACATTTCCCACCTTTCCTCGGCCTCGCCCATAGATGTCTATGAGAGTGGGCCCTGTCCTGAAGACTACACTTCCCGTCGTGCAGCTCTCTCCGCCTCCCCGCAGGAGAAAGCCTCCCTCCCCGCAGGAAAAAGTCTACGCCTCCCAGCATGCCCCGCAGGGGCTGCGGTGGGGCCGGGCCAATGGGAGGCGGTGAGGGTGGAGCCAGGGGCATGGCCGGGCGGCGGAGAGAGAGAGAGAGAGGACTGGCAGGGATGGCGGAGGGCTCCGAGGAGTGTCCGCCCTTCCAGCTGGGCAGGCCGCTCTTCGAGCAAGTAAGCGCCATGGTGCCGCACGACGGGGACTGAAAAGGCCCCGCCGGAGATGGAGTCGCTCTTTCAGGGAGCCCGCATTGCTTGTCTTAGGTGGCCCCGCCCCCTTGGTGCCATCCCGACCTCTCATTGGCCCTGCTGGGTGTCAGTCTCCCATTTGAATTCCCACCCTTGGGAAAGCACTTTTGTGATTGGCTCCCACTTCCCTTGACTCCTCTTCGGAGGTGGTGCTCCTGCCTTAGCATCATGAGTTCGAGTCACGCTTCGGGCAGAAAGCGTGAGTGTGGAACTCCCTGCCACTGCATTGGGATGGCATTTTTTAAAATGGGCCCGAGCACGACGCTGCTGCAGGAGGGTCCGGCCCAGGCACCCCACGAGCCCTGAGAATACACCTGCACTGATTGGCGCGGGTTGTTGTTGATTTATTTGGATATTACTGATGTAACTGAGATGTATTGGGCTACCTGAGTGAACTTGAGGTAAGTTGTATGATATGATTTATTTTTAGTGTGGGTCTGAGTGATGTGGGGGGTGGTGGTGGTAGAGGTTGGCTTAAAGGGGACGTAATTCCAAAGTGTGGCTTAGGGTGCAAAAAGGTGTTAATCCGGGCCTGGTTCTCCAGAAAACATTGTACAGGTATGACTGCAAAGAAGAACTGGATTTTAAAATTATCCTCCTAATCTCCCCCGCCACATACAATAGCTGTATGACAGTGGTTCTCAACCTTCCTAATGCCGTGACCCCTTAATACAGTTTCGCATGTTGTGGTGACCCCCAACCAAAACATTATTTTTGTTGCTACTTCACAACTGTAATTTTGCTACTGTTATGAATCATAATGCAACTATCAGATATGGAGGATGTATTTTCATTCAGTGCACCAAATTTGGCACAAATACCCAATACGCCCAAATTTGAATACTGGTTGGGTTGGTCAGGGGGTTGATTTTGTCATTTTGGAGTTGTAGTTGCTGGGATTTATAGTTCACCTACAATCAAAGAGCATTCTGAACTCCACCAACAATGGAATTGAACCAAACTTGGCACACAGAACTCCCATGACCAACAGAAAATACTGGAAGGGTTTGGTGGGCATTGAATTTGGAGTTGTAGTTCATCTACATTCAGAGAACACTATGGAGTCAAACGATGATGGGTCTGGATCAAACTTGGCATGAATATTCAAAATGCCCAAATGTGAACACTGGTAGAGTTTGAGGAAAACAGACCTTGACATTCAGGAGTTATAGTTGCTGGGATTTATCTCTCTCGGCATTACTTCACGAACGAAGATTCTTAGGAAGGACTCATCCCACGCTTTCTACAAGCGCGTTGATGACTAAAAAGGCCAATCCAAGATAGGCAAGTTCGGTTGCAGAAAACACAGCAGAAAGTCTCCTTAGGTGATGTTGTTTCCAAGTTGCGGTTCTTTCTGCATTGTCGTTTCTCTTTGAGACCCGTTCGGCGTGTCTTCTCGAAAGAGGCCGCAGTATTGTAGATAGTGCATCTCCATGCCTCCCGATGTGAGGCCAGGGTGGACCATTGTTGGTGATCAATCTGGCCGAGCCTGAGATGTTGTTTCAGGCAGTCCTTATATCTCTTTTTGGGGACGCCTCTCTTGCGCTGACCCGTGGCGAGTTCATCATAGAGTAGTATCTTTGGGAGGCGGTGGTCCTCCATCCTAGAGACGTGCCCTGTCCAATGCAGCTGTGTTCTCAATAGCATGGCCTCAATGCTGGTGATCCCTGCTTGCTCAAGGACAGCAACATTAGTCACATAATCGGTCCAGTGTATATTTAGGATTGAGCAAACACAGTGATGATGAAAGCATTCGAGGAGTCGTAGGTGTTGGCGATAGGTGACCCATGTTTCAGACCCATAGAGGAGAATAGACAGTATGATAGCTCTGTACACACTTATTTTGGTGCTTTGCCTCAGGTGCTTGTGGCTCCAGACTCTTTTGTGAAGCCTTCCGAATGCACTATATGCCTTTGCTAATCTGTGATCTATCTCTTGATCAATTTTGGCATCTGAAGAGTTGATGCTTTCCAGGTAGATGAACTGCTGAAGGACTTAAGCACAGATTTGCCTATGGTGACATGGGGATGATGGTGTTCTTCCTGTGGTGCGGGCTGGTAGAAGATTTCCGTTTTCTTCAGGCTGACTTCCAGCCCAAACAGCTCTGCAGCTGGTGCAAAGCAGGATGTGAGGCACTGCAGGGCTGCTTCTGAATGGGCGACAAGGGCAGCATAGTCGGCAAAAGGCAGCTCACGGCTTAAGTTGAACAAGCTGCCATCAGTACGATAGCGTATATATATGCCGTCTTTTTCTTCGAGGCCTGCCGAGTTGATTTTAATAGGACAACAAAGGAGAAACTAAATTTCTCTCAAGGGCAACATAGTACACTTTTAATTTTATTCCTTGTTGATGACCCTGAACTCTAATGAGAAGATAGAAACATCTTCCCACACTGAGGCGGAAAGAAAAACCTTGCTAAGTAATGAAGCAAAACCGACTGAATCCATTTCACATGTCAAATGGTTTGGGGATCTCAGCAAACTCCTCAACAGTCGACTGAAATGCAGTGAAATATGACTGGATGTCCAGTGCCCAAAGAACTGCACATGACAAATCCCTGCAGAGTTAATTCCTGCCTCTTGCGCATTTACTCAAGTCCTGGGGATGTCAGACAGACTTGGACATGCTTGTTCCTTTCGGTTTGATGAAGAGGAATTCAAAGGCCCAGCCAAAGGTCTAAAATCCAAACTTGTTTACAGCAAAGCAACCGAGCGAAAAGCGGCCGATTTTAACTGGCTAGGATTCCTCTGTCCTTCAGAACACAAGAGGCTCAAATGGGAGGCCCATTGAGTCCCTCAAAATGTCCCATGCTCACCAACAACCTTTCTCAAAAAACATACTGGAGTTATATATAATATATAGCTCTTATGCCTCTTTCTTCATCCATATATGAGAGGAGAATTCTGAAGAAACTATGTAATGGTAATGTATGTCTAGCTGTCACGTTTCCTTCTGCATCCATCTCCAAAGTAAGAATGGAGAATTCTGCAGAAACTGGTGGTAATGTATAGGTAATGTATGGCTGTCACATTTCCTCCTGCATTCATCTCCTTAGAGCAGGTGTTTTCAAAGTTTTTCAACCGCGGAGCTCTTTTTGAAGCAAAAGTTTCTCATGGAGCCCTAAGAAGTGCGCGCACGTGCATGTGTGTGTGTGTGTGTGTGTATGGTAAAGGTTTCCCCTGATATTAAGTCTAGTCGTGTCTGACTCTGGGGGGGTGGTGCTCATCTCCATTTCTAAGCTGAAGAGCTGGTGTTGTCCGTAGACACCTCCTAAGTCATGTGGCCAGCATATCTGCGTGGTGTACCATACACACAGACACACACACATTGGGCATGTAGTTGCTGTTTTATGTAATTGATTATTTTTTTATTTTTAATTGCTTTTATTGTGTTGCTCTGTTGATGGGCCTGGCCTCATGTAAGCCGCCCCGAGTCCTCGTTGGGGAGATGGGGTGGGGTATAAATAAAGATTATTATTATTATTATTATTATTATTAATAAACAACATCTCAGGCTCGGCCAGATTGATCACCAGAAATGGTCCACCCTTGCCTCACATCGGGAGGCATGGAGACGCACTATCCACAATGTTGCGGCCTCTTTCGAGAAGACAAGACAAATGGGTCTCGAAGAGAAACGACAACGCAGAAAGAACCGCAACTTGGAAACAACATCCCCCAAGTAGACTTTCTGCTGTGCTTTCTGCAACCGGACTTGCCTATCTCAGATTGGCCTTTTTAGTCATCAACGCGCTTGTAAAAAGTGTGGGATGAGTCCTTCCTAGGAATCTTCATTCGCAAAGTAATGCCGAGAAAGATTGTTGTTGTTGTTGTTGTTGTTGTTGTTGTTATTATTATTATTATTATTATTGGCATGGACAAAATTTTGACCAACATGAACTTAAATGGATTTCAGTGGAGGAGGGTGACTAAAATAATCAAGGGTCTGGAGAACAAGCCCTATGAGGGCTGGGCATGTTTAGCCTTCAAAAAAGAAGGTGGAGGGGAGACATGATGGCCATGCATAAATATGTGAGGGGAAGTCATGGGGAGGAGGGAGCAAGCTTGTTTTCTGCTGCCCTGGAGACTAGGACGCAAGACTTCAAACTGCAAGAAAGGAGATTCAACCCGAACATGAGGAATAAGTTCCTGACTGTGAGAGCTGTTCAGCAGGGGAACAATCTCTCTCTGCTCCAAAGTGTGGTGGAGACTCCCTCTTTGGAGGCTTTGAAGTAGAGGCTGGATAGCCATCTGTTTGGGGTGCTTTGAATGTGATTTTCCTGCTTCTTGGTGGAATGGGGTTGGACTGGATGGCCCACCAGGTCTCTTCCAACTCAATGATTCTATGATTTTAGGAGAGAACTGTGGGGGCCCTCAGTATGCTTCGCACAGCCCCAACGGCTCCACAGAGTATACTCTGAGAACCTCTGCTCCAGAGGGTCAGGTGGATCTCGAATTGGTTAAGCAAACAAACCCAGAGGATGCTTCCTCCTCATCCTGGAAAGAAGTGAAGAGTGGAGTGGCACAAGCAGGGTTCTGTCCTGGGCCCGGTCTTCTTCAGGATCTTTATTAATGACTTAGACCAGTGGTTCCAAAAGTGGGCGGTACCACCCCCTGGTGGGCGGTGGGGCGATCCAAGGGGGCACTGGGAGGCTCAGGAGAATTTGGGGGGCGCTGAACCCCTGTAAGGGGTGGTGGCGTGAGCCAGGCTTGCCACTTGCAGGGTCGCACGCTTGCGTGGACTCCCCGTTGGAAGAAAGAGGCCGATACACAGGACTGTGCCGTGGGCGGGTTTGACGAGAGGAAGGAGGCGCACACTGTGGTTTCAGCAGCAACGTCTCCCCAGGTATTCCAACTCGTAGGGACACAGTCACAAGTGCGCGATCCCCGGGTAGGCATTGCCATTTTATCCAGATCTGTCATTCATGAGGATCTTAGAGGTCTGTGGAAGTCAGAGCTGAATTGGTTGAAGGTACTGCAAATCCCATCATCCGTTGCTCATACTCCCCCAAACATATTGTTTTTGTGATTATTTCTGGAATTCAATGTTTGTAATTTACACCTTTATTTACTATATTTTACGAAAAAGGTAGAAACATTAATACATATCTCTTTCTGTTTAATTGCTATTATTTTTTAAAAAAAATTAACTTCTTGGGGGGCGCTGAGTAAATTTTTTTCTAGAAAGGGGGCGGTAGGCCAAAAAAGTTTGGGAACCATTGGCTTAGACGAAGGGTTAGAAGGCAGGATCATCACGTTTGCAGATGGGACTAATTTTGGAGGGAAAGCTAATGCTCTAGAAGACAGAAGCAGAATTCAAAACATTCTCTTTAGGGATCTCCAGGTCATCCAGTGCAATTCTTTATTCAGCTTCAGCTGGAATTATGTCACTCTTATTCCACTTTAATAGTCATGGTTCCATTCTACGGAAGCTTAGGAAGGAAATTTTTAGTATTGTCTGCCAGAGAGCTTCACTCACCAAACTACAAATCCCAGCATCCTTTATGACAGGGCTGTCCAACTTCTACCGGCCCAGGGGCCTGAATTCCAGTCACTGATGACCTGGGGGACCGTAGGGTCTGCCCCAACCCCCGGCTCCGCCCCCGGCTCCGCCCTCTCCCCGGCCCCCTTATTTTTATTTAATATTAAATATATTGAATTCCATCCTCCCCTCTCCCCTTATTTTTATTTAATATTAAATATATTTAATTCCATCCTCCCCTCTCCCCTTATTTTTTATTAAATATTAAATATATTGAATTCCATCCTCCCCTCTCCCCTTATTTTTATTTAATATTAAATATATTGAATTCCATCCTCCCCTCTCCCCTTATTTTTATTTAATATTAAATATATTTAATTCCATCTTCCCCTCTCCCCTTATTTTAATGTATCCCATCTCCCCTTATTTCATCTTTAAATATATTTAATTTTATATTTAATACATGAGGGGAGATGGAGGGAGGGAATGAGGAGCCCCCTGAGGAGCCCCCTGCTTCGCCTACCTTTTCCAAACGCGCAGGATCCAGGAGTACCCGGACGACGAGAGGCGACGACCGACTGAGTCGAAGAAGGTCCTAATTGCGTCTGTCGGCCTCAATGATCCAGTAGTAGAGTAGCCGAAGAGTATCACGAGAATACGCAATCCACACAGGATTTCGCTGTCAACGCCGGCGTGATCTCACGTTGACAGCGAAATCCCATGTAGATTGCGTATTCTCGCGATACTTGCTCGAACCGAAAGTAGGGTTTTTTTATTATTATTATTTATTTTTATTTTTCAATTTTTATTTTTTATTAAAAAGCTTAGGGGGCCATAGGAAAGGGGCTGGGGCCGCCAGCTGGACAGCCCTGCTTTATGATAAGGCCATAGCAGTTAAAATGAAACAATACTGCAATAATTATATGGTGCAATTGACACTGTTTTGTCTTCCAGACATCTGTTTTGCACAACCCCCACAGTTCTAGAATATAGACCCCTTTGCATTTTATTTCAGGGTTGTCATAGACTTACTGGCACCCTGGTAGTTAATTATTAACAGGTTTGCAGCCAGTTTGCAGAGCATGCTACTGGTAGCCTGAAAATGTATCCCTTTGGTTTGGAGCCCGCCCCCTTTTTTCCTGAGGATGGATTCTCCATTTTGAAATCTCTCTCAGTCTTCTCCAGGCTAGAGAAGGACTCAGATGTGCTTTTGGTCAAGCTAGGTCAGCTTAGACAGGACATCATAAGTACTACCTTTAACTAGATGTGTTTTTGTTGTAGTTTGGACAGTTAGCCATCTACCTTGTTGTAGTCCTGCGCTACCCTGCTGTATTTTTTGGGGCTATCTGGCTGCAACTTCACCAGCTCTGCCTTTAAAACTGACTCTGTGCTAAGATAGGGGAAGATCCGCTCTTTCTAAGTAGCCAGCCAGAGTCAGGATAGGAAATATCCCCGGATTTCTCTGTCATTGGTGGAAGCAAAGGGTGATTTTTCAATCTTTGTCCCAGCAACTAAGCAAGAAAGAAAGAACCATCAAGGGAGATTGCTTCATTCCTTTGTAAGTCGAATGTTTACCTTTTTGAAACTGCTAAAATCTGCTCCAAGTTCCTCCAGAACTTTGTTCAAATAAAGGACTTTGTTTTACTTCATCCTGAGGTGGTTTTACTTGTTGGGACCCCTGAGCTTCAAGAGAAGGCACCCACAGTCCCCCAGGCTTTAGATAGAAAGCACATCTTAGCTTTAGCCTTTGAGTGTCTGGGCGTGACGGCACAGGCACCAAATAAATGGTAAATATATTCCAGCTGATTCAATGTGCCGATTCTAATTGGGATTAACCATAAGAGTGAAGCCAATAACTTTCTTTCCATTATTCCAATTCCAATTTAAAATTGCAATGAATTGATAACTGGGATTCTGGAAGGTGATCAAATAATGCCAAGAAGATGCAGATAGACTTAATTTAAATAATTTATTCCAAACACCAAACGTGGTTATCTCAAGAGCTGGAGATGCAGTATACACATGGCCCAGGGCAATCGCCTGGACTATTAATAGTTGCAATGTCCTTTAGTAATACTGTGCCCACCCCAACATGGTTTGCATCCCTACAACTTGTATATAAGTGCACCGAACAGGCTATTGCTACGTAACTCTTCCCCCCCCCCCCGTATACACTATAGCTTGCCAACTTTCCCACGTCAAGCAAAATCCTTCGAAACGGCCTCGACGAAATTGGGCGCCGACATCAGGATGCCAATGGTACAAATAATGGTGAAAACTGAAAAGGCCATCAAGCAGAGGCGATCCACAACAGAAGCGGCAAACTTCCACTCGTTGCAAACAGCTTCCGCCTCGTCTTGGTCTCTGAACCGATTGGCGATGTAGCGGACTTCCTCCAAGATTTTTGCAAGTTCCGGGTCGGTTTCTGAAGGATGTCCACTGTGGAGGAGGTTGTCGTCGTCCGTCGGGGAACATGTCATCCTTCCACAAATCACACCCGAGTCGGTGGTTGGAGTACAATGGACCCCTTCCAAGCCTCTGAATCCAATATAGAGCATGTTTCCATTGCTGGATTGCTGCCCACTGACCGTGTTGATCTCGACACTGGACATGCTACATCGGCGTTGCTTGTGTTGGCACGCAGGCCGGACTTTGTCCTCTCCAGGCCGCTTCATCCTTAGGAACCAGGCACACCAGTTGAGGAGAATGATTCTGGTCTGGGAACATGAGAGAGAATGGATCATTGAACACATTGCCTCGCTTCTGTGTCACTTGATGGTCTCTTAAACCCAGTTTGGAAGAATATGACCATTACCCAAGAATCCACCTTTAGGGATGGATAGAACATTTTCCATTATTTGTTGCCAAGTTGAAAAATCCGATTGAGAAGAACAATAGGGACAACATACAGTCAGTCCTCCACATTCTCTGGGGTTAGGGCTGAAAAACCCCCACAAAATGGAAAAAAATGAAACTGATCCCCTCCCCCTCTTAAAATAAACCTGATATCACCTCTCTAAGAATCTCAAGGTCCTCCAGTGCAACTCTGTGATTGCCAATGGTTGACCATAGAATGGTGCTGATGTTCTCCCTAGGAAACTCTAGATCAGTGGTTCTCAACCTGTGGGTCCCCAGGTGTTTTGGCCTACAACTCCCAGAAATCCCAGCCAGTTTACCAGCTGTTAGGATTTCTAGGAGTTGAAGGCAAAAACATTTGGGGACCCAGAGGTGGAGAACCACTGCTCTAAATCCTTCAGCACAACTCTGTGGTCAACTTCTGGAACAAGTTGATCATAGTGTTGCACTGAATGGCCTACAGAATTTCCACTCCTTTCTTGCTGCCTGCCATTCCTTCCCTGTTGCTAACAATGGCATATGTTCTGTATACCTAGAGCTGATGTGGTTCATCCAATGTCATTTTCTGAATCAGCACCCCAATCCGCATTTAAAGTTGACCAAAAACCGATTCATAACCCTTTTGGTACTAACGTTGGAGAGTGGTTCCTGGTCAAGTGGTCCCTGGTCAAAGTGATCTTTGGACAAAGTGTTCCCTGGTCAGAGTGGTCCCTGGTCAAAGTGATCTTTGGACAAAGTGTTCCCTGGTCAGAGTGGTCCCTGATCAAAGTGGTCCCTGGTCAAAGTAGTCCCTGGTCAAGTAGTCCCTAGTCAAACTGATCCTTGGTTAAAATGGTCTCTGGTCAAAGTGATCTTTGGTCAAAGTGTTCCCTGGTCAAAGTGGTCCCTGGTTAAAATGGTCTCTGGTCAGAGTGGTCCCTGGTCAAAGTGGTTCCTGGTCAAAGTGGTCCCAGGTCAAAATGGTCCCTGGTTAAAATGGTCTCTGGTTAGAGTGGCCCCTGGTCAAATTGGTTCCCTGATCAAAGTGGTTCCCGGTCAAAGTGGTTCCTGGGTCGAGTGGTCCCTGGTCAAAGTGGTCCCTGGTCAAGGTAGTCCCTGGTCAAAGTGGTCCCTGGTCAAAGTGATCTCTGGTCAAAGTGTTCCCTGGTCAACTGGTCCCTGGTCAAAGTGGTCCCTGGTCAAGTGGTCCCTGGTCAAGTAGTCCCTGGTCAAAATTGTCCCTGGTCAAAGTGATCCCTGGTCAAAGTGGTCTCTGGTCAAAGGGGTCCCTGGTCAAAGTGGTGGTCCCTGGTCAAACTGGTCCCTCATCAAGTAGCTCCTGGTCAAACTGGTCCCTGGTTAAAATGGTTCCCTGGTCAAAGTGGTCCCTGGTCAAAGTAGTCCCTGGTCAAAGTGATCTCTGGTCAAAATTGTCCCTGGTCAAAGTGTTCCCTGGTCAGAGTCCTCATATGGAGACACTCAGCACTATACCTACTTATTACCCAACATGTTATTCTATGGATTTTGTTTCTGGAGATACATGGAAAACCCATACAGGCATCGAGAACCCTGTAAACCCATGGTCTGATTCATCTGGGTGGGTTTTAATATTTGTATTTCTAATGGCAGTGTTCATATTTTAAGCTCTCTTTGGAAAGCAATCCATAATTGATTTGGTAGCTGCCTCGGGGGCCTTTGTGGATGAAGAGGCAGCGTAAAACATTTTAGTAAATAAAATATACATTACCACTGCTGTGTCTGTGTGACAGTGTGTCACATACAGGGCTTACAGTCAGTTAATTTGTACATGGCAGACTGGTACGTGCATGAAATTACAATGCCGTTGCCCCAATGACTTTCTCATTCTGCCTTGTTGAACTCGAGGGAGCATAAAGAATTCGCCCGCGATGTGTAAGCTCTGGATAGAGAAAATAATATATACTTCACATTGGCTCTTACCCATTTGGGCATCTTGCCCCCGTCTGGATCATGGTGGTGATATTGCAGCACAATGACTGTCACAACCACAGAGAGGCCGACGATAATCATAGTGCTGGCAAAATACTGTGCTACAAAGGGTGAAGAAGAAGGACATTGGATTACTTGTTTCAAAATAATACTCAACTCAACGCTACACATGTATAAATCCTCCTACAGAAGTGGTTGGATGTTTTTGTTTTGCTCTGATATGAAACATTCAGATTCATTTTGCAGTTGGAGAATTTGAATTATCCAAAAAGCCAGTGGGATTTTGGCCTGCATCAATAGTTGTAATTGCTGGGATTGCTGGGATTTATAGTTCACCTACAATCAAAGAGCATTCTGACCCCCACCAATTATTAGGCTGGACTTCCCACACAGAACCCCCATGACCAATAGAAAATACTATGTTTTCTGGTGGTCTTTGGCGACCCCTTTGACACCCCCTTGCGATCTCCCCAGGAGTCCCAACCCACAGGTTGAGAAACGCTGGTGTGACGACTTGGCTAAAGAACTTTGGAGGATTTTAAAACTCTTGGACGCTTTGATTGCTGCCACCAACCTAAAATATTAATTCTAGGATTTCTGATAAAATACCAGTTAATCTAGGCTCCAATTAAATCACCAAAAATAAACTGAGAGGATTCTGAGGTACAATCTTCTTCTAGACTGGGAAATGAGAGGTTGCTGGAACTGGCACACACTGATGGAAATGAGGCACACTGAAACTGTCTTGTGTGCAGAAGTGTTTATTTTTTATTATAGGATTGAGGATTGAATGTGTATTGAAATGTTTAGATGTTTAGGGAAGGTGCACTTCTTCAGTGAAGGCCCACCTTGGGGAAGAGTTGCCATAGCAACATGGCTGTAAGGCAGAGGTGGGAGGAGTCAACAGTTTTCTGCCACAGCCAAGAATAGAATTCTGGGGAAGTTTGAATTTTGACAGTTTAACTGTCAGACCAGCTCTAGGAGAGAGCAGGTTCTGAGGGCAGTCTGGTTTTGGAGCTGTAAAGAGACAGTTTTACATTAGGTCAGATACGTAGTGACCTCATCGTTACAAATTGGTGGCAGCGGTGGGATCAGTAAAAGAGGGTCCACCCTGTCCAGCCAGTTCATTTGAACAGCCTCTTCAAAAATTGGTGGCAGACGACGGGATACATGTAATACCCTTAATCCAGCGCTTAAGGCCATGTTAGAAAGAAATTCTGAGGTAAAAGTTGTGAGGTAAAGTTAGATCTCACAACATGACCACCAGGAGACAGAAGAAAGTTACAGAGGAGCCAGAGGAAACTGAATTAGTTCATGAAGAAGAAAGTTCAGACTCTGAGCAAACACCAGTTAAAATGGGGACTGAGGCATCTTTTCAGTTCCTATTTGAGATGAAAAGATTGGAAATAGAGGAGAGAAAAATAGAGGCTGAGGAGAGAAACATCTTGTAAAGTTAATAACGATGAATATTTATTAAACTAACAAGCAGCTTTGAGAGGCACCAATGCGTTACGGTTATCAAGTGAGGCACAATAGCATAATGGTTATCAATTAACGTTCATTAGCGTGTTGCTTACTTCAGAGGAATTATTTTAAACTTAGATCTTAAAAACAGACAGTGTAAAAACAGTGTAACAAACTCCCTCACCCTAATATTTAAACTAGTGGTGAGCAATCTACCAACTAACTACCTAGTTAATTCACTGAGCTAACTCTCAGTCTACCAGAAGCCCACCTAGCTATAACTCAATCTCTTAGAGTGTTCCTATAGCCGGCTTCTTCAGAGAGATGAGCTAATCCCTAAACCCTAAGGATTTCTGAAAGCCTGTGACTGACTACCTGCCAGCTATCACACAGAGCTTTCACTGACAGCCCACACACAGCTGTGTCAAGAGACTGCTTTAGACTCACAGCTCTGACCACAAATTGCTCTCTCTCTCAGAGCTCTGACAAAAAGCTCTTCACTCTTTGAGTCCTGACAAGAGACTGACTTCTCTCTTTGAGTGTTAACCAGAGACTGACTAAAAAGTTACACTCTTTCCCACTCAAGTAGCTCGGCTCCTCCCCTCAACTCTGGGCTCCTCCCAGGCAGCTCTCTCTCTCTAACTCCCTCCCAGAGAAGGCTCCAAGCCACTCCCCCTTTCTGGTTTACCTGTTTCCTGGATGCCAAACTGCTATGCTGGTCTCGGCCCAGCATTACAATGGGTGAGTCCTCATAGCTGGCCTTGGTAAAAACAGACTTCTACTGTGTGTCAGCTGGCTCTTAAGATGGGTTGAAGCAGTGTTTCCCAACCAGTGTGCCGTGAGCGATCATCAGGTGTGCCGTGGGAAATTGGAACCTCCAATACCCTTTCTTCCCCCTCCTGCCAAACACTTTTTCTTCTTCACTCGGGCTCCCTTCTTCCCAGCCTCGCTCTGCTCGCTTTGCCTCGCTTTGCTCTGGGGCGAGTCTGCGCAGTAGCGCCCACACGGTTTATGTCTTCCTCCTCCCCCCCTCCCTCCTGAACACGCTCACGCTGCCCCTCGGATCAAAATGGTGGCAGCAGTGGCAGTGTAGAAGAAAAAGTAAGTGTTCGGCAGGAGGGGAAGAAAGGGCGCGAAGGGGAAGGGGAGGAAGAGGTCTCTGTTGAAAGCTGGCATGGGCAACCTTGGACCTTCCAGGTGTTTTGTACTCCAACTCCCACCATTCCTAGCAGCCTCAGGCCCTTTTCCTCCCCCCCCACTTAAGCAGGAAAGGGCCTCAGGCTGTTAGGAATGGTGGGAGTTGGAGTCCAAAGCACCCAGAGGGCCGAAGTTTTGCCATGCCTGTTTGAGGGACCTTAAAGTGGTGAGCCTACTTCCAACATTGTGATTCTGGATAGAAAACAAACAACAACATAACATAGTTTTGAGTCCACAGTGCTCTCTGGGTGTAGGTGAACTACAACTTCCAAACTCAAGGTCAATTCCCAAGCAAACCCTTTCAGTACTTTCTGTTGGTAATGAGAGTTCAATATGCCAAGTTTGGTTCAATTCCATTGTTGCAAGAGTTCAGGATGCTCTTTGATTGTGTGTTAACTATAAATCCCAGAAACTGTAACTCCCAAATGTCAAGGTCTATTTTCCCCAAACTCAATCTGTGTTCACATTTGGGCATATTGAGTATCCATGCCAAGTTTGGTCCTGATCCAACATTGTTTGAGTCCACAGTGCTCTCTGGATATAGGTGAACTACAACTCCAAAACCCAAGGTCAATGCCCACCAAACTCTTATAGTATTTTCTCTTGGTTATGGGAGTTCTGTGTGAGAAGTTAGTGTCTTTCTGCCATTCCTGCCAGGATATCTATGTTGTGTTTATCGAAACAGGTCCAGGTTTCACACTGAGTGTATAAATACATTTTAAAACATATTAACTATATGTATTACTGTGTTAGAGTGTCATTTTGTGTCATTTTGGTTGGTGGTGTGCCCCAGGATTTTGTAAATGTAAAAAATGTGCCGTGGCTCAAGAAAGGTTGAAAAACACTGGGCTGGAGAGCATTTGCATCGTCTTCCAATACAACTACGTAGCCACATTGAATATGGAGCACTTGCATATCCATTACTCTAGCTTACAAATAGAATCACTGCAGTGCAAGTATGCCAGCCATAATTTTTTTAAATGGAGGGGAAGTGACATTTCGCACTTGGAGGACTGAAGTAGAGAAGAATTCTCTAAATAGGTCCACTTCCAAGGAAACCGGGCAAGTCAAGCATTGGCTCTCCAGAAGGAAACTCAAGAGATGTGGCATCGCAACTGAAAAGCTCTTCTCCCTTGAGCTCCTGAACCTGAGTTCTTCTTTTTTTAACCTTTCCATCGTTTTCTTTTTTAAAAAATTAATGCTTTGACACATTCCAAAGGAGAAAATAAAAATAGCAGGCATTTTATAAAACACATTTTTAAAAAACAGCATATAGAGGCAATTACGGGCATAGTAGAGAAGTTCACCAGGGCTACTGATCCCGTAAATATATCATTTCAACTAACAATTGATGTCTTTCCTTCAAAAAATGAACCTTCCAAGGACTCACCTATCAATGGCACTGAATCAGATGTTGCTGGCATAATTTCGGCGACCAGGAGCATAAAAACAGTGAGAGACAATAGAACGGTTATCCCTGAAAGACAAATTATAGGTGTCAGAGCTAAAATGTATGTATTTATTTATTACTAGCTGTACCCGGCACGCGTTGCTGTGCCCTTTTTAGGAGATGCGAGAAAGTCCAATCATCCACGGTGTGCCCTCCTCTAAACTGCAGTTGGATGGAGTGTGGGTCATGGGGGCATGGTGTGCCAAGTTGGGTCTTTATTGGTCTTGGTTCTGGGCCACAGTGGTCTGTGGGGAATGATGGGTTTTGAAGTACTACAAATCCCATTTTCCATTGTGGTACTTCAAGTCCCATCATGCATGGTCGGGGCTCTGTGTGCCAAGGTAGGTTACTGTAAATTCAGGCCATACACAATGTCCCATGAGCTGAGGCCTAGTTAGGAACAGCAAGTTAATGAAGCCTTACTGTCAATTCAGAGCGTAAACAGCTTCCCAGTAAGTGAGGCCTAGTTAGGGAAATCAAGTTAATGAAGTCTTACTGTCAATTTAGAGCATAAACAGCTTCCCAGTAAGTGAGGGCTAGTTAGGGAAATCAAGTTAATGAAGCCTTACTGTTAATTTTGGGCGTGGTCTGTGTTTTTTGGGGTGTAAATTTTTCGGTTGGAAGTGATTTGGGTGTTTGTGTTGGGGATTGGCTCAGGACTTTTCCTTATTTTGTTTTGGCAGTTTATTAAGGATCGGAATTTTCATGTTGGCTGGCTAGTGCAGCAGTTATGCAAATCCGCCCTTATTGGCAGCCAATCATGTTGTTCAGAATGTAGAGGCTGGGTGAGTCTTTGGCTGCCCGGAGGATGCTGGTAAATGTAGTTTTATTTTTACTCGTTGTTTTGGGGGCCTTTTAGGTTTTGGGGGAAAGTTTCTTTGCTGCAAACGTACCTTGCTTGAGGCCTATTTCTGTTGGCAAGTATTGTTTTTCTGCGTTGTAAGGTTTCTTTGTTTGAGGTATACATCACATGACGTGAACCCATTTATGTAATAGATTTACAGCATTTATATTCTGCCCTTTTCACCCCGAAGGGGACTCAGGGCAGATCACAGAACATATACACAGCAACATTCAATTTCGTTGAACAGACAGGGCAGACAACAAATAAAGGTATATGTCGGCTTTTTTCCCAACTTCAACATCCTGGAGGTTATATTCGATTCCGGTCACAGGGCGGTGCTCTCGCTCCATCCTCTATGACAAAGAGCCTTGATCACAGACTTCCTCCTTTCTTTGATCACCGGCATTTTCTGGTACACTAGAGTCCCGCTTATCCAACTTTCGCCTATCCGACATTCCCCTGGTGCACATGTGCACCCTCCACAAGGCCGGAAACTGAAGACGGTTTGGCGGCTGGGGGCGGAGGCTCAACCTCCGGTTGCCAAATCCTCTTCCTCAGGTTCCGGCCTCATGGAGGCTGAGCATGCGCGCCGGGGGCGCATTTGAACAACTGGCTGGCTCCATGCATGCATCCCCAGCGCATATGCACACTCTCCATGAGACCGGAAATTGAGGAAGAGGATTTGGCGACCGGAGGTTGAGCATCCGCCCCCAGCCGCCAAACCCTCCTCAGTTTCTGGCCTCGTGGAGGGTGCGCATGCACACCAGGGGTACATGCGCACAACTAGCTGGCTCCGCACATGTGCGCCTGGCATGCATTCACACCTTCCACAAGGCCGGAGAACAAGGGGGTGCCAAAATAATCTTCTCTTACCATATTTAATTACCTTAGTAAAAGAAAGACTGAAAATAGCAAAGCAATGTGTGTATTGTACTCCAATCCTTTTGCGTGGCATAGACTTATCTTTGTTCACCACCTGATTTAAAGCTATCCAAGCATTTTGTGATTTCTCAAGGGGTTTTGGTTTGTGCCAATTCTCTATGATGCCCATCAAATGCAATATGAAGGAAGGAAACACATGCTGAGTTATCTTTGCTTGGAAACAAAGCCATATGCTTACCAAGAGAGATCTTTTCTCCAGAGTCTGCCGGCAGCAGAAAAACAAGAAGGGCGAGAGCGGAGATGAGAACGCACGGGACGAGGAGGTTGAGTCCGTAATACAACGTCCTCCGTCGCATCGTAACTGTGAAGGTCACATCTGGATAGGGTTCTTTGCAACAGTCATAGAAGGTTTCGGTCCTTTTCCCAGGAACACCTGTTTAGGGGAGACAAATATCACGTATGTGTGGGTTATGAAAGACCTCAATACCTTATCCATTATGGTTCTTGTGAGCTAAACAGGGTAAATCCTGGCAAATACTTGGATTGGAGACCATCAGTGAATAGCAGTTCAGAAGAAGGAACTTTCAAACCCATCTAGTCTAAAAAAACCCCATGAAATTCATAGAATCATCAGGCATCCACAGGCCTAATGAGCTTAAATAGCCTAAAGCAGTGTTTCTCAGCCTGAGGGTCAGGTCCCCGGGGGGGGGGGGGGGTTAAAGGGCTCGCCAAAGACCATCAGAAAACACATATTTCTGATGGTCTTAAGAACATCTTTGGCTGAGAAGACTAAAGAACTTTCCACCTGTCCTTCTCTTCCTTCTTGGTGTTAGTGAACTACAAGTTCCAGAATTCAAAAACAGCCACCACCCCCAACCCCAACAATATTCAATGTTGGCCATGTAGGTAGTGTTCAAGCCATTGTAGGCTGAGTTCAGAATGCTACAATCAGAATGTTCAGAATGATTGTAGGTGAACTAGAAATCCCAGCAATTACAACTCCCAAATGCCAAGGTCTATTTTCCTCAGACTCCACCAGTGTTCAGATCTGGCCTAGGCCCGGATTAACACTTTTTTGCGCCCTAGGCCACACTTTGGAATTACGCCCCCCACACACACACACACACCACTCAGACCCACACTTGGCTGGCGTTCGCCATGGTGCCTCCGGAACAGAAGAGAAAGGCAAGTAGGCACCATCCCGCCACCTCCAAGGTTCCCATGCAGTCCCACTGGCTGGGAAGCTCTGCTGTGCTCTGAAGGTCTCCTTGGGAGTTAGGAGGCTTGGGGAGAGCGCACAGATGCAGAGGGAGAATGGTGCAAGAGAGAGAGAGCACACGCAAGAGAGAGAGAGCGCAAAAGAGAGGGGGAGAGAGGGCACACGAGGCGGAGCAGAGACTTTGCTGGGAGAAGGAGCGAGGAGGGGCATGAGAAAGGGGGAAAGAGGGGTGCGGACCAGTTTTTGGTTTTTGGTCCATGATCTGACGCCCCAGCTCTGTCAAGGCCTCGTTGGCCTTATGGGTAATCTGGGCATGATCTGGCCATACTGAGCATTTGGTGCCAAGTTTCGTCCAGATTCATCATTGTTTGAGTTGGCAGTGCTCTCTGAAGGTAGATGAACTACAACTCCCAAACTCAAGGTCAATGCTCACCAAACTCTTCCAGTATTTTATGTTGCTCATGGGAGTTCTGTGTGCCAACTTTGATCCAATTCCATCATTTGTGGAGTTCGGAATGCTCTTTGAATGTAGGTGAACCATAAATCCCAGCAACTACAACTCCCAAATGACAAAACCAATCCCTCCCCCAACCCCACCAGTATTCAAATTTGGGCGTATTAGGTCTTTGTGCCAAATTTGGTCCAGTGAATGAAAATACATCCTGCATATCAGATGTTTACATTACCATTCATAACTGGAGCAAAATTACAGTTATTATGTAGCATTAGAAGGTAAAACATTGGCGGTCAGACATCAGATCCTGCTGGAACTGTATTAAAGGGATCACCCATTAGGAAGGGGCCTGAAACATTGGACTAAAGACCTCAGATCACATCTGATCTTGCACATGTGCACCATCCCCATGTCTTGCATGCCTGCTGGCCCTGAGCCTGGAGTTCCAGTCCCCTTGGCTGAGAGGCTGGCTGAGAGGCCAGCCAATCACATCAGAGGAGGGCTTTTGGTGGGAGGATTCGCCATCTGTTTCCAAAAAGGAAGAGACCCCCAGGTTGAAAAATACTGCTCTAAGAAGACTACCCAATCCTCAAGAAGAAGGGATTTACAATTGACCCTCTCCATCTTAGGTAGAAATCTCACCACTTTCACATTTTGTGGACAAATCTCAGAACTAGAAGTAGATCCGGTCACTGGGTAAGAAAAAAAAATCCCCAAAAATAGACAGTATACATTGATTTCGCGAAGACTTTTCAGAACACTCGTATAATGTTGCAGCTCAGATTCATATTCATGTTTCCGAGAATTAAAGGTTGATAATGCAAGCAATGTACAAGGGGAAGAAAAGAGAGCATTACTTGAGATTTGGCTAATCCCTCAGGTGATTTGGAGAAGAAAGGCCCACTCCTACGTCTAAATCCCTGAGATGTTTTTGCAAATCTCATCTCCGAGCCCTTTTAAGGAGTTTTACATATCCTATAGTTTTAAGTCCGCTGGGACTTTCTGAAATAAATGGCATTTCCTGAGCACTCGTTTTCTCTCTCTCTCTCTCTCTCTCTCTCTCTCTCTCTCTCTCTCTCTCTCTCTCTGGAGGTTGCATAATTTCCATATGATACTATCCTCGTTGACCAGAGGGAATCATTTATACAAAAATAGAAGGCACAAAAGGAAGACTTGAATGGTTTTAGGTGTTATCCTGAAGTCAAGGTTAACTGGGGGCCAACTTAAATGACATAGGGATGCCTTCAGAGAGTGTCATTGCCTCCTTTGTGGATTGTAATAATAATAATAATAATAACAACAACAATCATAACAACAATAACAACACCGGGAAGTGGCGCAGCTAGCTAAGTGTCAGCTGTATAAGATCTCTCTGACCAGTAGGTCATGAGTTCGAGGCCTGCCTGGGTCGAGGTGGGTGCTCGACCTTTAAGTGTAGCTTGCTGTCGACCTTTGCAGCCTGAAAGACAGTTGCATCTGTCAAGTAGGAGATAAAGGTACCACATTAAGTGGGGAGGCAAATTTTGACTAATTTATGAGGCCATAAAGAACTCCAGGAACGCTGAGGAATGCGGAAGGAACAACAAAGGATGCTGGGAATGCTGAAAGATGAGGAGTGCGTCAGCTCCCCCTGGTGGCCAGAAGCTTGCCTCTGTTCGTCTATGTTCATTTATATATGTCTATATATGTCTATATATGTTGAACTGCAGGGATTGTCTGCTATGTATGTGTACTGTAATCCGCTCTGAGTCCCCTTCGGGGTGAGAAGAGCGAAATATAAATTAAGTAAATAAATAAATAAATAAATAATCAACAACACTTTATTTGTATTCTTGCCAAGGGGACTCAGGACAGATCATTGTACACATACATGGCAAACATTCAATGCCATTTTGGACAGACAGGACAGAACAAAAAGGAGGTACAGTATGTTGTGTTGACGTCCAGCTTTTTGGTGCCTTGGAGGTTGTGCTCACATCCAGCCACAGGGGGTGCTGTTGTTCCATCCTCTATGACAGTGGTTCCCAAAGAGGGCAGTACCACCCCCTGGTGGGCAGTGGGGCGATCCAAGGGGGCGCTGGGAGGCTCAGGAGAAATCGGGGTGCGCTGAACCCCTGTAAGGGGGCGGTGGCGTGAGACAGGCTTGCCACTTGCAATGTCGCGCGCTTGCGAGGACATCCCCATTGGAAGAAAGACGTCCCCGTTGGAATAAATGTATACATTTATTAGCTGTACCCGGCATGCGTTGCTGTGGCCAACCTTCCCTCCCTCTTTCCTTCCTTCCCTCTTTTTCTTTTCCTTTTTCTTTCCCTTTTACTTTCTTCCTTCTCTACCTGTTTCTTTCCTCCCTTTCTTTGCTCTTTGGTTCCATTCTAACTTCTCTCTTCCCTTCCTTCTTTCCTTATTGATGCATAAGAACAGAGAGAGACTGACAGCTGTTGAGCAAGACCTTCGTGTGTGTCTTTCTGCCTTTCCTCCCAGGATATCTATGTTGTGTTCATCGAAACAGGCCTGGGTTTCACACTAAGTGAGTGTATAAATACATTTAGAAAGCATATTAAATATATGTATTACTGTGTTAGAGTGTCATTTTGTGTCATTTTGGTTGGTGTTGTGCCCCAGGATTTTGTAAATGTAAAAAATGTGCCGCGGTTCAAAAAAGGTTGGGAAACACTGGTCTACAGAATGCAAAAGTAGCTTGTTCCCAAGGTCCCTGGAAAAAGTGGGTGGAACAAACGCAATTGGGCTCTGCTAATGATGATTGGCAGGTGCTAAGGACCAATCAGTGCAACTAAACCTCTTGCAAACTGTGCAGGCTGTAAAAAAACACTTTAACAATGCAAATCTTTAAGAACTCAAGATTTTCTATGCAGGTGGTGCTCACCGCACCGTCACAGAAGAAGACCCACGGAACTTACCCACTAAATCCCATTCACCGTTCGAAATGTACCCTGAGATTTCAGCTTCTTGCATTTGCAAATCCAGGGACCATCCACCGTACGTCCAAGAGCCGAACTTCAGTTTACACTTCTGGACATCGAAAGGGAACCAACGCACATCGATGGAGCAAGTGCTCTTGAATATTCCTAGGCGAAAGTTCATAAGGAAACACAGGTGAGTTTTTGTGCATTGTATCATTTCATTGTTGGTTGTTGTCGCTTTTCACTCCACTTCGGTGGCTCTTTTTATTTTACCAGGCACCAAGGTTTACACAGAATAATTATTTCAGAAACCCCCACGCTTATCCAGAGATATTTCCAAAATCTAAGGCCCTGTGACGGTCTCTGATCCATTTAGACTGGAGGTACAGGAGTGTCACATTGCATGAAGATTTGCGGTTCGCATCGATTCATGCTTTGGGGAAAATTTAGCACATTGAAATGATTGTGGGAAAAGAAAGAAATGCCAACAGACTCTGTAGCCCTCAGGCTCAGTGCGTGAATTCCGACAACTTGCAACACTGGCCTGAAATACAAAAGGCAAGTGTCGGAGCCTTGTACCTTAGGATGGATCCGTACTGTGGATTTAGTGTGTTTGACACCACTTTCACTGCCGTCGCTGCATGCTATGGAGTCCTGGCAGAGAAAGCTAAAGACGTTGTCAAACTCCCGGAATTCCACAACATCAATTCATGGCAGTTAAGGTTGCACTAATTCAACAGTATAGATGTAACCATTAAAGGTGGGCACAGTATTTGTTCCATTCAGGTATTCGTTTGGTACCGTCCATTCGAATGGCACAAAACAAAAGAGCCAAGAAACAAAAGGTGAAAGGAAAGAAATAGTTGCACAAAGTTATTTCTTTGGTTTTGGGCTGTGTGGCTTTTCTCACACCACCCATAGAATTCTTCCACATGCATCAGAGGAGGCGGAGGTTTTTGGGCCAATCAGAGCCCAAGATAACAGTGACATTGCCAGGCTATAGATCTCTGCAGATTCAGAGGATAACCTCTTAGAATCAGTGGTACCCAGGGCTAGACTATGGTAATCTTAAATGGTAAGCGAACATTATTTTGGCACCTCTGCCACCAATAACTGAAAATTAAAAGGTAGAATATTATTCATATCATGTTCGGGGGCACATCCGGCTGCCGGGCGCTCCTCCTTGGTCTCCGGCCTCGTGTAGGGTGTGCATGCGCGCCAGGTGTGCATGCGCGGAGCCAGCTGGTTCCGCACATGCACACCCGGCGCTCATGCGCACTCTTCACGAGGCCAGAGACTGAGGAGGAGGGTTTGGCGGCCAGGGGCAGAGGCTCCATCTCCGGCTGCCGGGCGCTCCTCCTCAGTCTCTGGCCTCATCGAGCCGCTTTGGGCAGCTCTGGCCTGTTTACACCCCATTTGGTGCGGCGTGGGCGGGCCACCTTCCATGGGGCCAGAGACTGAGAAGGAGCATTTGGTGGCTGAGGGCGGAGGCTCTGCCTCCGGCCAGGGCCGTAACCAGGATTTTGATTCGGGGGGCTGAGTTTGGTTCGGGGCTGAGACTGGGTGGAAGAGGGTCTACCCTAGCAAACCTTTTGTATTGTTATCCCAATAACCCCATGAATGTGGGATATAATGAGCATGGTGATCAGATCATGATATGAATAAACATAACAGTTTAAATAATGTACCAGTACGGCCTTTTCGCGGACCACCCTGAGAATTTCGGGGGGGGGGGCTGAAGCCCCCTTAGCCCCCCCCCCTGGCTACATGCCTGCCTCCGGCTGCCGGGCGCTCCTCCTCAGTCTCCGGCCTCATCGAGCCGCTTCGGGCAGCTCTGGCCTGCTCACACCACATTTGGTGCAGTGCAGGTGGGCCGCCCTCCATGGGGCCGGAGACTGAGAAGGGGTGTTTGTTGGCCCATGGCCGGATGCGCCCCTAAATATGTGGCGCCCCCCACAGCCGCCTAGTTCGCATAACGTAAGATCTGGCCCTGGTGGTACCTTAAGCCCTGGCTTTAAGGTTCCTCTGCAGATCAACAGGAAGGGAAAGAGGGAATATTTTAAAGGATATTTGATTTATAGAAACAAAAAATATCCCTAAAAATTGGGGGATGTGCCCTCCATGTGTGATGCTTTTCACCCCTCTAGTCCTAAAACTGTGGGGAAGGGGAGCCTGGGAATGTTGCCCATGTTAGCCAAAGATCCAAAAAAAATTCTTCCTTCGGATGAAAGAACAAAACAGCTCATTCGGAAAAGCCCCATTTTTGGAAGCAGCACTCGAAAACGAAAACGGGGCCATACAAATGAAACAAATCCAAACGGATAGTGATTCTATACAAATGTACAAGACTAGTAATCATGCAAGGACATCATGTTTCCTCCATATTGTTGTGGAAACAAAAATAGGGATGGAGGGTGGCATTTATCCTTTCTTCTCTTTGCCGTCTACCTTTGGGTTGGAATCATTTTACTGATTTATCATTGCATAACCATACATCCTATCTCTACTCAAGGCGTTATCCATCCAATACCTATTTTTGTCATTGCAACGGCCCCAGTATAACTTCATTGGTGGAGTTTCGAAGTAAAGCTTCACCCCCCTGGTTTTCAGCCACAGTATACCGAGAAATGTCATTTCTGTAGCAAACTGGACATACTCTTACCCGGGGGAAGATACTGGCAATATCCAGAGGAGTTCACCAAAACGTTAGTATGAAATGTGGCATCAAAGCGCTCATCTGCACTGAAACAAGAACAAAGCAAAGGACAATTATTCCATCGATTATCAAATTCAGTTTCACGTAAGTGTGCCAAGATGTGGTTGCCATAGTTGGGCCACAGCTGGAGACCCAACTTTGAAAACACCCAATATCAAATGCATTGGCTGAAATCCCATATATGTGTGAGAGTTGCCCTGGTTGGATAATCAGGCAATCCTGGTGTTTCGCCCGTAAATTACTTATATTAAGCCAGGTAGGGAGGCTACCTGGCTTGGATACACCATATTCCTGACACCCCTTGAGTTAAGTTAAATACAGGGGCAGATCTTAATAGAGGCAAATTAAGCGGCCGCCTCAGGGCGCCACGTGGGCTAGGAGCGCATCCGGCCGCAGCTGCCATTGCTGCGGGCCGGCGTGCGGGTGCGACTCCAGGTGGATGGTGATGCAAAACACACTCCACAAGGCCGAAAAGGAGGACGTTTTGCAGCCGGGGTGGAGCCTCCGGCTGCAAAACGCCCTCCTTTTCGGCCTCCTGGAGGGCGTTTTCCGTCACCATCCACTTGGTGTTGCGCCCCCGCGAATGGTGCATACACGAACTAGCTGGCCTGGCGCATGCGCACACTGGTGAGCATGCGCGGAGTTGGCCCTGCACATGTGCAGAACAAGCTGACCTGCGCATGCGCACACTGGCGCACCACCGGCGTGCAGAGAGTGAGGGGGCGCCAAAAGGTTTGCGTACCATTTGAAATTACCTTCGTCCGGCCCTGGTTAAATAGATAACATTTAAATAAAAGTTGCCCAATTTGAACCCAAGAAAATGTTGTGTGGTCTCTTTATTTTGGGGGTGGGCAGGTAAATATTCTTAATAACCTGCTTTGCTATTTTACCTTGGACTGGAGTGCGTGTTAAGTACAGAGGTGGTTCTCAACCTTGGAGTGCAACACATATAAACGACAGATTTGGAGCAAGGCTTCATCTAATGGCCTTAGGGCACAGGAGACGGAACCTGGATGATTCAGAAGAAAAAAGCTCCACATCTTTGTTGTTTTCTATTTGAATGCAATATTTTTTATATATATTTTGCATTTCTGCTAAAGAGAAGCAGGTCACTTTTAAGGGACTCCTTTGAGAGCCTCTTGAAAGCCGGTTGCAGTTCTTCAAATACTTTTCTTCCCGAAGCAAAATAACAAAGCCAAAAAAAAGTAGTACAGAAGGATTACGTAGGCATACGCCCGGGCAATCCTACAGAATGAAAATCAGGATGGATATATGAACGGTTTGCAAACAAAGCTATGCACCGCATTCCAACGGAATCAAGTTCCCAGCTGTCGCCTCCCGATTGCTCAAAGTTGCCAGCAGAAGGCTTCCAATACTGTGCTTAATACATTTGTCAATCTCTCAGCAAGGCGTGTGTTCAGAATCGGCAGCCAGGGAGAGCTAAACATCACAGCTGTCAAATGCTACCGCTAAGCTAGCAATCTTGGGTTGGATGCGGCTACAAAGCATGGGAAGCAGGAAACTATTTATTGTCTCTTCTCCCCTTGCCTTAGTTGGGTTGTTCTCATCAGAGTTTCCTGATAATGATTTTTTTAGTCATTGCTTTCCCTATTTTATTCGGCTGTCTGTTCCATTTCTGTACTAGCTACAGGGTCTCGGGTAACTCAAGTTATCCTCTCTTCAGTAAGAACACTTACAGAAGTTGATAAACTGACAAATGAAAATGTTGGCAATTACTGAAGAGAAACAAAAGTCTGCCAAGATGTCTTTTTCGAGCGAACCATATGCTCAGTTGCAAACCACAATTGTGCTTTCCCAGTCCCTTCCGGAGACTATATTTAGTGAGGCTGAGCCAAGCGTGGATCTCTTTTGCTGCTAATTAAACCCCTCATCAGCCAAATTATAAGGAAAGTCCTGATGATTTCTGAAGTCAAGAAGGGTTATTGCCACTGAGTCCTCCCTGAAATCTGAGGAAGGACCCACAGCTCAGGCTTTGCATATAGATCTTCAGTTTCTCCAGGTGAAAAGATCCTTCAACAAAACACTGCGGCTCGACTGCTGGCTGTAGTGACACTAACATGCCACATCACACCAGTCCTCCACCATTTGCACTGGCTTCCCATCGAGTACTGGATTGCCTTCAAAGTGATGGTGTTAACCTTTAAGGCCTTGCTTGGTCTGGGGCCAGTGTATCTGAAGGACCACCTCTCCCTGCACATTCCCCAGAGACCACTACGGTCCATGGACCAAAACCTATTGGAGGTTCCATCACTCAAGATTTGCCGATTGTCATCGACTCAGCAGCACACCTTTTCTGTAGTAGCGCCTACCCTCTGGACAGGCCCGGATTACCCATAAGGCCACCCTAGGCCATGGCTTTGGGGGGGGCAGCAGGTCCGGACCCCCAAAAAATGTTTTTAAAAATTCAAAAAAAATTTTTTAAGGGCGCATGCACGTGGAGGCATAAGCCAGGCGTTTCACCTCTAAGGTTGTGCTTTCCATTCTGGTCCTAATCTGTTTTTATTCTGTTTCTAACTACGTTGTGTCGTGTATTCATTGTTGTGAACCGCCCTGAGCCTTTTTGGGAAGTGTGGCATATAAATCAAAATAATACATAAATAAATAATAAACATCAACAAGGACAAATCATTCCTCCAGATGTAAACAAAGAAGGATAACAACAACGAATGTGTTGTTGATGGTGATGGGTGTTATTTTGCTTGGGATGTTCACCTTTGTACATATACTTATTTGGGGAGCCTTATAACCAAGGTGAAATAAGAAAGTGCAAAAGCTGGGTTGCAGTTAAAACATGAAAAAACCAAGATTACTGACAAATAGAGGGATAAAATGAGGAGGTAGTGGCAGACTTTGCATTTCTTGGCATGAAGATTCCTGCAGACGCGGATTGCAGCCAGGAAATCAGAAGACGTTTCCTTCTTTGGAGGAGAGCAATGACCAATCTCGATAAAAGAGTGAAGAGTAGAGGCAATGAAGATCCGCATAGTTAATGCAATGGTATTCCCTGTAGTAACCTATGGATGTGAGAGCTGGACCATAAAAAAGTCTGAGTGAAGGAAGAGAGACGCTTTTGAACTGTGGTGCTGGAGGAACATTCTGAGAGTGCCTTGGACCACGAGAAGCTCCAACCAGTCCATACTTCAGGAAATAAAGCCCGTCTTCTCAGTGGAGGGAAGGATATTAGAGGCAATGATGAAGTCCTTTGGCCACATCATTAGAAGACAGGAAAGCTTAGAGAAGAGAATGATGCTGAGGAAAATAGAAGGGAAAAGGAAGAGGGGCCGGCCAAGGGGCAACATGGGTGGAGGTTATCCTTGAAGTGATTGGCTTGACCTTGAAGGATCAGTACAACCAGAGATATGTTGTGGCTTGACTCTGAAGGAGCTGGGGGTGGCCACAGCCATCAGGGAACTCTGGCCGGAGCTGGTCCAGGAGGGCACAAAGAGTAAGAAGTGACGAACAAAGAAACAACACGTATCATTACATATGCACAAAACTGAACGGAGAAGTTTCACAATGTCCATATTCAAGTAAGCGTTCCTGTGATATTACAATCTCTGTATCTCCATTTGTTAACGGCAGTGAGTGGAATGACTTTTTATGTGTGTCAGGAGTGACAAGACGCTTCTGGTGTGAGAGAATTGGCCGTCCACAAGGACGTTGCCCAGGGGACACCCGGATGTTTTGATATTTTACCATCCTTGTGGGAGGCTTCTCTCATGCCCCCTCATGGGGAGCTGGAGCTGACAGAGGGAGCTCACCTGCACTCTCCCTGGCTTTGAACCTCCAACCTGTCGGTCTTTAGTCCTGCTGGCACAAAGGTTTAACCCACTGCACCACCAGGGACTCCTAGGGGAATAACTGATGGATAAGAATTGTTGTTGTGTGCTTTCAGGACATTTTAAACTTGTGATAACCAAAGGTGAACATATGCCATGGTCTTCTTGAATAGATTTGTTCAGAAGATGTTTTCAATGGCCTTCCTCTGATGTTGAGAGAATGTGATTTTCCCAGTGACATCGAGAAGGCTCAGGCCCGGATTAACAGCTTTTTGCGCCTTAGGCCACACTTTGGAATTACGCCCCCTCTTTAAGCCAACCTCTACCGCACCCCCCCTCTCTTCTCCGCCTCGCGCCGCCGCATCCTTCCCGTCATGTGCCAATGGGGCTGAGGGGAAAGGTGCACGCACTGTCACTGAAGAGAAGGGAACGGGCCTCTTTGTGTGGTGGGGAGCGAGTTCATTACCCCTCGGGAAGGAGGCAGAGGAGGGCGAGCGAGTGCCGCAGAGCCGAGGCCCAAAGGGATGGGGAAAGATGGGCTGGGTCCAGAGAATGCTCTTTGTCCGGGGCAGTGGCTTCAGAGGCGGCCCCACGTGTGGCTCATGGCCCAGAAGCTGCAGAGAGTCGGGGCCTTCCTCTGCCTCAGGCTCCCCTCCGGGTCTCCACGCTGCACGCCGCCCTTCTTCCCTGCGGCCTTCTCTTCCCTCGGCAGTCTGCAAAAGAAGCCGCTCCAAGCCAGGCCAGGCTTGGCTAGGCGCCCCCTCCCCTCAGGTACAGAAGCACTGGCTGAGAATCAGCAGCGTAGATGGATGGGCTGAGGCTGACGCGGCGAGCACGAGCGCTGCCTCTGCGGAGCCCGGCTTTGACTCTGCGTCCTTTTGGGTACCAAGTGGCAGGAGCCAATCGCGGCACGATTTTTAAAATTATTTTGTAATATTTTTTTTGGTCCGTGATCTGCCATGGCCTAGGTTGGCCCTATGGGTAATCCGGGCCTGAGAAGGCTTTGTGGCTTGAGTCGGGATTCAAACCCTGTTTTCCAGAACGATCATTCACACAGAAAAATAGAGCTCAGCCGACAGCCTAGACAAAAGCCATTTAGGGCCTTATAGGTTATAGACAGCACTTTGAATCATGCCTAGAAACAAACTAGGTGCCCATGGAGTTGGAATAATATAGTCGTTGTAGTCTTTTATAGGATCATGTCGAACACACCTGTTCCGAGCCTGTTCTGACCTTCCTTGAAGCATTTTAGAAACCCTTCGCTTTCATTTCCCCCTCTTTTGAGATTCATATAACTACACAGGTCAAGGTTATAACACGAGTGTGGAAAAACTAAACTAGAATTTGACAAGAAGATGCAGCTGGCTCCACAAAGAACTCTGGAGCAAGGTTCATCCCACAGAATTGATTGCGAACCACAGCACGGGAATAGAGTGAAGCTCTCTCAAAACATGCGCTAAGCCAACTGGATTTGTCAGGTCTGAGAAGGGGAGCATAAAGGTGATCGATTGAAAGAGACAGAAAGTGTCAACAGCACAAAAAACAGTATGAGGCGTCTCCACCGTCTGTAGCATCAGAGGACGAATGAGATGAAGGAACCGCTGGTGACAATGGATACTCCAAGTAGAAACCAAGCTACCACTGTCAGAAACATATCTCCTTGAGACCAAGGCAGGCAATATGGTTTCTTTTATGCTGAGCAGGGATGTGTTGACTCAATGGACATATGGCAAAGAAGATTGGAGACTCTCAAAGGCACCAAGGAAACCAGAGTGCCGTGTTGCTTCTACAGCAGAAGAAGGCAAGCGACTATTCCCGGAGAGGAAGTGGAAAAGACAGATGCCATGTTTGTTTATCGTTCCAGCCTGGGAGGGATATGCTGAGAAGGGCAGGAGCCACAGGAGGTTGGAGGAATATGGTACTTGCTCAGGGGCTGGCACGGTTCCTCCGACGGAGCAGCCAACTGACTGTGCCTCCGGTCTTGGAAACACATTGCGGGGAAGATGTGCAGCATCTGCTCTTAAACCGATTAAGCCAATGCGGTGTGGAGAAGCTGCAATGCCGGGATGGAGTTGAAAATAGGGACGAGCATAACTTTTCAGGCCATTTTCTTCTTCTGTGCTTATGCCAATTGAACACTCATTGAGGTTGCATTTCTCCCAGCCAGAAACATGATCCATCACGTGTTCAACGCTTCAGCAGCAATGGTGCTTCTTCTAAGTTTGCATAAGATAGCCTGAATTGTGTCTGGATCCATGCAGAGACCACTTTTGTGGAAATCCAAGCAATTCAATGGGTCTACTCAATTTAGGATGACCAATAGGGTTGTATGTGGTGTGCCTCTAAGTCAGAGGTGGGCAATTATTTTTTCCAAGGGGCCACACGAGAGCCAAAAAATATTATGGAGGGCCGCACCTAAAGGTTGAACTACATTCTAATCTACATTATTTATTTATTTATTTATTTATTTATTTACTATATATTACACAAAATTAATATTAACATATTAATATATCAAGAAATATAAATATATTAGTATTAATATCATAATTATTATATTTATTTATTTATTTATTATTCCATTTTATATTCCGCTCCTCCCTACAGGCTCGGGGTGGATTACAGCAATTAAAATGTGCAATAAGACATTCGATAAAACATACAGTAAGATATACAATAAAAACAAATACATAGCCATAGTGACCGCAGGACTACGGTTCTTGGATCAGGCATGAGCATGTTGATTGCGTTTGGGTTTAGCCAAACGCCAGCCTGAAGAGGACAGTCTTACACGCCCTTCGGAAAGGGGCGAGTTCTGAAATTGAAATATTATAGTATATATATAGACATTATAATATATTGAAATTATAATATAATATAACATTATATTATATTATTTATTATAATATTATTATTATAAAATTATTATAAAATAATAATAAAACCCACTAATATTAAATTAAATTAAATTCAAGAAGACAAGGTGTGAACCAAGATGGAATGGCCCAATGGCCCCAGCCCAGAGGATGGCAAAGCGGACCCAGCCGCTGCCACAGCAGAGAAGAGCAGAGCAGCAGGTGATCGGAGTCTGCAGGCCTCCGCCTGCTCTCGCCCCCAGCTGTTCCCCAGCTGATCGCCCTGTTATGGAGTGCCTGCCATCCCTGGAGGCAATCCAGGCCTGCAGGGGGAGCAGTCGGCGATCTGAGGCGGCTGATCACCCTGTCGACCCAGAAGACGATCAAGTCTTCCAGGTCGCCAGGGCGATCAGCTGCCGTAGGTTGCCGAATGCTTCCGCTGCAGACCCGGATCACCTCCAGGGATGGCAGGCACTCCAAAGCCACCTCTCCTCCGGCCTGTCTGCCGACACAGGCCCCACAGAGCCCATGATGGGATGGCGGCAGTGGCACCCCTTCCTCTTGGCCTCGCCCCTGATGCCCTTCTCCCCGGGCCGGACAGAATCGGCTACCAGGCCACATCCGGGCCGCAGGCCGTAGGTTGCCCGCCCCTGCTCTAAGTGCTATTGGACCTCACGGCAGCTTTTGATACAGTTGACCACACGTTTTTAAGCCACCATCTGGCCATGACAGAGGTTAGGGGGAATGCCCTGAAATGGGTGTCCACTTTTCTCCTTGATCGGGGTCAGCGAGTGGAGAGGGGAGGTATGGTTTCCGAGAGGCTCCCCTTAAGTTGTGGGGTGCCTCAGGGAGCCATTCTCTCCCCTTTATTGTTCAACATCTACATGCGACCTCTTGCCAAGTTGCTGCGGAGGTTTGGCTGGAGTGTCATCAGTACACTGATGACACCCAGCTGGTGCTGAGGATGGACAGCCGACCAGACTCTGTACCCTATTGTTCCCAACAATGCATTGAAGCTGTGACTGGTTGGCTACGAGCCAGTTGGTTGAGAGTGAACCCATGGGAAATTGGAACCTCCAATACCCTTACTTATTAAAGGAGCGCCGCTACATCACAGTACAAAATGCACAATTAAACATATGTAATCATTCGCAAAAACACACATTGAAAGTACCCAATCCTGCTGGAGAAAATCAAAAGTCTTACATAAGGTAGTTTGGCATGGTCACCACAGAGAGCGGAAGGGGTTGTGAACCAGGTAGTAGCGAGTTCACAGAGCGCCCCTCTATGGAAAACTCATGATATTTGATGAAATCACGGAAGTGAGTGCAAAAAAAAAGTGTATCCTCACGATGTTATTCAATGTCAGTTCCGGGATCCGCGCAATAACACAGTCAGTTTGCGGACAATTTAAAGAAGCAGGACCATAATCATAGCGACTAGGTAGAAAATCACGTAGATAATCACATATATTCAAACCGCCAGAGGCTGAAGAGAGATGTGGCGATGGAATCGAAAGCTGGCATGGGCAAACTTGGACCTTCCAGGTGTTTTGGACTCCAACTCCCACCATTCCTAGCAGCCTCAGGCCCTTTTCCTCCCCCCCCCCCCCCTCAGCCACTTAAGCAGGAAAGGGCCTCAGGCTGTTAGGGATGGTGGGAGTTGAAGTCCAAAGCACCCAGTGGGCCGAAGTTTTCTCATGACTGAGCAAGACCTTCGTGTGTGTCTTTCTGCCATTCCTGCCAGGATATCTATGTTGTGTTCATCGAAACAGGCCCAGGTTTCACACTGAGTGTATAAATACATTTAAAATCATATTAACTATATGTATTACTGTGTTAGAGTGTCATTTTGTGTCATTTTGGTTGGTGGTGTGCCCCAGGATTTGGTAAATGTAAAAAATGTGCCACGGATCAAAAAAAAGGTTGAAAAACACTGTATTATGTGATCATTTCCTTTTCTTGCTGCTTTCTGCTTTTCTCAGTGGTATGGGGTTCTTGGTTCAATGAGTCGCGTCATCTCATGATTCTCCCGAAACACCACAGTTTGTTTGAGTTACCAAATGCAAAATATCCAGGTGTCGCCTGGACTCAGACTTCCACGCAGACATCTCTTCCATGTTTCATACTGTGTTTCTACTTTTTGCACATCTCCCCCTTAGTTCAATAAGTCCGACTTCCCCATTAATGGTCAGGCGACCGCAGTTCTCTCCTGATCTCTCCTACCCAGGGAAGTAAGAGAACCACGAAGCCGCTTCCAACTAGTTCCTGTGGCGCTTGCACTTTCAACCAAAGTGACATGTAAAATAACATGAGCTTTTGATCTTCAGTTCAAAGCCAGTTAGGAAGAGGAGAAGAAGAAGAAGAAGAAAACTTATGTTGTAATAATCTTCAGTACGGAATGCAAACTCCATAGGAATCCAGGGTTGTGCTGCTACCGAAATTGAATTGCTAATGAGAAGCAAGAATCCATTTAAGCCTGCCGAGGAGACCAAAAGGAAAAACAGGAGGAGAACTGACGCTCAAAGGGCATTTGTTGTTCTGTGGGGTTTTTCTTTTTCACTCCAGCCCTGATGGGACCAAAGTTTTATCAAAAGCCTATCATGAAGCCATACACTTTGGCAAAACGCCTGCCCAGAATTTATAATCTTTGAGAAAGGCTCGTTTCCTCTGATCCAAAATTATCAGAGGTGAGAAAAAGAGAACATAACTTTTTGGCTGCCACTTCCAAATTTTGGAATTTTCTTCCATAGTAGAACAGGGTCATCTTCCACCCTTATAGAGGTATTATTATTATTATTATTATTATTATTATTACAGTACAGTCTCCCCACGTCAGCATAGGCAAATCTGTGCTTAAGTCCGTTCAGCAGTTCACCTACCTGAGAAGCATCATCTCTTCAGACGCCAAGATTGATAAAGAGATAGATCACAGATTAGCAAAGGCATACAGTGCATTTGGAAGGCTTCACAAAAGAGTCTGGAGCAACAAGCACCTGAGGCAAAGCACCAAAATCAGTGCGTGCAGAGCTATTGTACTATCTATTATCCTCTATGGGTCTGAAACATGGGTCACCTATCGCCAACACCTACGACTCCTCGAACGCTTTCATCAGCGCTGTCTTCGCACAATCCTAAATATACACTGGAACGACTATGTGACTAATGTTGCTGTCCTTGAGCAAGCAGGGATCACCAGCATTGAGGCCATGCTATTGAGAACACGGCTGCGCTGGGCAGGGCACGTCTCTAGGATGGAGGACCACCGCCTCCCAAAGATACTACTCTATGGTGAACTCGCCACGGGTCAGCGCAAGAGAAGTGCCCCCAAAAAGAGATATAAGGACTCCCTGAAACAACATCTCAGGCTCGGCCAGATTGATCACCAACAATGGTCCACCCTGGCCTCACATCGGGAGGCATGGAGATGCACTATCCACAATGCTGCGGCCTCTTTCGAGAAGACACACCAAATGGGTCTCGAAGAGAAACGACAACGCAGAAAGAACCGCAACTTGGAAACAACATCACCCAAGGAGACTTTCTGCTGTGCTTTCTGCAACCGAACTTGCCTATCTCAGATTGGCCTTTTTAAAGCATGGGATGAGTCCTTCCTAAGAATCTTCGTTCGCGAAGTAATGCCGAGAGAGAGAGAGAGAGAGAGAGAGAGAGAGACAGTCTCGCTTATCCAACCTTCACTCATCCAACATTCTGGCCGCTGGGACGGTCTGGATGAGGAGGAACAAGCTGAGGATCAATCCTGATAAGACAGAGGTCCTCCAGGTCAGTTGTTCGTCTGACCGGGGTATTGGGTGGCAACTTTTACTGGACGGGGTTACACTCCCCCTGAAGTCACTGGTCCGCAGTTTGGGAATCCTCCTGGATTCAGCACTGACACTTGATGCTCAAGTGTCGGCGGTGGCCAGGAGGGCCTTCGCACAGTTAAAACTCGTGCACCAACTTTGACCATCCCTCGTGAAGTCTGACTTGACCATGGTGGTCCACGCCTTGGTTACCTCTAGACTGGATTACTGCAATGCATTATACGTGGGGCTACCATTGGAGACGGCCCAGAAACTTCAACTTGTCCAGCGATCAGCAGCCAGATTACTAACTGGGGCAAGTAACAGGGAGCAGTCAACCCCCCTGTATAAAGAACTGCACTGGCTGCCATTTATCTTCTGGTCCCAATTCAAGGTACAGGTGATCACCTATAAAGCGCTAAATGGTTTGGGACCCGCCTACCTTCGTGACCGGATCTCCCTCCATGAACCAGCTCAAACCCTCCGCTCCTTGGGGGAAGCCCTCCTGTCATCCCTGCCAGTCTCACAGACTTGTCTGGTGGGCACAAGGGAGAGGGCCTTCTCCTCTGTGGCCCCCTGACTCTGGAATTCCTTGCTTGGAGAGATTAGGAAAGCCCCCACTTTGGAGAACTTTAAAAAACACATGAAAACCTTGCTTTTCCGCTGTGCCTTTGGAGAGTACCGGTAGTTATTTATTTTCTATCATTGCTTCTTCAATGCCCCCGTTCTTGGAGTCCACCCCATTATGGGGGGGGGGCTTCCCAGGCTCCCTTTCCCCTCATTTTAGACATTTAAGCTGTTCTGCTCTAGAGGAGAGGTGCTTGGCTGCAGGCAGGTGCCCGTGTTTTCTCCCCCGGGCCTGCACGTAACATGCACTCTTTCCAAAGGCTTTAGAAGAGGTAACTGTTTCTTACTCTAAAGGAGACTAGTGCGGTGCATTCCAGCAGCAGCCACACACATATTTTCCAAGGCATTTAAAGGCATGAGGCAAGCTGTTACTTACTCTAGAGCAGTGTTTTCCAACCTTTTTTGAGCCGCGACACACTTTTTACATTTACAAAATCCTGGGGCACACCACCAACCAAAATGACACAAAATGACACTCTAACACAGTAATACATATAGTTAATATGTTTTTAAATGTATTTATACACTCAGTGTGAAACCTGGGCCTGTTTTGATGAACACAACATAGATATCCTGGCAGGAATGGCAGAAAAACACACACGAAGGTCTTGCTCAACAACTGTCAGTCATGGGAAAACTTCGGCCCTCTGGGTGCTTTGGACTTCAACTCCCACCATTCCTAACAGCCTGCGGCCCTTTCCTGCTTAAGTGGCTGAGGGGGGGGGAGGAAAAGGGCCTGAGGCCGCTAGGAATGGTAGGAGTTGGAGTCCAAAACACCTGGAAGGTCCAAGTTTGCCCATGCCAGCTTTCGATTCCATCGCCACATCTACCTTCAGCCTCTGGCTGTTTGAATATATGTGATTATCTACGTGATTTTACTACCTTGTCGCGTGATTTTCTAATTGTCTGCAAACTGAGTGTGTTATTGTGCGGATCCCAGAACTGACATTGGATAACATTGTGAGGATACACTTTGTTTTTTGCACTCACTTCCGTGATTTCATCAAATATTGCAAGTTTTCCGTAGAGGAACGCTCCGTGAACTCGCTACTTCCTGGTTCGCAACTCCTCAGCTGTCTGTGGCGACCACGCCGAACTACCTTATGTACGACTTTTGATTTTCTCCAGCAGGATTGGGTATTTTGAATGTGTTTTTTGCGTATGATTATGTATGATTAATTGCGCATTTTGTACTGTGACGTAGCAGTGCTCCTTTAATAAGTAAGGGTATTGGAGGTTCCAATTTCCCACGGCACACCTGATGATCGCTCACAGCACACTGGTTGGCACACTGGTTGGGAAACACTGCTCTAGAGGGGAGCATAGTGCATGCCAGCAGCAGCCACGCATGCACTCTCCTAGTGATTTAAAAGAGGCTTCCCACTTCCAGGTAAGGAAGAGCAAAGACCTCTTCCTTGCTGGGGGATTAATAAAAAAGATTAAACTGTGATGCCAAGCAGCAGGCAAGGAGCTGGGATCTGCTCTCGCTTGCTTTGATGTTGAACTGGTTCCGTACAGGGAGAGGCCTTCCCGTTACGTGCTCCCGAAGGTAACAAAAGTAATGAAAGAGCAGATTAAACCAAGGAAAATGGTTCCACGCACAAGTCTAATGCCTACACGGTGTGGGGGAAGTGAAAATCACATGAATTTCTAGGACTTTAAAAAGCAGTCACAGATTAACGTGGAAGCAATCGGAACGCATTTGAGCCAAATACAGATTGAGCCATCCTCACTGCGGGATGAAAATAGGACTTGAGGACAATAGAGAAGCATTTCTATTTTTATCTATAAAATATTTGGAGGGTGCATGCCTTCGTTTTGACACATTGCAGGTCATGCGCTGCCCTCCCCTTTGTTCGCTTCGTACATGCTACAACAAACCATCCTTTGGCTAAGGCAAGGGCTAGCATGCATATTCAGCTGGGGATTTGGTATTACGTTTTGCAAACAAGAGAAAGAGTCAACAGGGAGAAAGCTAGGCCAGGAGAGCATGAGAGTGAAAAACAAAATGACAAGTGACCTGGGAATATTTAAACACGCTGTCTGGCTTAATCCTTCTCTCTCACTCGCGGTCAGCAGGCAAGAGCTTCCATCCAGAGCATAAATATCAGTCCCTGTGCAACGGACAGTTGGCCGGCCAGCTTGGCAAGACAAATGGGCACAGACAGCTGTGAACACAGAGCATCGCTCCGAAAGGGCAACCTGCCCACAAAACAGCAGGAAGCCAGGAGACAACCTTGGAGAAGTTCTTGAGTGTCTTAAAATAATAATAGCATGGATCTTAGCCCAATTGAATGGTTCTTAGTCCAACACCGTGCCATGGAAGAATATGTAACCAAAGCATGCCTGAAAGATGCCCATCCATCCTCTATTTTTAAAAAGGAAGAGTTTTTGAACTCTCCAAAGCAGTTGTTCTGCTGCTGAATTGTTCTTATGGTCAAAAAGTTCTTCCGAAAGTTTTCAGTGCAGCAAAAAGCAAGCTTGTTCCATCTTGTAAATGGCATCCTTTTAGGTATTTTTTTATTTTTATTTTTTATTTATTATATTATTTGGACTTGTTTGCCGCCACTCCCCGAGGGCCCGGAGTGGCTTACAAACATATAAAAGCATCACAGGAGTAAAAACAACATATTAAACTAGACCAATAAAGATTTTCCATCTTAGCAATCTAATATGTGACGACTTGGGCTATAAACTGAGAGGCTTTAACCACTTGGGACACTGCCACCAACCTAAAAATTGTTTTTAGGATTCCTAATAAAATAATAGTTAATCTAGGCTCCTAATCAGAAGGTAAACTAAGAGGCTTGCTGAGGCGAGATATCGAAGAATGTGGGAAGGCTGGAACTGGCACATTCTGATGTAATGAGGCAAACTGAAAGCTTTCTTGTAAAGTTAACAACAATGATGTTTATTAAATGAACAAGTAGATCTTGAGAGCACAGACGCATAATGGTTATACAGAATGGTACTAGAGCGTGTTGGTTACTTAAGATCGCTTTCTTAACTTAGTTACTAAACTAGACAGTTCGAAACTTGTCTCTCCAAACTCCCTCACTCTAATATTAAAACTAGACGTGAGTAGTCTTCAACTAACTAACCTAGTTAGTTCCCTGAGCTAACACTCAGTCTTCCAGAAGCACCCCTAGCTATTAACTCTCTCTTAGAGTTTTTCTATAGCTGGCTTCTCCAGAGATGTGAGCTAAACTCTAAGCCCTAGAGTTTCCAAAAGCCTGTGACTGACTGACTGCCTGTCAGCTTCAAACAGAATTTTTCCGGTCAGTTTTACAAGACAACTGTCTTCTCTGACTGCTCACTCTCAGCTCTGTCAAGAGACTGCTTTCTCTCACAGCTCTGACAACCGACTGCTGAATAAGCTACACTTTTTCCCTCTCAAGCAGCTCGGCTCCTCCCCCCTCAGCTGTGAGCCACTCCCAGGCAGCTCGCTCTCTCACTCCCTGAGAAGGATCCAAGCCACCCCCCTTTCCTGGCTATCCTGTTTTACCATGGATGCCAAACTGCTATGCTGGTCTGGGCCTAGCATAAAATGGGTAAGTCCTCACAAAAGGCTAGCCGGAAAAGGTGAATCTTGCAGGCCTTGCGGAAAGAGAGTAGATCATGCAAGGCCCGCACATCGCTTGAAAGGGTGTTCCAGATTGACAGCGCTACTACAGAAAAGGCTCTGCGCCGGGTCGATGTGAGATGAATTGCTTTAAAAGTCGGCACTTCCAGGAGATTCATTTGTTCGGATCGACGTGACCCCTGGGGTTGGTAGGGGAAGAGACGGTCCCTCAGATACAGTGGCCCCAGACCATGCAAGGCCTTGAAGGTTAACACCATCACCTTGAAGGTGATCCAGTGCTCGACTGGAAGCCAATGGAGCTGCTGGAGAATAGGTGCTATGTGACATCTCACTGGGGTCCCAGTGAGAAGTCATGCAGCGGCATTCTGGACGAGCTTTAGTTTCCAGATCACTGACAAGGGCAGGCCAATGTAAAGGGCGTTACAGTAGTTCAGTCTCGAGATGACCGTGGCTTGGAGCACTGCGGCCAGGTCATCTCTGGATAAGTAGGGGGCCAGCCGCCTAGCTTGCCGCAGATGGAAGAAAGCGGTTTTGCTGACGGTGGAGACCTGAGCTTCCATCGACAGCAACGGGCCTAAGACGACCCCAAGGCTCTTTACTGAAGATGTCGGGCATAATGCCTCGCCATCCAAGCCAGGCAGTCGGACCTCCTCACCCAGCCACAGTATCTCCGTCTTTGCTGGATTCACCCTCAATCTACTGGCACGCAGCCAACCAGTAACGGCTTCAAGGCACTGTTGGAAACAAGAGGGTACGGAGTCCGGTCAGCCCTCCATTTTCAGAACGAGCTGGGTGTTGTCAGCATACTGATAACATTCCAGCCCAAAGCTTTGGACCAGGCCAGCAAGTGGTCGCATATAGATGTCAAATAATAAAGGGGAGAGAATAGCACCTTGAGGGATATGGATATCATGCCACTTTTTGGTCTTCTTTCTTCTCCGAGCTAAACATATCCAACCACCCAAGTTGTTTCTCATAATGCTCGGTTTCCAAACCAATTGTGGGATCCCCAATTGCAACCGGTTGGTCACTGTGTGTTGTGGCTCAGCCAGATGGCAACGAGGGGTTTGGGGGTTCAGAGCCTGATGGTTCTATAGGTGAGCAAACAGAGGGGTTTTTAGAGCAAAATGGTTCTGTAGATGAGGGAACGGAGGGGATTTTGGAGCAAGGCGCTGTTGCTGAGGCAGAGTGTGGAAGTGGAACTGTTTTGGGATCCAGCAGGCAGGGAAAGGAAGACAACATTAGCTCATCCGAGAGAGCAGCTGGTTTAGACAGAGACACCAGGCTGCTTCTGAGGGGGCAGAGATTCAGGGGCAGGAACTTCCATGAGAAAGAGAGGCAGAAGCAGGCTTCCCAAGGTCAAAGGAATGCATTCATGTTTTTAAGTTCTTATATTAGTGAGAGAGCTGTTAGGATTTTAGATCAAGCAATGTCGCTATTGGAGTGAGGAACTCCTGCCTTGTTGCTAGTTCATGTCTTAGTTCAAAACCCAAGATTCATGCTCAAGTTTTGCCGCTTGTTTTATGAATTTACCTTTGGATTCATGCCCATGTTGTGCTCCTTGTTTCCTGGATTCATGTTTATGTTTTAACCATTGCTTTCTGGATTTACCTTTGAGGTTTGATTCCTTTTAAACTCTTGGATTTTTACACTTTTATTTGCTTAAGGTGCCTATGGCCTTTTTTATACATGTTTTTATCAATAAACTATTAATTACCACTTTTGGTATCATGGTGAGTGCTGTCAGCTAGGTGAACTCCTGCTGATGTGCAACACTGTGACCAATGGTAGCAGAATCTGGTGGTAAATATGCACTAACCATCAGGATTTTAAAAGGACTTCTCCAATATAGTTTGAAGGAAACTGTTCAGCACCTTGGATAGCTCCTCCAAATTCTAAGCAGGAACCAGTGCATTGGCAAAATGGAAGGAATTTAGTATTTATTTATTTATTATTTTGACTTCCCGAAAAGGCTCAGGGTAGTTCACAGCAATGAACAACAAAACACAACATACTTGAAAACATAATAAAAACAGATTAAGACCAGAGTAGGGATTACAGCTTAGATATTGAACACCTGACGGAACAGGTTGGTCTTACAGGCACTCTGAAAAGCCTGTAGATCAGTTATTGCTCGAGCCTCCACCGGGAGGGCATTCCAAAGGGTAGGCGCTGCTACAGAAACAGTGCACTGTCACGTCGATGACAAGCAGCAGATCTTGAGTGATTGTACCTCTAGTAGGTTTTGATCCATGGACCGTAGTGGTCTCTGGGGAACATGCAGGGAAAGGCAGTCCTTCAGGTACACTGGCCCCAGACCATGCAAGGCCTTAAAGGTTAGCACCAGCACTTTGAAGGCAATCCGGTGCTCAATCGGGAGCCAGTGCAAGCGCTATAGGACTGGTGCGATGTGGCACGATAGTGTCACTCCAGCCAGCAGTCGAGCAGTGTTTTGCACCATCTTCAGTTTCCGGATTACCCACAAAGGAAGGCCAATGTAAAGGGCATTACAGTAGTCCAGTCTCGAGATGACCGTGGCCTGGATTACTGCGGCCAGGTCATCACTGGAAAGGTAAGGCGCCAGCTACCTTGCCTGGCGCAGGTGGAAAAACGCTGCTCTGCTCATGGTGGAGACCTGAGCCTCCACTGTCAGCAGAGGGTCCAGTTGGACCCCCAGGCTTTTAACCAGAGGCGATGGGCTAACCACCTCACCATCCATTATTGGGAGCCCGAGCCCCCCGGGGCAACCCAGCCACAGGACCTCCGTCTTTGACGGGTTCACCTTCAAGTATGATACAAGGCATTTCTTCATTTCTAAAAATGGATCCTAAGGCAAGCAAGAAGGTACTGTTGCAGGATCACACTGTCTGTGAGCTCCATTGTGATATTGAAATATAATACTGAAGTGAAATAATAACTTTCTCCTACAGCAGATAGAAAACAACCATATGCATTTGGATCTGGTTAAATGTGTTGTGTTTTCAATAATTGTGGCTTAATTTCAGTTTTAATTGTTATCGTTGTGCTGTTGCTGTGAACCGCCCCGAGCCTTTGGGGAGGGGCGGTATATAAGTCCAAATAATAAATAAATAAATAATACAAAAGTATTGAGGATTCATTTCATCTATTTATTTATGAGAGGCGTTTATTTGCTATTTTCCCTGACCCACCTCCTGTGGACTGAGAGCAATGAAACCTGGCACAGTGATGGGTCCTTCTCTCCATCAGTGCCACCTATGCACACTTCTCCCATCTTTTTAAGCAACTGTAAACACCTTGCTTGTAGAAATCAACAGGTTGCGCCAAAAGCCACATTGTGACTTTGGAAATTAGAGTCTCGTCATTGGAAAAACGATTGTCCTTAATAAATAACTTCATTGTTGGGAAGAGGTGAAAGTCCAATGGTGTGAAGACGGGTCAATAAGGGGAATGCGGGAGAATTTCAGAGCCCATTTGGGCAACAGGTGAGTTGTGACTGGTGCATTGTCTTGCAGAAGGCAGACACCTTTGGTGAGCATGCCACATTGTCTCTTGGTCTTGATGGCCTCCCACAATTTCCTCAGCAGTGAAGCACAGTATTCCCCAGTGATCATGGCACCCTTTGCTAGGAAATCCATCAATCCCACTCCATGCTGTTCCCAAAATACTGTGAGCATGACCTTTCCTGCTGAGAGTAGGGCACGTGCCTTCTTTGGAGGTGGTGAGTGATGCTTCCATTGCATCGACTGGACTTGAGTCTCAGGATCAGAGTGATGGACCCAGGTTTCATCCTGTGCGATCAGTTTGTTGACAAAGTCCTCCTGGTTTCCATGGCACATCATTGTCAAGAGAGCCTGAGAGCATTCAAATTGTTCCTGCGTCTGGAAAGATGTGAGCAGTCGGGGGACCCAGTGAGCGGATACATTATGCAGGTGAAGATGGCCTTGGGTGATTTTTTTCCATGGACCCCATACTCATCTTGATATTTTGGGCTAAGTGACGATTTTCCAAAATGGTGACCTCCACTTGCTGGATGGTGTGTTCATCAAGAGCAGAGTGGGGTCACCCTGGAATTGGAGCTATTTGCACCGAAGCCTGGCTACATTTGAATGGACGATGCCAGTTCTTGACTACATCATGTGATGGGGAATCCTCACCATAAACCCCTTTAATCTCATCGAACATCTCCTTTAGTGTGCAGCCTTTCAGGGAAAGGAACGTAAGGACTGCTCTGTATTCCACTGGTTCCATTATCAAACCTCACACCACTTCAGCACCTGTAACATCAGGACTGTTATCAGTTCTGGTTTGTAAATTGGCACGTAACCTATAGAGCAGGGGTGGGCAACCTGCGGCCCGGCAGCCGATTCTGTCCAGCCTGGGGAGAAGGGTGTCAGGAGCGGGGCCAAGAGGAAGGGGTGCCGCTCCTGCCATCCCATCACAGGCTCTGTGGGACCTGTGTCGGCAGACAGGCTGGAGGAGTGGCGGCTTTGGAGTGCCTGCCATCCCTGGAGGCGACCCAGGCCTGCAGTGGGAGCATTCGGCGACCTATGGCGGCTGATTTCCCTGGCAACCCGGAAGACTTGATCATCTTCCAGGTCACCACAGCGATCAGCCACCTCAGATCGCCGACTGCTCCCCCTGCAGGCCCGGAGTGTCTCCAGGGATGGCAGGCACTCCATAGCAGGGCGATCAGCTGGGGAACAGCTGGGGGCGAGAGCGGGTGGAGGCCTGCAGCCTCCAATCGCCTGCTGTTCTGCTCTCCTCTGCTGCGGTGGCGGCTGGGTCCGCTTTGCCATCCTCTGGGCTGGGTCTATTGGGCCATTCCATCTTGGTTCGCACCTTATCTTCTTAAATTTATTTAATTTTTAATTTTAGTGGTTTTTATTATTATTTTATAATAATTTTATTATAATAATATAATAAATAATATAATATAATGTTATATTATAATTTCAATATATTATAATGTCTATATATATACTATAATATAATAATTATGATATTAATACTAATAATATATGAATATTTTTGATATATTAATATGTTAATATTAATGATGTGTAATATATAGTAAACTAGCTGAGGACCCGGAGGTGCCCTGGTGTGTGTGTGTGTGTGTGTGTGTGTGTGTATATATATATATACACATTATACCAGGGCACCACGGGTCCTCAGCTAGTTTACTATATATGAACATCATTAATATTAATACTAATATTAACATATTAATAGTATATATATATATACTATAATATAATAATTATGATATTAATACTAATAATATATGAATATTTTTGATATATTAATATGTTAATATTAATGATGTGTAATATATAGTAAACTAGCTGAGGACCCGGTGGTGCCCTGGTTTTTTGAGGAAGGCATTGTGTGCCAAGGTTGGTTCCTATTAGATGTTTATGTGGCTTGCAGTGGTCTCAGGAACTTAGTGAAGGTACTGCGAGTCCCAGGGGCCTAGTCAGGAAAATCAAGCTAAGGAAGCCTAACAATATCCCATGGCCTGAGGCCTAGTCAGGAAAATCAAGTTAAGGAAACTTTTCTCTCAATTTTGGGCCTGGTTTGTGATTTATAGGGACTTTAGTGTTGTTTGGGAAGTGAATGACGTGAAGGTACTGCATATCCCATCACTCGTGGCCTTTCCTGCCCTAAACCACACCAGGTAGTGAAGTGGGCCATTGGTCGCCTGTTTGCCAAGTTTGGTCCTGATCTGTCAGTGCTGTGGGCCTCAGTGGCTGACTGCCTGGGGCCTTTCCCTCTGAGTCACTTTAGAATGTTTGAATGTGCTTGGCCATTTGGAGTCAGTTATGCAAATTCCATTTCAGTGGCAACCAATCCCCTCTGTCTGGGGCCGTAGAATGTTGGGTTTCTGAGCCCGTTATGCAAATAATCCCGCAATGGCAGCCAATCGAAACGCTGGCACATATTCCTCTCGTCGCTCTCTCGGTTGCACCACCGCAAACACTGACTTTTATTATATGTAATAGATAGATATAGTAAATAAATAAATAAATAATGTAGATTAGAATGTAGTTCCGCCTCTAGGTGCGGCCCTCCATAATATTTTTCGGCTCTCGTGTGGCCCCTTGGAAAAAATAATTGCCCACCCCTGCTATAGAGACTTGTATCATTACACATGTGCAGTTTCAGCATCCTGTGATAAACAGAAGTGGGTCAGGGGAAATCTTTAATGAATGCTCCTCTCTATCTATCTATCTATCTATCTATCATCTCCCTCATCTTTCTCTTACATACAGTTAGCTTACCTGTTGTATAGAAGAATATCTGGTTTCCATATCAGTCCATCTGGGAAACGGACATTTTTCACTCCTGGATAGTCCGACATATTCCACTGTAGGTAATAGTCTGTCCAATACTTGAAAATGAGAAAGAAAAGCAGTCCAAAATACAGTCATTTCCATTTCCATTAGGCCTAGCTTTCTTCCGCAGCCTCGCAGCCCAGCTTCCCCCCTAAACGAAAATATTACTTTGGTCTTGCGAAAAGCAACATTATACTTATAAACACAAACCCTTTACAGATGGCACATTTAGCCACCTTAAGCAGGAAAACAAATTGAAAGCATTAAAATTGCATTTTGGGTCACCCAATCGCACGCAACAGCCTGGGAAAGATATTTCAGTGTGTTTGTGACTTACCGCTCCTGTTGCCTCAAGCATAAAATTGGACGATGGCAAATTATTATTTTTGGGGCATACAAAGTCTATGCATTTCCTCCAATTACATTTGTCTTTGGAGCCATAACTCGGAGAGTTCCTTTTCGCCGAAAAATGATTAGACCGTAATAAGCGATTAGAAGCACATTAGGTTGGACGGCGAAAGGTCTCTCCTCTGATAAGATACGTGAGCAAATGCTGTTCTCCAAAGGAAACAAGGCAGGCCCAAGGTTTGAGAAAATGTCTTGTAATAGGAAGGAAGTAGCATTCTGTTCACATAAAGGCATCATTAAAAATGGATTTTTCAAAGAGTTTCAAGGCCAGCGGGTGAGGAACTCACAGGAACAAGGCACTTGATTAGTGTCTGCTCAGCATATTTTTCCACTAAACACATCGGCTGAGATGCCACATTGAGAAAACTGAGCATAATTCCATGCTCGCAGGTTACACTGCCTTTTTAGTAAATTATAGCTAAAAATATATCCACCTGCAAGCTCAGTGCATGCTGCATGCACAACCATTTGCAATGTGCAATCATATAATGCTAAACCATGCATAAAGAACTTGGTTTCCATAACTTTAACCTCAATACGGTCGTTCTGCATCAAAGAAAAATGTCTAATTGCTTTCATGAGGAGCATAAACATCAGGATCCTATGCTTAGGAACTGTTGTATGTCAGCCTGTTCAGCCTGTGATTGTGTCTGATGTTCATGATGGTAATGGGGATGATGTTCCCCGTGGTGGGCCTAGGTCTGTTGGCAATGGGGATGAGGGTTTGCATGTACCTGAGTTAAACTCAGATGAGAGGCGGGCCCGGATTACCCCTAAGGCCACACTAGGCCATGGCCTATGGGCGCAGGCCTAGGAGGGCGCCAGATCAAGGACCAAAAAAAAAGTTCAAACAAAACCGCAACGTGTGGCATGATGTCTCTCTCTCTCTCTCTCTCTCGGGGGAGGGCGGGGGGAGAGCACTGCGCGGGGGGGAGAGGAGGGAATGGGGCCCCCCTCGCCATCGCCCCCGCCCCCTTGTCAGGGAAGGAGGGCGCGAGGAGGATGAGGCGGACGGAAGCCCTGCCCCCGGGGCTGCTGGCGGGCATGCGTGCATGGAAGGAGGAGGCAGAAGCACCCTCCTCCTCCGCCATGTTCCTGGATGCCGCACATGGCCGGCAGCGGCCCCGTGGGCTTCCCTTCTTTCCTCCTCCTTGGGAGGAGGAAGAAAGGGAAGCCCCTGGGGCCGCTGCCGTCCATATGCGGCACCCAGGAACATTGAGAAAGGAGGCAGAAGCGCTCGCACAATCCTGCCGTGCGCGCATGCCCGCCAGTGGCCCCGGGGGCAGGGTTTCCCTCTGCCTCTTCCTCCTCGCACCCAAGGAAGGAGGGCAGGGTGAGGAGAAAGAGTTGGAGGGAAGCCCCACTCCCGGGGCCGCTGGCGAGCATGCACGCGTGGCAGGAGGGTGCGAGTGCCTCTGCCTCCTTCCCCAATGTTCCTGGGTGCCAGCTCCGAAAGGCCCAGGGCCCGGGCTCCTGCCTGGCCCAGCTGCACAAGGGCGCAGAGCCGGGCGCGGCCTTGCTGGCCCTCCGCATGCAGCACATCGGTGAGTGAGGAGAGGCAGGCGGAAAGAAGGAATGTGGGGAAGGGTGCGGTAGAGATTGGTTTGGGGGCGTAATTTCAAAGTGTGGCCTAGGGCACCAAAAGGGGTTAATCCAGGCCTGATGAGAGGCCTGAGCTGTCTCAGGAAGATTCACAAGGTCACATTCCTGGGAGAGACCCTTCACAGTATTTCCTTCATTTTCTTGTTCCACGGTGAATTGGGTGTTTGGGTGGATGCTGTTGAGATGGTCCAGGAACTTGATTAGTTCTCCTCCTCCATGGCTCCAAATGGTGAAGGTCTCATCCACATATCTGAACCACATAGTGGGCTTTTTCTTGCTGTTTCCAGGGCTTGTTTTTCATGTAGAAATTTGCCATTACCTGGCTGAGCTATGCTGGGATTACTCCTGGGATCGCCCAGTTGAGAAGTCCATAGAAGAACGGAGAGCCATGGAGGAGAAGCCTATAGAGGATGATTGGAGAGCAATGGCGGTGTCACTCACTATTGTCGAGCATCCAGGAGCCAAGGAGGAGCTGGCTGGGCCAGATCCGGAGGCCCCGGATCTGGAGGCCTTTGACATCTCCAAGATCCTGGAGAAGGACCACGACTTGTCCCGAGCAGCTGGAGATCGCTGTTGGCGCCGCTGTCTCCCTCGTGCGAGGAGGGAGGCCCTGAGGGTCTTCCCCAAGATGGCGCATGTCCTTGAGGACACTGGCATGGAGATCACTCCTAGGGAGAATGTCATTGGATCGACTCCCCCCCCCCCGACAGATGTGGGACGCCTGCGCAAGTGCAGACGCCAAGCGGGGAGGAAGCGTAAACAACGCCGTCCCAACCCCGGCACCACTTCCGGTGACCACCATGGAGGAGCTCTGGGAACCGGCACTAGGGCAGCGGACCCCACCCAGAATGCCGTGGGGACAGTACGGACTTCCTCCGGATGTGGATCCCAGCGGTGTAAGGCCCACCATCGACGATTTCATTCCAGAACTGTTTGGGGAGTGGGTTTCGGGACTTGGAGATGTACGGCAATGCCACAGTCTGAAGTCGGGGGTTTTGGGAGATGAGTGACTCCCCCATCTACTGGGGATGAGAACTCCTTAAACCACCTGCCTAGTGACTTGCTTCCTCCTCCTAGAAGACCGACTCTCCTTGGGATTCCGGGTCAGGCCACAAAGTTTGGTGGTCTGCCCCCTTGGACCTCGCCTCCTTCTTTGGCCCCTCAGACATCGATGGGCCTCACCTGAATTACTGATTCTAGCCCTATATTGTAGTTAGTGCTGTGTGTTTGTAGTTAGCGTTAAGTAATGATATGTTCCTATTATATTTATACTGTAATTGTGTCATGCCTCTGTTGTAAACTGCCCCGAGCCCACGGGGAGTGGCGGTCTATAAGCATGAAATAATAATAATAATAATAATGTTTGGCAAAACGTCAGGAGAGAATGGTTCTGGAACATGGCCATAAAACCTGGAAAACTCACAGCAACCCAGTAATTCTGGCCATGAAAGCCTTCTACAACACATGCCTAAGTTACCAGCACACATAACGCCATGTTTACTTTGGCCTTGCAATGCTGCCACAACTTTATTTCATTGTTGCAGCATTGCAATTCGGCCACCTTAAGAGTGTGAAACAAAGCAAAGTAGGCGAGATGACAATCCCCTATCGACCTGAACTCCCTAGATAGCCTCCTCTACAGGGTCAAGCAGAGAACAGAACGCCTCGCTTCCTGCAGGCTTCCCTCCATTTGCACATCAATGCGCCCATCATTTGCTCTACCTTTGGAGAGTCACACACTTCTGCCAAGATGATTGTTTCGCTCCTCTCTTCCCATGAAAGCCTCATTACAGGCCACATTGACCTCTTGTGCGGCTCCTGCCTGGCCATTAGCTATTCTTTCCCAACTCAGCATGCTGTTTACCATGCTGTCAAGGCAGGCCGTGATCAAAGTCATGCTTCGATATATCCTGCAGCTCTACAGATGCCACTAGCAGGAGGTAGACTTCTGCCAGGAGGGCCAACAATTAGCTCTTGTCTTCTCCAATGCTTCTGATATTGACAACCACCGCTATCAATTATACCGATGCCATTCTTTGAAGAGTGCTGTCTGTAGAGCAATGGATCCATGCCGTGGTCTAGTGCAGGCATAGGCAAGCTTTGGTCCTCCAGGTGTTTTGGACTTGAACTCCCACAATTACTGGCCTCAGGGCCTTTTACTTAAGTGGCTGAAGGGGAAAGGAAGGGGCCTGAGGCCAGGAATTGTGGGAGTTCAAGTCCAAAACACCTGGAGGGCTGAAGTTTGCCCATGCCTGGTCTAGTGTCAACTCTAAAGCAACTACCGTATATACGGAGGTACTAGACGACTGTGGGTATAAGACGACCCCCCAAATTTTAAACAAATAATACAAAGTTAGGGATATAGTCGCCATTTAAGACGACTCCGGATTCCATGGTGATGGCTTGGGGCGATCTGCTTTCTTTCCTCCCTCCCTGGACGCCATAGCAGAAGGTCCGAGAGGAGCGACAGGCCGTATTGCCATGGAGACAACCTGCTATACCGTCCCCGTGACCCCGCTCACAGGAAGCGCCTTCGGATGGCGACTTCCTGCTTAGCGAAAGCGGCGGCGTGGAGATCGAGAGAGTGCGCACTTTGTGTTGACGCATGGGCAGGCAAGGAGGAGGCTTCGCCACTTTCTTCCCAATCCCCTCAATATTGTGTTGGCGTGCGGGCACGCAAGAAGGATCCCCTTTACGTTGCGTCACCATCCCAAGGCAAGCAGGGCCGCGGGGACAGTCCAGCGGGCTGTCTCCATGGCAATACAGCCTGCCGTTCCTCCTCCCTGTGCCCTTCCTCCACCCTCCTCCTCCTCCCAAGGCACAGTAGTTTTATTTTATTATTTTATTTTAATTATTTTTAGGTTTTTTAAATTTTGTATCTGGTGTACTAGACAACCCCCAACTTTTAAAAAGATTTTTCAGGGCTAAAAAGTCATATAGTACCCCAGAATATACGGTAGCCAAGAAGGCTGATCTATTTTAGGACAGTGTTCAGCACCCTGGATAGGGTTTTATAATCTCAGATGATAAGGTTGTGGTGTGATATCTTGTTCAGTGATACCTTGACTTAAAATTTAATTTTATTTAATGTGTTCCGTGACTATGTTCTCAAATCAAAATATTCTTATCTCAAAGTGAATCTTCCCATTGAAATGGTATTATGTGTTTTTAAATAAACTCTGCATTATTTATATATATATATATATATATATATATATATATGCATGTTGAAGGGTAAAAACTTGGCAAACTCTAAAGGGTTAACGGAGATATTAGCTTGCAGAACCTCCAAGGAGTTTCTGTTACTGAGGAAACAGGAGGCGGAGCCTGCAAATGGCTTTAGAATCTTCGGATTCAAACGTTTACAGTTGGTTGTTGACAGCGAAGGAGAGAGTGTGTGTGGAGAGTTAGGGAGTCTGTTTTAGCCAGCTATCATCGGGTTTTAAAAAGACTCTGGCTCTACTCCGAGAGAGAGTAGAAGTAAAGGCTGACTCTACTCTGAGAGAGAGTAGTAGTAAAGCTGTGTTTGAACTCCCAGGAGAGCAGTTGGTTTTAAGGACCAGCAGTGTGTAAAAACTGCTGAGTTGTTAGTTCTGGGAGTGCAGTGAGTATCAAGCTGTATCTCCATAGTGTATTGTAACCTTAAGAAACGTACCTCTGAGAAGATATTGTAACCACCTAAGCTTTGAACTCTGAAACCTCTATGCTTAAACTGCTGTTTGAAAAAACTTTACAGTTCTTTGACAAAGACATCTCTTTTTGAAGTTCTTTCTCTCACAAGCCTTGGAAACAACTTTTTCCCAGTGGGTAGCCAAGAATATTAAATGGTGACAGCAAAAGTTAACAAGTAGTGTCAGGAGGAGTTTGGGTTTAAGTGATAACCTGCCCTGCCACAGTTTTTTGTTCGAATCCACACATTCAGTCATATCCTTGCGTAATTGGTGGCAACGGTGGGATAGCCTGCCCTGCCACAGTTCTCCAGTTAGATTGAAGAAAAAGATCCTCACAAGTGGAAGCACGCTGAAAGCTGCGTCTTCACACATGCTCTCAAGTGTTCTTAGCTTCATGTACCAAGTTTTTGCCAGGCTCCTGGTTTGTGTATTGGATTTTTCATGCTGCCATGCAGCCATTGCAAGAAATGCCCCTTTGACTTGCCCAAGAAAAGTGATGTTGATCCTCTTGCCACTCTCTTTAGAAAAGAGTGGACATCCATTTGGAGAGCAGAAGAGCTCGGTGTGTGCCTTGAAATGTCAGTAACTGGCAGGAATGGCTCTATATGGATGCCAACGTTTCAAGCTCAGGAGAGCTTATAACATGATTTGGCCAACCAACAGAGAGAATGCTAAATCAGCCAGAGAAAGGAAAAGGAAGGCCGATATAGATCTCGATCTTTCAGTCAGAGAGTTCTGGATCAGGTCCAGTGGGGAAGATAACTAATCTGTAACTGCCACATACTTAATAAGTCCATTTTGTAGATATTTTATCCACTCTCTCTCTCTCTGTTTGGCAACAAAACATCCTCTCTTTTTACACATAATGATTTCTGGACTGTCTGGGCTTCAATAATTTGTTTTAAAAACTATGGTGTTTGGTGTCGACACCTACATTGATGACAAGTTGAATTAGCATCTCCTTTTATTTATTATTATTATTTATTTATCGTATTTATATCCCGTCACTTCTCAACCCCCGAAGGTTACTCAGGAGGGCATTACAATTAAGCCCAATTAGAGGCTATTTACAAAATTACAATAATAAAATCATATTTATTAAAACATCACATCATAAAAACAACACATAGTTAAAAACCATACACAGATTGAACCGTGTTGTCTTTTTTAAATTTCCCAAAGGAGGAGTTGTTGTGAATGCCATTGACATGCTGAGACTGGTGCCCCCCAGACTGAAAAAATGCAATCGATGAGAACAATAAATAACTACCCAAACCAGCCACAAATGTGCTCACTCTACAACCCTTCAATCCCCACTTGAAAAACAAAAAGAGATTGAAAATCAATGTGTTGTCAAAGGCTTTCAAGGCCATAATCGTGAAGTTGCTGTGAGTTTTCTGGGCTGTTTTCTGATTGTTGCTCTTTCTTTACTGTCCTAGTTTTAGATTTTTTTTAAATACTAGGAGTCAGATTTTGTTTATTTTCATTGGAGAACACAGAAATGCTGGACCACTCTAACAACCACCATGTCAGATTTATTTTATTTTATTTTATTTACATCATTTATATTCCGCCCTTCTCACTCCGCAGGGGACTCAGGACGGATCACAATGCACATATACAGGCAAACATTCAATGCCCTTTGACATACAAACATGTGAGACAAGACACTCAGAGGCAATTTAACATTTCCGGTTCTGGCAACCAGGGGGAGCTGTCACACTCCTTCACTCCTTTTACACACTTGCTGGAGATTTATGGCCTCATAAATTAGTTAAATTAGCCTCCCCACAACGTGGTACCTAAATTTCCTACTTGACAGATGCAACCGTCTTTCGGGTTGCAAAGGTCGACAACAAGCTACACAAATGGTCGAGCACTCACCCCGACCCGGGCAGGCCTCGAACTCATGACCTTCTGGTCAGTAGAGATCTTATGCAGCTGACACCCAGCCAGCTGCACCACATTCCCGGTGATATGTTTATAGTCTGCTCTATCTCCCTGAGGGGACTCAAAGCGGATTATAGTATACACATGTATAGGCAAACACTCAATGCCTTTTATAGAGTGAACAATGACACACAATACACAAACAAAGGCAAAACTTTCCCTTTCCATCTCCGGAGTCTGGAGGTGCTGCTCAAATTCTGGCCATGGGGTGGCGCTCTTGTTCCATTTTCCACAGTTTGTCAGACTACACAGTTTGTTTTGTGCATGTGTGTGTCAAGAGCAACTTGAGAAATGGCAAGTTGCTTCTGGTGGGAGAGCATTGGCCGTCTGCAAGGACATTGCCCAGCGAACACTCGGATGTTTTGATGTTTTGCAATCCTTGTGGGAGGTTTCTCTCATGTCCGTGCATTGGGGAGCTAGAGCTGACAGAGAGAGCTCAACCTGCTCTCCCCAGATTCAAACCTCTGACCTGCCAATCAACAATCCTGCTGGCACAAGAGTTTAACCCACGGCGCCACTGGGAGCTCCAGACTACACAGGAAAGCCATGTGAAACCATTGAAATCCACAAGCATGTGGACAATTTCAATAGAAAGGTAGAAACCATGAAAATGAACACAATGCTGAGAATGCTGATTTTTTGAGCCAAAAATATTTATGCTTCACATTTATTTATGCTTCACATTTATACACCGCCACTCCCCGAGGGCTCGGAGCGGTTTACAGATACAGTGTAAACAAGACTAACTAATAAATTCTAAAGTGAAATATAAAATAACTAACTAACAATAAATAATCAGACTAGTATAGAGGCCTAGCTAGAATATATAGCTTTCCCAGGAGCGGGGCTCGGATCCAGGATCACGTAAGACCCAAGGATGCTTGAGGCATCCTAGAAAGAGTCAATTTCACAGAGGGCCACTGGCTCAGGTTGGCAAGTTTCCTCTGAGTTCCAGGAAGTGGTGGTGGACCACGCGAAGATGGAAGGTGGGCTCCAGGCTGAAAGGACAATGGGCTCACTAGTTCCGCTCCGGGTGCTGCCTTTCGGCTCCAGCACCCGGAGCTCACGCCCCAAAAGATCCTAGTGCCAAAGCATCGCTGGCGGGCACCACCCCGCTGAAGTACACATCCGGGAGAAAGCCCCGTCATGGATTCCGATGTCCTTGTAGTGGCTCACAGAATGCTCTGGGGGAGCTCCACCGCTCCGCCTCCAGAGCACGGAAATCGTTGATAAAGAGGGCCAGAAGTCGAGGTCCTCAGAAGGCGCCACCTTCGTCTCCTCCCTGCTCGCCGGCCATGCTTGCGACTGTGACCTCTAGGGCTTTGTTGAGGGAAAGGCCCATGGGTAGCTTCCTATTCAGCGTCCCCAAGGTCAGTCACCATCTTCTGTTGTCTTCCCAAAGCTTGTCTTTCCGATAGAGAGAGACAGCGACGTCTTCGACGATTCTCCGACGCGCGAAGCGCTATCGGAGAATCAGAGTCAGCCTCCGGGGCCCCGAGGGCATCCGGCATCTCTAATCCCAGGCCACCGAGCTTCAGCCTCTCAGCCTCTGGGGGGGTCCAAAGAGACACGTAGCTTCCTCGTCGCCCCCAGGTCCCCATCCATTACCCTCTCCTCCTTAGCTGTCCATCCCTCCATGATATACTTCTTTCTAAGCAAGATGTGCAAATTTTGTACACAAATGTCCTAAAGTGTAGAAATTCACTGTGGCAGATTTTTCTGTTCAGAGATTTTTGACACTCAAAACCACATTTTGGGAATAATTTTACAATACTCATTCCATCCATTGGGCTTAGGCCAGGCATGGGCAAACTATGGGCCTCCAGGAATTTTGGACTTCAACTCCCACAATTCCTAACAGCCTACTGGCCCAAGCCTGGTTTAGGTCAATGTTATGTTTGCCAAACATCTGAAACTTTAAAAACACCACCTGAATCTTTGTGATAATGTTCCCCTGACCTCAAAAACACATTCAGACAATCACCTTTAGCAAAGTAAGACCCGAAGTGTTTACACTCACCATGTGGAGCCAGACGTTGGTAGTTAACACCTGGTTTTTTTCATCCTGTCAAAGGAAAGGAAAGAAACAAATGAAGATTGGCATTATTTCCCTCCAGCAGAGTTGTAGTGACTATAAGGAAAAGCTGGGATTGATTTTGTCATTTGGGAGTTGTAGTTGCTGGGATGTATAGTTCATCTACAATCAAAGAGCATTCTGAACTCCACCAACCATGGAACTGAACCAAACTTGGCACACAGAACTCCCATGACCAACAGAAAATACTGGAAGGGTTTGGTGGGCATTGACCTTGAGTTTTGGAGTTGTAGTTCATCTACATCTAGAGAGCACTGTGGACTCAAACAATGATGGATCTGGACAAAATTAGCACAAATACTCAGCATGCCCAAATGTGAATACTATTTGAGTTTGGGGAAAATAGACCTTGACATTTGGGAGTTGTAATTGCTGGGATGTATAGTTCACCTACAATCAAAGAACATTCTGAACTCCACCAACCATGGAACTGAACCAAACTTGGCAGACAGAACTCCCATGGCCAACGGAAAATACTGCAAGGGTTTGGTGGACATTGACCTTGAGTTTTGGAGTTGTAGTTTATCTACATCTAGAGAGCACTGTGAACTCAAACAATGATGGGTCTGGACAAAACCTAGCACAAATACTCAGCGTGCCCAAATACTATTTGAGTTTGGGGAAAATAGACCTTGACATTTGGGAGTTGTAGTTGCTGGGATGTATAGTTCACCTACAATCAAAGAACATTCTGAACTCCACCAACCATGGAACTGAACCAAACTTGGCACACATAACTCCCATGGCCAACGGAAAATACTGCAAGGGTTTGGTGGGCATTGACCTTGAGTTTTGGAGTTGTAGTTTACCTGTGAGAGGCTTCTCTTTATAGATCTGTGAAAGGTCCAAGATGGAAGAAAGAACTCTTTTCTACTTGGCCCAAGTGTGAATGTTGCAATTGCCCACCTTGATTACCTTTGAATAGCCTTGCAGCTTCAAACCCTGGCTTCTTCCTGCCTGCGGGAAACCTTTGTCGGGAGGTGTTACCTGGCGCAGACTGTTTCATGTCTGGAATTCCTCTGTTTTCTCAGGGCCACGGCAATGTGTGGCCTGGTACAGCGACTTCATTTAAAGCCCAGAAAGGGCTCACCACACCACAAGCTGCCACTGATACTCCTATTTTGCAAGCCCATTTCTCTTTGCTTCCTCACATAGCCAAAGACAATCCATCACCAGCAAACCCCATCAGCCTTTGAGCCAAACAGTTCTTTAACCACCTTGGTGGAAATGGACTTGTTCCCTCTGCCCTGCTCTCACCGCAGAGCCACTCATTAGTCATTATTGGTGTGGTTTCCTTGGAGGCTCTGTTAATAATGGCTTCCTAAAGGTGTTGCTTGTTACCGACATGATTCCGGGCAATGCCTCATCAATGCTAATGGCAAGGCTATTACTTGCAAGCCATACAAACATTTCTGTAATGCATCAGTCAAGCAGTGGCTTTTGAATTAAGAAAAGACAAGTACTAAAAGTCTTGCTTTGGGGGAGCCGTTAATCCATTATTAAGCTTTGCACCACAAAAATAAAATGATCTGGAAAGGGGAGAGAGAAAAGATCTACCAAAAGAGTAATGTATAATATAAATCCTTCTCTAAATGTGCTACGCGTTGTTCAGCCTGTGATTCTGTCCGATGTCAATGGGGATAAGGGTTTTTCTGGGCCTGTGTCTGTTGTCCATGAGGATGACGGTTTTGCTGGGTCTTAGTTAAGCTCTATTCTCCTCTATGGGTCTGAAACATGGGTCACCTATCGCCACAGGAAGAACACCATCATCCCCACATCAGCATAGGCACATCTGTGCTTAAGTCCGTCCAGCAGTTCACCTACCTGGGAAGCATCCTCTCTTCAGACGCCAAGATTGATAAAGAGATAGATCACAGATTAGCAAAGGCATAGAGTGCATTCGGAAGGCTTCACAAAATGGGTCTGGAGCAACAAGCACCTGAGGCAAAGCACCAAAATTAGTGTGTACAGAGCTATCGTACTGGCTATTCTCCTATATGGGTCTGAAACATGGGTCACCTATCACCAACACTTTCATCAGCGCTGTCTTTGCACAATTGTTGCCTAAATTCTTCCCATACACTGGACCCAGGCATGGCCAGCCAATGGGGGGCTAAGGGGGCCCCCCAAACTTCTCAGGGTGGTCCTGCCTCAAGGCCTTACTGGTACATTATTTAAACTGTTATGTTTATTCATATCATGATCTGATCACCATGCTCATTATATCCCACATTAATGGGGTTATTGGGATAACAATACAAAAGATTTGCTAGGGTAGACCCTCTTCCACCCAGTCTCACCCCCCGACCAAACTCAGCCCCTCCGAAACAAAATCCTGGCTACGGCCCTGACTGGACCGACTATGTGACGAATGACGCTGTCCATGAGCAAGCAGGGATCACCAGCATTGAGGCCATGCTATTGAGAACACAGCTGTGCTGGGCAGGGCACGTCTCTAGGAGGGAGGACCACCGCCTCCCAAAGATACTACTCTACGGTGAACTCGCCACGGGTCAGTGCAAGAGAGGTGCCCCCAAAAAGAGATATAAGGACTCCCTGAAACAACACCTCAGGCTCGGCCACATTGATCACCAACAATGGTCCACCCTGGCCTCACATCGGGAGGCATGGAGACGCACTATCCACAACGCTGCGGCCTCTTTCGAGAAGACACGCCAAATGGGTCTCGAAGAGAAACGACAATGCAGAAAGAACTGCAACTTGGAAACAACATCACCCAAGGAGACTTTCTGCTGTGCTTTCTGCAACTGAACTTGCCTATCTCAGATTGGCCTTCTTAGTCATCAATGCGCTTGTAAAAAGCGTGGGATGAGTCCTTCCTAAGAATCTTCGTTCACAAAGTAATGCCGAGAGAGCGGGAGTTAAGCTCAGGAGAGAGGCCTGAGCTAACTGAGTATTTTTCCTGCGGGTGCACAAGGTCAAATTCCTGGGAACGGGCCACAGCAGTCTTTCTCTGAGGATGATCTGTCAGGTGCAGAATTTAATGAGGATGAACTAGACTTTTGTAAAGGGAAGCCTAGTTCTCAGGCTCAACTAAGGTCAATTCGTTTCCAGAAGAAGAGAGATAAGAAAGCCTTATCTCATTGCAAGGGCAAGGAAAATGCTTTCCTTTCGTTTCAGGGGCCAGGAAAGGCTTTATATTGATACCAGGGAAAGTTTCACTTCAGTCTCATCAACGTTGTTATTTTATGACAATCTTGTTTCTCCAAGTGGATTTCTGGTTTCATGTTTCAAGTATTGCCAAGTTCCTGCTCTGTTCACTGGATTTTCATGCTGCCTTGTTATATGGATTCTGTGCCTTAGACCAGTGTTTCCCAACTGGTGTTCCACGGCACACTAGTGTGCCATGAGCGATCATCAGCTGTGCCATGGGAAATTAGATTCTAATCTATCTCATGTATAAAGTTTGCTACTCTGTCTCCGGAACCTCAGCGCGCAAGTCCCTGTTTTCGGGAGGGCCGCGCAGTAGGGCGGACCTGTTTGGGCCCGTTCCCTTCCGTTCCGCTCCAGTGAGGAGCACTTCCGGTCCAGCCCAGCCCATGTGAGGTGTGTGTCAGAGAGCAGCGGAGTCCGAGCGCTGAAGGCAGGCAGGCAGGCAGGCAAGCAGCTGAAGGGGCAGGCAGGCAGGCACGGAGTCAGCCAGCTAAAGGGGGAAAGGAGGGAAGTGAACTTGTGGGAGAAATATGGGTCCCCCAAAGGCCATCCAGCCTGACCCCCATCGGCCAAGCAGGAAGGCACCATCCAAGCCCTCCCGACAGATGGGCATGGAGACTCTGGCTATACATTAAGGCAGGCAGCATCTTTATTAAGGGCTTGGAAGAAGGTTTAGACTAGATATGGTCAAACTTGGGCCTTCCTCCAAGTGTTTTAGACTTCAACTCCAACACTGTGTCCTGTTCTGGGCACCACAATTTAAAATTAAGATATTATAATTGTATATTTATGTTACATGTAATATTGTGAATAATATTGTGATATAATTGTTATAATACAATGTCGTGTGTAATTGTTGTACTGTGACAATGACATAGTATGTTGTATTTGATATAGTATAATATAGTATGGTATACATATATTGTGTATACATATAATATTGATAATGTTGTAATGTGATGCAATATAATACTAATAATAATAATATACCATAACTATCTATTTTGTGTTCATCGAAACAGGCCCGGGTTTAACACTAAGTGAGTGTATAAATACATTTAAAAACATATTAACTATATGTATTACTGTGTTAGAGTGTCATTTTGTGTCATTTTGGTTGGTGGTGTGCCCCAGGATTTTGTAGTTGAAAAACACTGCCTTAGACCATGTGTTTTTACCTTGTTACCTGGATGTTTATGAACTGACTTTTATCTTGGAATAACATTGCTTTGAACTATACTGTTTTTTATTATTTTATTTATTTACAACATTTCTACCCTGCTCTTCTCAACCATCCCCCCCCCCCCAACTGGCAACAATTCAATGCCGAAAATATAACAAATAAAAATATAACAAATAACAGCAATATAAAACAATAAATAGAACAATAGATTAAAATCAATTAGACATTATTATCACACGCATGTAGTCATATCCTTTATTATCACGGTCATATAGTCCAGTTCGGTGTCCAAAGTGCAATTATGCCTGCTGGCCGAAGTCCTGGTTCCAAAACCATGATTTCAGTTTTTTCCTAAAGGAAAGGAGGGATGGAGCCAACCTGATCTCGATGGGAAGCGGATTCCACAGGCAGGGGGTCACTACTGAGAAGGCCCTGTCCCTCGTCCACACCAGACGCATTTGTGAAGCTGGTGGATCCAAGAGCACGGTCTACCCGGTTGATCTTAAACTACAAGGTGGAACGTAGAAGGTGATACATTCGGACAAGTAAGCTGGACCAGAGCCGTATAGAGTTTTATAGGCCAAGACCAGCACTTTGAATTGTGCTCGGAAATCATTTTTATTGCTTTGCTCACACACAGTGTTCCCTCACTTATTGCTGGGGTTAGGTTCCTCCCGCAATAAGTGAAAAACCGTGATGTAGGGATGCTCTATTTATTTTAATATTTATATATTATTTTAGTAGTTATACACTATTTTAAGTCTTTATAAACTTAAAATAAAGTGAAGGAAAGGAAAGGAAGGAAAGGCCCTTCAAGGCGGGAGGGAGGGAGGAGAGGAGGGAAAGCGCCTCGGAGAGCGGTGGCAGCAAAACCTCACAAAACAGCAAAAATACCATGATATATATTTTAAATTAATATTTTTCGAAAATCTTCAAAACAGCAAGTCTGCAATAAGTGAACTGCAAAGTAGCAAGGGAACACTGTATATCCCTTTCAGGCCCGGATTAACAGCTTTTCGAGCCCTAAGCCACACTTTGGAATTACGCCCCCGCATGTTGTGCTCCCTCCGTCCCCTCCCCTCCCCTCCCTCTTTTGGGCCCCCCTGTTGCGGCGAGCAGGCTGCAAAACCACCGCCTTAGGGAAGGAGGCCGGCCTCGCGCCCTGAGCACAGGCCCAAGTCCTGCTTGACCCTCCCTCTAGGCCCCACTGACCCGGCCGTTGCTCCCGAAGGCCAGCCCGCCCACTTGGCTTGCTGCTATTTCCCCGCTGGGGGGTCTCTGCCACCTTTCCTCCTCCCTCCCGCCTTTCCTCCTCCTGCGCATGCACTGCGGCCTGCATCTGGACTATGTGAGGCCACTCCTCTGAGGGGGGCATTCTCGCGAGATGCGTCGATGGCACCCTCCCTCCTTCACTCGCTCCCTCCCTGGCACCTCAGCTGCACAGCTCGCTCCTCTCCTCCACCAGCGCCTCCTGGGACTTCCTGAGGGCGAGTTCTGCGGAGCCCGTTGTGCCCGTTGTCCCTCCCTCCGGGGCTCTGCCTGGGGGCGTGTGTGGCTGTGGGGCTCCGGCTCCTTCTCCTCCTCTTCTCCGCCTCCTCCTCCTTCTCCCTGTGGGCGAGCCTCTCAGATGCTGCTACGCGGAGGAGGCGAGGCGGGGAAGCCACAGGCTGCCGGCGGCTCCACGAACAGGTTGGAGTCCCAGCTGGCGGTGGGAGAGAGCGCCAGGAGCCAGAGGCAGCCCAGGAGCAGCGGCTTCCTTCCTCATCTCCATGCGCCATTGCGTTTTTATTAGTTTCAACATTTTGGGGGGGTCCATGATCTGCGCCCCCCTCGGCATGCACCTCTAGGCCATGGCCTAGCTGCTACGCGGAGGAGGTGAGGCGGGGAAGCCAAAGGCTGCCGGCGGCTCCACAAACAGGTTGCAGCCCCAGCTGGCGGTGGGAATGAGCGCCATGAGGCGGTGGCAGCCCAGGAGCAGCGCTTCCTTCCTCATCTCCATGCGCCGTTGCGTTTTTATTCGTTTCAACATTTTGGGGGGGTCTGTGATCTGCGCCCCCTGGCTGGAATACTGTTGCTTTCATATGAATGTTTAAGGGCTCTCGACTTACAGTATACCTGAGGTTGACTTATACATGAGTACAACAACAAAAGCATTATTCATTATGGTCCATAGACCCATCAGTGAACAGTCTTCCATGGGTAAGTATATACGGTACTCCATAACAGCAAGTTGAGTGGCTGGCTAAATACACCAATATCCAAAAAAATGTTTTAAGAGGGAGAAAAACAATTCCTAGAAACACTTGCGTTTAACATCCTCTTTACTCAAATGTCAAGAACAGCACCAAGGGAAAGGGAAATAAGTGAAGAACCATGTCCTTCCACTTGTTCCCGAATCACAAATTTGTACAGTTTGGCAGAACACACAACGTTGTGTGAGGGATGAAGATGCACGTTGTTGAAAATGCCTTTTCCCCCCATTTTTTAAAATGCAGAGGGCACGAATGAGTGCTTCCTTGGAAATAATTGTTCCCTCTTGGATTAAAGTGTCAAAGAGCCTCATCCCAAAAATGCATCTCCCGGGCAATAGTTGCTCGACCGTAAAAACAACGCAGCCGGCTGACAACTTCTGCCTAAAAGGGAATGCTTTCACAGGCTTTTCCCCCGAAGACTTTGGAGCATTTCGGAAAGCTTCATTTGGAAACAAAGAGAAAGACACAAAATTCACAGCTTCCCCTGAACAGGATAGATTTTTGCCCTTCCAAAATTTAAGTCTTTTGTATTTCCAGATATGTTGACTATGAGGAGCCCCCGGTGGCGCAGCGGGTTAAACCACTGAGCTGTTGAACTTGCTGACCGAAGGAAGTGGGGCGAGCTCTCGCTGTTAGGCCCAGCTTCTGCAAACCTAGCAGTTCCAAAACATGTAAATCTGAGTAGATCAATAGGTACCATTTCAGCGGGAAGGTAACGGCACTCCATGCAGTCATGCCGGCCACATGACCCTGGAGACATCTACAGACAACACTGCCTCCTTGGCATAGAAATGGAGATGAGCACCACCAAACCCCCCCCCCCATCTGAATCATATATCCTTATAGCATACCCTTGCGACGTTAGACCTTTGGGTGACCTTGCGTCTAACGTCGTGAGGGTATGCTATAATGATATATGATATATGATTCAGATGAGGATATATGTATTGCCGTATAAGTCTTGAAAAAGCGAGCAATATCATTATTTTGGCCAATGGGAAACGTGATACTGTCACGCTGTTCCGTCGGCTTTTTGGCTGTTTTGGGATGTTTACCCTATGATTTTCTACTTTGCTGAGCCTCATCTGGCTACCACTTTGGATATACCTACCTTGGAACCTTCCCTTCGGAGTACCATTCCAGGGGTGCTCACACTTTTTCAGCATGCGAGCTACTCTTAAAGCAACCAAGTCCAAAAGATCTACCTGCCCCCACCACTGCGCGCTTCCACGCGCTCCCGTCGCCACGCGTGCTTCTGCTGCTGTTTTCCGCCCTCACAGCGCTTCTTCCGCCTGCAGGGCATTGCAGGAAGGAGAAAGCACAAGGCGGAGCATCCAGAGGGAGCGCCCCGCCCTGCCTGTCTCACCGGCAACGGAGGCTGCACAGCTGCTTCTGGACAAGAGAGAGGCAGGGCGCTCCCTCCAGAGGCCCCGCCTCGTGCTTCCTTCTTCCTGCAATGCCCCGCAGGCAAAAGAAGCACCGCGAAAGCGGAAGCTAGCAGCAGGAGTGCGCGCATGGTGTGCGCGTGCATGGCAGGAGCACCCCATCCAGTTGGTGAGGACCGAAGATCACCTGGAAGAGGGCCGAAGATCTGCTAGTAGCTCTTGCGCTACCTAATGAGCACCCCTGATTTATACCTTCCCGCATCGAACTTCTCACCCTACCCAAGACTTTTTACTCCGTACCTCTGAATCCCATATGAACCGATATATGGGCAATTATGAACCTTCACATCTCGATATGTACAGAGCTTGGGACTGAATCTTAAATACGGATTATGAGCTATGGACTCTTTTGTGTGAGACGATGGTGATTTCCGCATTTCCGGTACTGTACTCCACTGGTTTCTTTGTTTGATATATCTCTATATATATACATAATACATTTTGTATTTTTCTAGATTTACGCTTGTGCTTTCTTGTCAACTCTAACAACCACCATGTCAGGCTACACAGAGAAGCCATTGAAATCCACAAGCAGGTGGACAATTTCAACAAAAAGGAAGGAACCATGAAAATGAACAAAATCTGGCTACCAGTATTTTAAAAACTCTAAAATTATAACAGTAAATAAAGAAAAAACACTCAGACACAAGGGAACTCCAGACAAGAAACAATCAGGAACAGCTAATCACCTTTCAGCAAAGGATTCCCCCAGGCAGGAAAAAGCCACACCTAAAAACTGCCAGGCGATCAAGTGCTAATAAAGGTGGCCAATTAAAGCATTCACACCTACGCAGAGCCGGTTCTTACATTACGTGAACTACGCGCCCGTGTGGGGCGCCACATATTCAGGGGCGCATCCGGCCGCCAAATGCCCCTTCTCAGTCTCCGGCCCCGTGGAAGGTGGCCCACCTGCGAGGCACCAAATGTGCATGCGCGGAAGCAGCTGGTTCCATGCTTGCGCATGCGCACGCGGCACAGTGCGAGCAGGCCAGAGCTGCCCGCAGTGGCTCCATGAAGCCGGAGACCAAGGGGGAGCGCCCGGCAGCCAGAGGCAGAGCCTCCGCCCCCAGCCGCCAAACCCTCCTCCTCAGTCTCCGGCCCCGTGGAAGGCGGCCTGTCCGCACCGCACCAAATGTAGGCGTGCGGAATCAGCTGGCTCCGTGCATGCGCACCCTCTACAAGGCCAGAGACCGAGGAGGAGCACCTGGCAGCCGGATGCGCCCCCGAACATGTGAATAATATCCTACCTTTTATGTTTCAGTGATTGGTGGGGGGGGGGGGCACCAAATTAATGTTCGCTTACCATTTAAAATTACCTTAGTCCAGCCCTGCACCTACCTCAAACAGACCAGAGTTCTTTCTCCCACCCTAGACTTTCCAAAGATATATAAACCCCATTTTCCTAGTTTCCAACAGACCTCACAACTTCTGAGGATGCCTGCCACAGATGCAGGCGAAAAGTCAGGAGAGAATGCTTCTAAGAGCATGGCCATACAGGCCGAAAAACCTACAACAAACCCTAGTCCAGCCATCAATAATAAATCTAACAAGAGACTGAGGGAGCATCTATATTTTATGACCTCCCCATCTTAGTTCAGATAAATATTCACACAAATGGCCTGTAGTGGAAACAGTCTCCCAGTCCCATGCGCCACAAAGAGAATGGTAGTTCTAGGCAAGGTTAGCAACCGACTGAGGATGAATAATTCAGATTTCCCTTCAGGCACATAGAATAACCTGGGAGGGAAGGGGGAAAGGGGGCGAACCTTTAAAAAAACCCAAGGATAAAATGTCTGTGCAGAAAGAAAAGCTCATTATTCAGAATAATAAGACCGAACTGACAAACTCGGGAGCATCGTGTGTCATCTCCGCGTCTTTCTGGAAGGCAGCATTTCAAAGATACATTGGGAGGAACGTACACATTTCTTTTTTTCTCGTTGAGACAAAATATGAGAAAGATGGTTAGGCCAGAAAACTCCCTTCTCTACACGTTTCTACAAGCGAGGAGTATTCAACTTCCCAAATTCTTGTTCATTGATTACAACAGTTGCATTAAAGGCATCAGTTAGTGTGTATGCCAACTGTAAAATAAGATGCATGAAGCTGATTGGCTGGGCTATGCTGGGGAGATGGTTGAGCCTGGGACTTTTGCTTGGTGATCAATCTGGCCGAGCCTGAGATGTTGTTTCAGGGAGTCCTTACATCTCCTCTTTGGGGCGCCTCTCTTGCGCTGACCCGTGGCGAGTTCACCATAGAGTAGTATCTTTGGGAGGCGGTGGTCCTCCATCCTAGAGACGTGCCCTGCCCAGCGCCGCTGTGTTCTCAATAGCATGGCCTCAACGCTGGTGATCCCTGCTTGCTCAAGGACAGCAACGTTCGTCACATAGTCCGGCTAGTGTATATTTAGGATTGTGCGAAGACAGCGCTGATGAAAGCGTTCAAGGAGTTGTAGATGTTGGCGATAGGTGACCCATGTTTCAGACCCATAGAGGAGAATAGACAGTACGATAGCTCTGTCCACACTGATTTTGGTGCTTTGCCTCAGGTGCTTGTTGCTCCAGACACTTTTGTGAAGCCTTCCGAATGCACTATATGCCTTTGCTAATCTGTGATCTATCTCTTTGTCAATATTGGCATCTGAAGAGATGATGTTTCCCAGGGAGGTGAACTGCTGAACGGACTTAAGCACAGATTTGCCTATGCTGCCGTGGGGATGATGGTGTTCTTCCTGTGGTGCGGGCTGATAGAGAACTTCCATTTTCTTCAGGCTGACTTCCAGCCCAAAAAGCTCTGCAGCTGTTGCAAAGCAGGATGTGAGGCGCTGCAGGGCTGCTTCTGAATGGGCGACAAGGGCAGCATCGTCAGCAAAAAGCAGCTCACGGACTAGATAGTTTAGAGTCTTAGTGCGAGCCCTCAGATGGCTTCAGTTGAACAAGCTACCATCAGTACGATAGCGTGTATATATATGCCTTCTTCTTCTTCGAGGTCTACCCTAGCCCTTTGGAGCATCATGCTGAAGAAGATTGTAAATAGCTTTTGGCGCAAGAACACAACCTTGCTTCACTCCATTAGTTATTAGAAAGGGCTCCGAGAAAGCATCGCCGTATCCGAAATAATAAATAAATATATAAATAAACCCCATTTTCCTAGTTTCCAACAGACCTCACAACCTGTGAGAATGCCTGCCATAGATGCAGGTGAAACAATGCTTCTGGAACATGGCCAGACAGCCCAGAAAACACACAACAACCCAGTGATTCCAGCCATGAAAGCCTTTGGAAACACTTATTTGCAGTGTTCAATTATGTTTGGCCGTATTGAACCCTGAAAGAGATACACCAGTTGTGTTCAATCGCATACAGAATAGACTGTCAGTCCTTTCAGAGTTCTTGCACAAATGCTCTTGGGTCGAGCGGCTTTTCCATTCAGTTCCTTTCCTTGCAAAGTCCTCCGAGTGAAGCAAAGTCATTCAAGTTTACCTACAGAACTTCCTGTACAAAGATTCTTGGCGAAGATGTTTTCCTTCTTCTTTTCCCTCCCACACATTGCTGTTGCGGGAGCCTTGTTTGCATACGAAGCCTGGCAAATTTCAGCACATCCAAGCTTCCCGTTGAAAAGTTGACCCAGGCCAGAGCCCAACTTGTCAATTTTTGGAAGCGAATGGGGCTTTAAGGATTCGTTCAAGCATTTTCAAAAAAGACAAAGACATGAATCTTTTTCTGTTTGTGTGCTGTTCAGAAGAGAGGAAAGGAGGAACATTGGAGACCAAAGCAAAATATGGAGAGGGAGGCAATGGGGGCAGTTGCAAGGGATTGTTTAGTACAATGTTTCTCAACCTAGGGGTCGGGACCACGGGGGGTGGGGTCATGTGGGGGTTTCAGAGGGGTCGCCAAAGACCATCAGGAAACACATATTTCTGATGGACTTAGGAACCCCTTTGGCAGAAAAGGCTGAAGATTTCTCTGCGTGTCCTTCTCTTCCTTTTTGGAAACAGAGGGGCTAATCCTCCCACCAAAAGCCCTCCTCTACTGTGATTGGCTGACCTCTCAGCCAAGGAGAGGGCTGTTCCTGAGACTCCAAGTGGAGAAGGGGAGAGCAGGCATGCTTGGTGCATGACAGCATGGTGCGCATGTGCAAGCGAGGGAGAGTGTTCGATGCTGGAGGGAGGCTCACGCTAGTGAGTCCCTTCTGTGTGGGAAGTTTGGCCTAATTCTATTGTTCTTGGGATTCAGAATGCTCTTTGATTGTAGGTGAACTATAAAACCTAGCAACTACAACTCCCAAATGTCAAGGACTATTTTCCCCAAACTCCACCAGAGTTCACATTTGGGCATATTGAGGATTTGTGCCAAGTTTGGTCCTGACCCATCATTGCTTGAGTCCACAGTCCTCTCTGGATGTAGGCATACTACAACTCCCCAAGCTCCACCAGTGTTCACATTTGGGCATATTGAGGATTTGTGCCAAGTTTGGTCCTGACCCATCATTGTTTGATTCCACAGTGCTCTCTGGATGTAGGCAAACTACAACTCCCCAAACTCCACCAGTTTTCACATTTGGGCATACTGAGAATTCATGCCAAGTTTGGTCCAGATCCATCAATGTTTGAGTCCACAGTGCTCTCTGGATGTAGGTGAACTACAACTCCCAAACTCAAGGTCAATGCCCACCAAAGCCTTCCAGTATTTTCCATTGGTCATGGGGGTTCTGTGTGGGAAGTTTGCCCAATTCTCTCACTGGTGGAGTTCAGAATGCTCTTTGATTGTAGGTGAACTATAAATCCCACCAACTACAACTCCCAAATGCCAAGGTCTATTTTTCCCAAGCTCCACCAGAGTTCACATTTGAGCATATTGAGGATTTGTGCCAAATTTGGTCCAGATCCATCATTGTTCGAGTCCACAGTGCTCTCTGGATGTAGGCAAACTACAACTCCCCAAGCTCCACCAGTGTTCACATTTGGGCATATTGAGTATCCGTGCCAAGTTTGGTCCAGATCCATCACTGTTTGAGTCCACAGTGCTCTCTGGATGTAGATAAACTACAACTCCCCAAGCTCCACCAGTGTTCACATTTGGGCATATTGAGTATCTGTGCCAAGTTTGGTCCTGACCCATCAATGTTTGAGTCCACAGTGCTCTGTGGATGTAGGTGAACTACAACTCCCAAACTCAAGGTCAATGCCCACCAAAGCCTTCCAGTATTTTCCGTTGGTCATGGGGGTTCTGTGTGGGAAGTTTGCCCAATTCTCTCACTGGTGGAGTTCAGAATGCTCTTTGATTGTAGGTGAACTATAAATCCCACCAACTACAACTCCCAAATGCCAAGGTCTATTTTTCCCAAGCTCCACCAGAGTTCACATTTGAGCATATTGAGGATTTGTGCCAAATTTGGTCCAGATCCATCATTGTTCGAGTCCACAGTGCTCTCTGGATGTAGGTAAACTACAACTCCCCAAGCTCCACCAGTGTTCACATTCGGGCATATTGAGTATCTCTGCCAAGTTTGGTCCTGATCCATCAATGTTTGAGTCCACAGTGCTCTCTGGATGTAGGTGAACTACAACTCCCAAACTCAAGGTCAATGCCCACCAAAGCCTTCCAGTATTTTCCGTTGGTCATGGGGGTTCTGTGTGGGAAGTTTGCCCAATTCTCTCACTGGTGGAGTTCAGAATGCTCTTTGATTGTAGGTGAACTATAAATCCCACCAACTACAACTCCCAAATGCCAAGGTCTATTTTTCCCAAGCTCCACGAGAGTTCACATTTGAGCATATTGAGGATTTGTGCCAAATTTGGTCCTGATCCATCATTGTTTGAATCCACAGTGCTCTCTGGATGTAGGTAAACTACAACTCCCCAAGCTCTACCAGTGTTCACATTTGGGCATATTGAGTATCCGTGCGAAGTTTGGTTCAGATCCATCATTGTTTGAGTCCACAGTCCTGTCTGGATGTAGGTGAACTACAACTCCAGAACTCAAGGTCAATGCCCGCCAAACCCTTCCAGTATTTTCTGTTGGCTGTGGGAGTTCTGTGTGCCAAGTTTGGTTCAATTCTATCGTTGGTGGAGTTCAGAATGCTCTTTGATTGTAGGTGAACTATAAATCCCAGCAACTACAACTCCCAAATGTCAAGGTCTATTTTCCCCAAGCTCCACCAGTGTTCACATTTGGACATATTGAGTATTCGTGCGACGTTTAGTCCAGATCCTGCATTGTTTGAGTCCAAAATGCTGTCTGGATGTAGGTGAACTACAACTCCAAAACTCAAGGTCAATTCCCACCAAGCCTTTCCAGTATTTTATGTTGGTCATTGGAGTTCTGAGTGCCAAGTTTGAGTCAATTCCAATGTTGGTGTTCAGAATGCTCTTTGGTTATAGATGAACTATAAATCCCAGCAACTACAACTCCCAAATGACAAACTCAATCCCGCCCCAACCCCACCAGTATTCGAATTTGGGCCTATCGGGTATTTGTGCCAAATTTGATTAAGTGAATGAAAATGCATCCTGCACATCAGATATTTACATTACGATTCGTAACAGTAGCAACATTACCGTTATGAAGTAACAACAAAAATAATTTTATGATTGGGGGTCACCACAACATGAGGGAGAACTTCCTAACCATGAAAGCCGTTCAGCAGTAGAACTCTCTGCCCTGGAGTGTGGTGGAGGCTCCTTCTTTGGAAGGTTTTAAATAGAGGCTGGGTGGCCATCTGTTGGGAGTACTTTGAATGTGATTTTCCTGCTTCTTGGCAGAATGGGGTTGGACTGGATGGCCCACAAGCTGTCTTCCAACTCTATGATTCTATGAACTGTATTAAGGAATCACGGCATTGGGAAGGTTGAGAAACACTGTCCTGGGTCTTGCAATACTAACCCACAGATAGGGAGAAAGCATACCTTTTAAGCCAGTGTTTTTCAACCTTTTTTGAGCCGTGGCACATTTTTTACATTTACAAAATCCTGGGGCACACCACCAACCAAAATAACACAAAATGACAGAAAATGACACTCTAACACAGTAACACAGGGCTGTCCAACTGGCGGCCCGGGGGCCGTATACGGCCCCCAGCCCCTTCCCTCTGGCCCCCTAAGCTTTTTAATAAAAAATAAAAATTGAAAAATAAAATAAATAATAATTTTTTTTAAAAAAAATCTACTTCCGGGTTCAGAGCAAGTATCGCAAGAATACGCAATCCACACGGGATTTCGCTGTCAACGCGAGATCACACCGGCGTTGACAGCAAAATCCCGTGTGGATTGCGTATTCTCGCGATACTCTTCGGCTACTCTACTACTGGATCGCTGAGGCCCACAGGCGCGGGGGACCTTCTTCGACTCAGTCGGTCGTCGCCTCTCTCGTCGTCCGGGTACTCCTGGATCCTGCGCGCTTGGAAAAGTAGGCCAAAGCAGGGGGCTCCTCAGGGGCTCCTCATTCCCCCCCCCATCTCCCCTCATGTATTAAATATAAAATTAAATATATTTAAAGATGAAATAAGGGAGATGGGAAACATTAAATTAAAATAAGGGGAGAGGGAGGATAGAATTAAATATATTTAATATTAAATTAAAATAAGGGGAGAGGGGAGGATGGAATTAAATATATTCAATATTAAATTAAAATAATTTAATATCTTATCCCTGCATTTTATCTCAGTAAAAGATTATATTTGACTGTATGCATGCAGGGGCGGGGGTGGGGAGGGGGTGGAGCCGGGGGTGCAGCAGGGGCGGAGCCGGGGCAGGGCGGAGCCAGGGGCGGGGGCAGACCCTACGGCCCCCCAGGTAATCAGTGACTGGAATTCAGGCCCCTGGGCCAGTCACACAACATAGATATCCTGGCAGGAATGGCAGAAAGACACACACGAAGGTCTTGCTCAACAGCTGGGAGTTATAGTTCACCCGCAATCAAAGAGCATGCTGAACTCCACCAATGATGGAATGGAATCAAACTTCCCACACAGAACTCCCATAACCAAGAGAAAATACTATAAGAGTTTGGTGGACATTGACATTGAGTTTTGGAGTTGTAGTTCACCTATATCCAGAGAGCACCGTGGACTCAAACAATGTTGGATCAGGACCAAACTTAGCAGGAATACTCAATATGCCCAAATGTGAACGCAGATGGAGTTCAGGGAAAATAAACCTTGATATTTGGGAGTTATATTTTCTGGGATTTATAGTTAACACACAATCAAAGAGCATCCTGAATCAAAGAGCATCCTGTGAAACCTGGGCCTGTTTCGATGAACACAACATAGATATCCTGGCAGGAATGGCGGAAAGACACACACGAAGGTCTTGCTCAATTTATAGTTAACACACAATCAAAGAGCATCCTGAACTCTTGCAACAATAGAATTGAACCAAACTAGGCACATTGAACTCTCATTACCAACAGAAAGTACTGAAAGGGTTTGCTTGGGAATTGACCTTGAGTTTGGAAGTTGTAGTTCACCTGCACACAAAGAGCACTGTGGACTCAAACAATGTTATGTTATGTTGTTGTTTGTTTTCTATCCAGAATCACAATGTTGGAAGGAGGCTCACCACTTTAAGGTCCCTCAAACAGGCATGGGAAAACTTTGAGCGTGTTCAGGAAGAGAGGGGAGAGGGAGGGAGGGAGGAAGACGTGGGGTGAGTCTGCGCAATAGCACCCGCACGGGTCACATCTTCCTCCCTCCCCCCTCCCCTCCTGAAGAAGGGAGCCCGAGTGGAGAAGAAAAAGTGTTCGGCAGGAGGGGGAAGAAAGGGTATTGGAGGTTCCAATTTCCCACGGCACACCTGATGATTGATCACGGCACACTAGTGTGCCGCAGCACACCGGTTGGGAAACACTGCTTTAAGCAATGCAGACCCATGGAGATGTGTCAAGCTATTGTTTTGGAAATGAACAAGCCACAAGAGGAAGCCACATTAACCGCAAGAGAAAACATGCTGGGGGAAGGTTTCCAGCTACAGGAAAATAGCTGAATGTATCTCCATTGATCCTCCTGCTCTCCCACAATATGAAAATTGCCATGTCGGAGGGTCTGCATTGTTGAAAAGGTGGGTTTTGTGTGTCTGTGTGTGGGCTAGCATTGCGAGTCATAACATTGAACTGTTGCGATGCTACATCAAAAGGAAATCAGGAAGATAATACGGGCCATCGACTGGCTGATAAAGAGTTCTGACCTCTGCAGTAAGTGAAACAGGGAGCGGTAATAGCGTAATGTCAATATAATAATGAAGCACCAAACACACACCTTATCATAAATACATTTCATTCTCCAGACAAACATTCCATAGTACCCACAAAGTGAGACATTTCCTCTGAGAATTAAGATAAGGCCAAGTTGTCGGTGCCACGATGGCTCCATCTCTTTGCGGTTGTTATTTACTCTCGCATGATCCTGCTTCAAAGAAACCACGAGATTAATCCATTCATTATGGCTTATCTGATCCTCTCCTGCACTTCTGGCTTAATTATTCTCCGCATCTTCTGAAAAGCCAAGGTTAGGTTGTTGGTTCCTGGTGGAGAATTGTCTGGCTTGCTCCGAGATGACGTCCGAATTGCACGAATTTGAAAGGCCTTGCCCTGGAGACAGGGGATTTATAGTTCACCGACAATCAAAGACCATTCTGAACCTCACCAATGATAGAATTGGGCAAACTTCCTACACAGATCCCCCATGACCAACAAAAAATACTACATTTTCTGATGGTCTTTGGCAACTCCCAGGTTGAGAAACACTGCTCTAAAGGCACAACGTCAGTGTTTCTCAATCTGTGGGTCCTCCGGTGTTTTAGTCCAGTGATTTTCAACCAGTGTGCCGTGGAACACTAGTGCGCTATGAGAGATCATCAGGTGTGCCGTAGGAAATTACAGTGTAGAGAGAGAGAGCCTAGCAAGAAACTTCGGGCAGTGGAAATGAGGCTTTCCTGGCCGAAGCAGCAATGCCAGCCAGCCTGGCTGCAGTCAGGGAGAGCCCTTGGGGTCCAGAACTTTCCTCCCTCACTCCTCTCTCTCTTCTTCCCTTCCTTCCTTCCCTCCCTCCCTATGCGCGTCAAGGGCTACCTGGCCAGACTGCGGCTCCTCCTGCTTCCTGGCTCCTGGGCGCTCTTTTGCCCTCCTCCCCTCTGGCAGCAAGGAGGAGAGGGAGGAGGAGTCCGCGGGAGCTGCCCCTGTCCGACCCCTCTTTCGGAGGCTCAAGACGAGGCTTTCTGCCCTCTAGACCCTCTGCGCCAGGGAAGGGGAGTAACTCCTCATCTCCTGGCCTCTCCTGGCTGGGCTCCGGGTTTGCTGCAGAGCAGAGGCCAGGATGCACAGCTCCACAGTCCAGCTTGGTTCCTTCCCGATCTGGCCCCAAGGCGACAGCAGGAAAGCCGAACGGACGTGCGGGGGGAGGCACTCCTGGGGGGGGGACTGAACTCTTTCGGGAAGGAGAGCTGGCATGGTGAGGGCTGTGAGCCTCCGCCGCAGTTTGTTCCGAGGCTTGGAGCCACCCTGTGTGCTCAATTCCTATTAGTCCTGCTCAGCCGAGCCCGTGTGCGCTTCGGCCACTTAGTGCAGCCTTCCCCTGTGGGACAGTGATGGATCTCCTGCGCGTGGGCCTCCCGGGGGGGGGGGGGCTTGGCGGAAGCAGCGGCATCATGAGTGGGGAGGGATGACAGTTAGTAAAATGACAGTCATTTTGTGTCATTTTGGTTGGATTTTGTAAATGTAAAAAAATGTGCCGCAGCTCAAAAAAGGTTGAAAATTACTTTTTAGTCTACCACTCTAAGAAATTCCAGCCACTTTACCAACTGTTAGGATTTCTAGAAGTTGAAGGCCAAAACATCTGGGAATCCACAGATTGAGAACCTCTGCACCATATCCTGCCTGATCATGGGAACTAAGTAGGTCAGCCATGGTTGATACTTGAATGTCTCCGGGACCGGAGACAGAGGGTGGAGTGGATGGGCCAAAGCTCGGAGAGCTCTCACCTCTACTGTGGAGTTCCCCAGGGTGCTATTCTTTCTCCCCTGTTGTTCAACATCTACGTCCGTCCACTTGCTGGACTGGTGCGGAGTTTTGGTGTTGAGTGCTACCAGTATGCAGACGATACACAGCTACTCTTGCGTCTCGAACCTGGGACAACTGCGATTCCTAAGAACTTTAAGTTGTGTTTGGTAGCAGTGATGAATGGGTTGCAAGCGAGCAGATTGAAAGTGAACCCGGCGAAAACTGAGGTTCTTTGGCCTGGTCAGCCGCCAGAATTAATCCAATCTCTACCTGATTTTGATGGCGAAGCCTTGGTTCCGTCAGCCACTGTAAAAAGCCTAAGAGTCGTGTTAGATTCATCGTTGACAATGGAGGCCCAGATCACTGCCAAGAGCAAGCAGGCCTTTTTTCATCTTCACCGGGCTAGGAAATTGGCGTCCTACCTTCCGGCAGAAGCATTGGCAACGGTAATCCATGCAACAGTCACCACTAGGCTGGACTACTGCAATGCTTTATATGCCAGCCTCCCAAAGTCAACCACTAAGAAGATCCGGATGGTCCAAAATGCAGCAGCCAGGCTTCTATCGGGTTCATCTATGAGGTCCCATATTACACCGATCCTGAAACAGCTACATTGGTTACCAATAGAACAGCGGATCTCTTACAAGGTTCTGATCCTGGCATTTAGAGCTCAAAACGGCCAAAGACCTTCGTATCTTGGGCACCGCCTCATTCCATTTTTCCATCAGTGGTTACCTCGTTCCGCACAGGAAAATCTTCCATACACACCGGGCCCTAGGGAGGTACGCCTGGAAGTTACAAGGCGTAGAGCCTTTTCGACCTATGCTCCAACTCTATGGAACTCTCTGCCGCCGTATGTTAGAGTAATGTCAGTGTTGTGATTGAGCCCACGGCTCTGCCTGTGAGTAGGGCTGAGGAGGATGCTGAATCTACAGCGTCTGAGTGTAGTATGGAACTGGGTGGGGCTGAGAGTAACCTAAACGCTGGAGCAGGCAGAAAGAGGGCTGCAAGTGATTCCAGCAGGGAAAGTTTGGCACAAAGGAAGAGAGTACGGCAAATACTTATGACCCCTACTGAGTCCATTGAGGGTTTTCCCAGGGATGGGGAAAGCTCATCAGAAGACAGTGATACTGAATTGGACTGGACTCAAGTAAAGGAAATTCAGGATGTGTGTGATGCAGCCACCAGTAGTGATACTTTTCTGGGGTTTGATAGTGATAATGAGTGGCCCTCTGAAACCTCAGGGAATGATTGGGATACGCTAAGTTTTGAAAGACACTGGGGATCTTGGAGGGACTCACAAAAGGTTTCAGCTGCAGAAAGAGAGGCAGCCGCATCGCCTAATCAGAGGGAGTTGTCCTCTTCGGGCGAATCTGAGCTCTAGGTCTATTGAATGTGGGCTTTTGGGGGAATTTCCTTGTGGCGAGCAAGGAGTTGTTTCTTGGTATCCTGTTTGGTATCCTGATATCTTGCATCGTGTTCCTGATCCAGTTTACTCGTGAGTTGAGGGTTTACTCTGCCCTTTTGGGCTGAAATGCTGCTGCCGCATTTGGGAAAAGTGGGTGGTTTGGGGTTACAATGTTCTGTTTTCTGTCCACCTACAGCCGTGTGTTCCTTGTGGCATGGTTTGAACTCCGCTGGACTTTCCATGAGTGTCTCAAGCTACAAGAATGGTATTGCATATATGGAGGGAGGTTGACAATGTGTTTTGTGGGGATTACGATTAACGTTGTCCCCATGTATGTAGCTCCTGTGGACCTTGGATTGTCTCCTCATTCCTCCATCTTTCTCCTGCCCATGACTCTGGACCAGTTATCGACTACGCTATTGGCTCAACCCTCTGAGAACATCACAGATAACGTCTCTACTTTGCTTTTGATCATTCCTTCAGCATTTTTTGGGCTTCTCCGTGGGTTTTTTGGGGTTTTTGGCCGGTTAGGCAGGTTTTTGTTAGTCTCATTCCCTTCTCTTGTACAATAAACTCTTTTTGTTATTCCTTTTTACTCTTGGGTTTGGCTTTAATTGGCATCTGCATCTCGACAGTCGGAGTTGCGACCTTTTGCAAAAGTGCTTAAGACCTGTCTTTTTTGAGTGTGCATTTAAGTAATCAGACAAATTATCAAATAGGTACTGCTGTTTTAAAGTTCTATGTTTTAATGTTTTATATTGTGAAATAATATTTAAAACTGTAAGTCGCTCGGAGCACCTGGTGGTGAGCGACTAATCAAGACATAAAGTGAAGTGAAATGAAGTTGTTGTGATTGAGCCTTCAGCTACTACTAGTAGTAGTATTGGAGAAGATGCTGGGTTAATAGCATCAAGCAATAGTATGGAATAGGATGAGGCCCCATGGGATGAGGATCAAGAGTCTGCAGCTGGAAGGAAAAGGGCTGCTAGTGATTCTAGTGTGGAAGGATTGGAACAGAGAAAAAGGATCCAGCAGATATTTAGAGCACCTTCTGATTCGGACACTTTCCAAGGTTTTTCTGGGGAAGAAGAAATGGGGTCAGAGGAAAGTGATACGGATTTAGACTCAACATTAGTTCAGGAAGTAAGGGATGTGTGTAACGAAAAGTCTAATTCTGACACCTTCTGTGGCTTTGACAGTGATTTACACTGGCCTTCTGGGGGTTCAGAAACAGATTGGGACACTCTAAGTTTTCAACAGCGTTGGCAAGATTGGAGGTCTGCACAGAGCGCTGCAGCTGTAGGAGATGCAGCAGCTGGTGCTCATGATCAAGGAGAGTCTTCAGAAGACAGTGATGTTTAAGTGCTATATAAGAAATGGGTTTTTTGGGCTGCATTTGCGGCGGTCAAAGAGTTGATGTCTGGTTCTTGTATCTGACTCTCCTGTGTTCCTGATATCAAGTACCTTGTTCTGTTTCCTGATACTCTTACCTGCCGTGTGTCCCTGAGGCGGGGCTTGGTCTCCGCTGAGTTTACCTCCTGATTGCCTTGGACGGTCTCCTCCTTTTCATCTGCCTTTCTCCTGCTTTGGCTTTCTGGACCGGATTCATGACTACTCTTTTGGATTCTCCCTTCGGACTTTGCAGACGGACGTCTGGTCTTTGTTTTAGGCTGTTTTGTTGCTTTATTTTGTGGGACTCTTTCCTGGGATTTTTGAGGGTTTTTGAGCCGAGTTGGCTACTTTTTTGTTCGTCCTTTTTCCAGTTATTGTTCAATAAATCTTTTGTTATCTGTAGCAACCCAGTTCCCTTTCGTGCCTGGGGGGCAGGGGGCAGCACCGGGGGTCCCACTTGCATTAGGACCAGCTGCAGTTGATGAGGACATGGAGGAAGGGGCTGATGAGTTAGCTGGGCCTTCCTCTCCCACAGAGAGCTTGGCCTGGGATGATGAATGGCCTGACAGCTATGCTAGCTGGGAAGTTCAGGCTGACCCTGAGAGTGATGACTCTGATCATTATGAGAAACCAGGTGGTTACGGTCGCAGGAAAGGATCAGGAAACAGTGGAGGATGAGCCCATGGAAGCTGAAAGGAGTTCGGCTCTCATGAAGATAGTGACCCAGGTGCTGGGAGGCAAGGACGGAGCTTTGATAGGAGACGGGCATTGGAGTCCAGCAGGAGGGATTGGCACCGCAGCCTAGAGCGCCAGAGAAGCGCTAGATCCCGTAGCACAGATTGGCGCAGAAGCCTAAAGCGTCGGGGGCCTCGCCAAGGGGATTAAGTATAGGATCCGTGGGAAAGGATCCTCAGTAGCTCGGCTACTTCTATTCTAAGAGGAGTGAAGCGAGCGGAGTTCCACGGAGCCAAGTTGTCGGCTCGTGCCTTGCCAAGTAGTTTCTTGGGCCCTGTTTGAACCTTGCCTTGTTCCTTGATCCGCATTGTTTTGCGGAGCCTTTGCCAAGCCTTTGCCTTTGGATTTTTACTAGAGACTCTTACTTTTGGATTGAACTTTTTGATTTTATGGACAATTTACCTTTTCACCTGTTTTTTATTATTCAATAAATAGTTAGCTGATTACCGTCTCTGTGTGTGTGATTAAGGGGCTGGGCCAAGACCCTGCATCGTGACATTATCCCCTTTTACTCCTGGGTCTGGCTTCCTTGGTCTCTGCATTATGACAGAAGTGAAGTGACTACCAATGAATACCAGGAGGAACAAATGGGCAACAACACCTCTGAGCATTCCTTGTAAGACTTACAAGATATATGGGCTCACCATAATTTTGCAAAGGACTTGAAGACATATCTAACAAGAGTGACTAGAAATCATTCCAACAACAAGATCTGGGCGGTGGGAGATTTCTGTGCTGCCAGCCTTCAATTCTGTTACCTGCTCACCATTCATTATCTCTTCCAAGACCTGCTTGAGCTACACTTAGCGGCAGCCTTTCAGGACTACAATTATCTCATCAAACGGAAGAGGTGGCTTGTTTTCTTGGGCAGCGCAAGGGAAATTTCCCCAGGCTTCGGGGCGTTCTGCACGGAGAGCAGGCCTATAAAAGGATGGTTAAGCTGGGCTGCAGGCAAACCCATCCCGCTGTGCATTTGTTCAGAGTGCGAAGGAAGTGGATCGATCAAGGTGCCCAAAGGCACATCCTCGGAAATTGCAGTCAAGGAACGACCCGAGTTTATTCACTCCATCACATCCCATCCTCTTAAATGACATCGGAAAGCGGACATCCACGTTTTCTTTTCCAAGGAATGTCAGCCTTAGGTTCAAATCCCCATTTCATAGAATCCTAGAGTTGGAAGAGACCTCATGGGCCATCCAGTCCAACCCCATTCTGCCAAGAAGCAGGAAAATTGCATTCAAAGCACCCCTGACAGATGGCCATCCAGCCTCTGTTTAAAAGCTTCCAAAGAAGGAGCCTCCACCACACTCCAGGGCAGAGAGTTCCACTTCTGAACAGCTCTCACAGTCAGAAAGTTCTTCCTAATGTTCAGATTGAGTCTCCTTTCTTATAATTTGAAGCCATTGTTCCGCACCCTAGTCTCAAGGGCAGCAGAAAACAACCCTGCTCCCTCCTCCCTATGACTTCCTCTCACATACTTATACATGGCTATCATGTCTCCTCTCAGCCTTCTCTTCATCAGGCTAAACATGCCCAGGTCTTTAAGCCGCTCCTCATAGGGCTTGTTCTCCAGACAATTCATGGAAAACCATTGATTGAACTTGGGTAGGTCACACTCTCTCAAGACTACATAAATCTTGCCAAGAAAAAATCCGATAGGTTCACCTCAGGGTTGCCGTAAGTTAGAAATGACTTGAAGGCACACACAACAACAACAACAAGGTAAAGAAATTGTATTTTCTGTATAGAAATGTTGTCATTAGGTGTGGGGTAAAGGTTTTCCCCTGACATTACGTCCAGTCGTGTCCAACTCTGGGGGTTGGTGCTCATCTCCATTTCTAAACCAAACAGCCGGCATTGTCCATAGACACCTCCAAGGTCATGTGGCCAGCATGACTGCATGGAGCGGCATTACCTTCCTGCTGGAGCGGTACCTATTGATCTACTCACACTTGCATATTTTTGAACTGCTATTATTATTATTATATTTATTATTTTACTATCTTTATTATTATTGGATGGATACATAAGCAAATTTATATTGAAGAAGGTTAGAATAATGGTTTAATTAGAGTTGGGCAGTCTTATCTTAAATTACAGTTTTATGTAAATATTCAAAACCATTTAACCTGCTGATGCCTCAATTAATATAAATGTATTGATTTTTATTTTTATTTATAAACTAGCTTGGGGACCCGGCAGTGCCCGGGTTATTTGAGGAAAGCATTGTGTGCCAAGGTTGGTTCCTATTAGATGTGTATGTGGCTTGCAGTGGTCTCAGGAACTTAGTGAAGGTACTGCAAGTCCCATTGGCCATGGTCCATCCCCCTCCAAACAGCACCAGGATGGAGAGTGGGTCATGGGGGCTGTGTGTCTGGTTGGTCTTGATCATTCTTTGGATGAGGGTTGCAGCGGTCTTGGAAGGTGAGTGAATGTATTTCAAATCCCATCATCTGTGGTCCATCCTCCTTGAAACAGCACCAGGGTGTTGAGTGGGTCAAGGGGGCTCTGTGTGCTAATTTTGGTCTGTAGTGGTCACTGGGTGAGGGTCGCATTGTGAAGTGGGCCATTGGGCCCCTGTGTGGCAAGTTTGGTCCTGATCCTCACTGCTGTGGGCCGCAGTGTCTGACTGCCTGAGGCCTTTCCTTTTCCCTCTGCATCACCTTAGAATGTTGGAATGTGGATGGCCAATCGGAGTCCTTTATGCAAATACCATTTCAGTGGCAACCAATCCCCTCTGTCTGGGGCCGTCGAATGTTGGATTTCTGAGGCTGGCCAATCAGAGTCCTTTATGCAAATATTACCTTAGTGGCAACCTATTGAAGCGCTGCCACATATTCCTTGGCACCTCTGCACCTCCGAGAAAATTCTATTTCCAGAAAAACATTCCATTTCCAATTGAAAAAACTGTCATTTGGCTAACTGGCCAATCAAGCATTCAGTTGCATTCTGTTTTGCTGGCCAATCAGAGTCCTTTATGCAAATTGTCTCTCAGTGGCAACCCATTCCCTCTGTCTGGTACCTGTATTGGTGAATGTGTTGGAGTTCTGAGGCTGGCCAATCAGAGTCCTTTATGCAAAAAATCTGGTGCCTTAGACTGTTGGTGTTCTGAGGCTGGCCAATCAGAGTCCTTTATGCAAATAATCCCACAGTGGCAGCCAATCGAAAAGTTGGCACATATTCCTCCGCACCTCTGCAAACACTGACTTTTATTATATAGATAGATAGATAGATTTACCCATAGCGGCCACATTTCCCACCCTTGACTTATACTCAAGTCAATATGTTTTCCCAGTTAATTGTGGTAAAATTAGGTGCCTCGGCTTATATTCAGGTCAGCTTATACTCGAGTATATACGGTATTTGAGCTTGAGGTATTGACTTTCCAAAGTTTCACAGATTCCTTGGGTTTAATCTGGATGAACTATTTGATTTAGGGCTTAACTCCTTGATTTTTAATGGACTTCCTTGCTTTTCCACCTCTTGCTTTATTACGACCAGTATTATAATTACTACTACAGCAAACCCAGAATTATATAGCACCTCCCAGGAAATGCTGACTATTCAGCAACAGATTTTGATAAAATGCAGCAGACTAAAACAAGCTTTCGCAGATACTGCTATTATTATTTTAATATACCGACACACTAATATACTTTAAGGGGGGATCAATATTTTGCATAAAACAGACGACGCACCGGCTGATACTAAGAAAGTTAATGAGATGGGATCTTCATACAAGGACTTCCCATAATCCATTTTATGGGTCATAGATTTGCGAAAAAATGAATATTATACCCCTATTTGTTATTTCTATTTCCAAAATGGCCCATAGAAGCACCATATAATATTACTGTTGGCAAAGGTTTCTGCTAAAACAATGGCGGAAATCGGGCAGATTTTCAAACGTTGTTAGAAGGCAGATCCCAAATTAGCCCCAAATGAGCATAGCCAAAATGTTGGGAGTAGTCCAACAACATGGTGTCGTTGGACACTCCCTCTCCCTACTTAAACTAGTTAAGGGGGCACCTATACTAGGCTTGTGCATTTCTGGTGAATTGCTATCTGTTTCTGCTTGCTGGATACCAGGAGCCCCCCATATCCATGCCCGATTTATCCATAAGGCCAACATAGGCCATGGCCTAGGGGCGCAAGCCGAGGGGGCGCAGATCACGGACCAAAAAAACCTGGTCTTTCCCCCTTTCTAATGCCCCTCCTCGCTTCTTTTCCCAGCAAAGTCTCTGCTCTGTCCCCTCCGTCTCTCGCTCTCTGGGCTGCGGCGGGGCCCTCGCATTGATCCATTGATTTGCCTGTGGGTCTCTGGCTGGCCTGACCTCCTAGCTCCCGGGGAAGCTGTTTCCATGGCGACTTGCCTGGCTCCCCCGGCGGCAGACTGTAAATTCCTGCAGCCAGAGCCGAGTGGCAGAGTCCGGGAGAGGGTGGTGGGAGGGAGGGAGGAGAAGGAGGACTAGGAGGAAACTAGTAAGGAAGGAAGAGAGTAAAGAAGGTAAAGAAGGAGGGAGGGAGGGAGAGGGGAGAGAACTTGGGTGGACCTCTCCCAGGTCCCCAGCACGAGACCACACCATCCCAGGCTCGCTCCTGCGTTCTCGGACCAAACCGGGGCGGGCTGCTTCACCAAAAGGAGCCGCGGGAAGGAGGGAAGGATCAAGGCCAGGGTCTGGCTCTCCTGCCTTCGGGAGCAGCCAAACAAAAAACCCCAACCTGAATTCTCACTCAAACCCCAACCTGAATCTCTCCCTCACTCTTTCGGAGCGCTCTTGCTCTCGGACCTCTCTCTCTCTCTCTCTCTCTCTCGCTCTCTTTCTGTCTCTCACTCTCTCTCATTCTCTCGCTCTCTCTCTCTCGCTTGCTCACTCTTTCTCACACTCTTGCTATCTCTCACTCACTTTCTCTTGCTCACTCTCTCTCTCTCTTTCACTCTCTCTCTCTCTCTCTCTTGCTCTCGCTCTTTCTCACACTCTTGCTATCTCTCGCTCACTTTCTCTCACTCACTCTCTCTCTCTCTTGCTCTCTCTCACTCGCGCTCTCTCTCTCTCTCTCTCACTCTCTCGCTCTCTTGCTCTCTCGCTCTCGTACGCACTTTTGGAGCGAGTTTGCACTTGCTGCGCCTCCTGAGGAGACCTTCAGAGCACAGTGGAGCTTTCCAGCCGGTGGGAATTGGAACCTTGGAGGTGGCGGGATGGTGCCTACTCGCCTTTCTCTTCTGCTCCGGAGGCACCATGGAAAAGCCAGCCAAGTGTGGGTCTGAGTGGTGTTGGGGGGGGTGGGGTGGCGGTAGAGGTTGGCTTAAAGGGGGCGTAATTCCAAAGTGTGGCCAAGGGCACAAAAAGGTGTTAATACAGGCCTGCCCATATCCATTTTCCAGTGCTGCCTGAAAACGAATGGATTTTTTGTTCAGCATTTTCTTTCTTTTCTCCTGGTTACCTTTTCTTTCTTCCTTTCAAGGGAACCTGGGTGTCAGCAACGGAGTTAAGAAAGCACCCTCCTCCAGCCCATTATGGGGGGAACTTCCCACAGGATCCCCTTCCATATCCTTCATTAAGACCTGGATTATTATTTTTTAATTGCCAGAGGCTGCTTCCAGACAGCACTAAATTACGGGTTTTAAATAGGGGAATAGACTACTGTAACAAATAGACTACTGCAGCACACTCTATGTGGGGCTGCCTTTGAAGACTGCCCGGAAGCTTCAACTAGTTCAACGGTCAGCAGCCAGACTGCTCACCGGGGCGGCATACAGAGAGTATACAACTCCTCTGTTACGCCAGCTCCACTGGTTGCCGATCAGCTTCCGATCACAATTCAAAGTGCTGGTTTTAACCTTTAAAGCCCTAAACGGTTCTGGCCCAGACCACCTGTCCGAACGTATCTCCTGCTATGAACCATCACAAAGTTTAAGATCTTCAGGAGATCTTCAGGTTGGTGGGGAGGCCCTGCTTGTCTGATCCCAATGCCCTGTTCTTTACCTTCTGTGTTAAAATGAAGTTCACAATAATATGCACGGCCCATTGCATGGGGGTATTGGGATAACGATACAAAAGGTTTGCTAGGATAGATCCTCTCTTACTCAGTCTCCGCCCCCCACCCCACCCCCCAAAATCAAAATCCTGGCTACGGGCCTGACTGGATGGCATATGTTCTGTATCTGAAACTAGAGCTGATGTGGTCTATCCAAAGCAATTTTCTGAATCAGCACCCTGAATAACCAAACCGAATATAAAGTTGACCAAAAACCGATTTGTAACCTTTTTGATACTAAGTGGTCCCTGGTCAAAGTGGTCCCTGGTCAAAATGGTCCCTGGTCAAAGTGGTCCCTGGTCAAAGTGGTCCCTGGTCAAAGTGGTCCCTGGTCAAAGTGGTCCCTGGTCAAAGTGGTCCCTGGTCAAAGTGGTTCCTGGTCAAAGTGGTCCCTGGTCAAAGTGGTTCCTGGTCAAAGTGGTCCCTGGTCAAAGTGGTTCCTGGTCAAAGTGGTTCCTGGTCAAAGTGGTCCCTGGTCAAAGTGGTCCCTGGTCAAAAAAAGGATGGGAACCACTGGTACAGATGCACTCCAACAACAAAACAAAACCTCTTTCCATCTGCTCTTGGCATTTCCTAAGACCTTCAATGCATTCTAGAGGCAAAGCAGTTAACACAGTTTATATATATATATATACACACACACACACACACACACACACATACATACACACACACACAGAGAGAGAGAGAAACACACACACTTTAAAGTGAGCCTTTATAAAACGTCACTTGTGATTAAGGACTATGGATGGCATCTTATGGAGATGACGGGGATGCTCTGAGAGCGATTGGACGTGATGGATGGCCACAGACTATCCGAACCAGAACATAAAGCGGCCCTATTTAACACCAGATTCTTTTGCTAAAACAACAGCCTCAGCACATTGACATGTCAGAGAATGGGAACGGTCCCCATTAAGCCGAGAAAGCGAGAGAATTACAACTCGGCAAGTCATTTTCATGCAACGGGCGCACACAGTTCAAGCACCCTCTGCCCGTTTTTTAATTCTACGCGAGTGCCAGGGCTGATATAAATATATCCAATTACAAAAAGAGGGGCAAAGCTCAGCGTGTGGTGGAGAGCAGCTGCAAATTGGTGTGCTGTATTTACGTGTAATTCTCATGGAGTGAGTTGAACTCCCAACTATTTTCACAGGTGAGCTCTTTCCAAGTGACCTTGCGATGCATCCACACTGTAGAATTAATGCAGTTTGATGCCACTTTAAGTGCCATGGCTCTATGCTATAGTATTCTGGGAGTTGTAGTTTGGCACAATGTTTATTAAAGAAAGATAAATGACCTTTGCTTTGCTTGTGGAGTTAGGTACATAATACAACAACCCGCACATAATGTAATCCCTGGATGCTAAATCTGCGAAAGTGGAGGGATGATTGCATTTCTTTAATCATTAACACTCCAATACATTAGTGGCATGTGCTTAGATTCCCTCTTGTCTTTTAGAATGGGGTGTTGTAGTTCATTTTCAATGCATGCATGGGTACATCTACACCAGTAGTTCTCAGCCTTCCTAATGCCATGGCCCCTTAATAAGACTCTAGTTCTCTTCTAAGCCTGCCTCTACTCTGGGAAAGAGTAACAGTGCAACTGAGTGTTTAACTGCTAGGGACGCAGTTGGTTGTTAATGACCAGCAGAGTGTGTGTAAACTGCGGAGTTATTGGTTTTAGGAGTGCAGTGACATTGTATTTAAACTGTATCTCCATAGTTAGTATTTTGCAACCTTAAGAAACGTGCCTCTGAGTAGATTGTAACCACCCAAGCTCTCGAACTTTGAAACCTCCAAGCTTGAAACATTGTTTGAATAAATTTGATAGTTCTTTGACAAAAAAATCTCTCCTAGTGATTCTTCCTCCCACAAGCCTTGAAAACAAGTAGCCAAGCACAGTGGGTAGCCAAGCACAGTAAATTAATTGGTGGCAGTGGATATAAAAGAATCCTTACATATTGTGGTGGCATTGGTAGGACATTCTGCCCTGCCACAGGTTGAAAACCAGTTGAAATTCAGTTTAAATCCATATACCTTCACACATTCAGTCACATCACCACACATTGGTATAGATTATCATTGTTCAAGGACAACATAAAACTTCGGCCAACGCTCCAGTGCAAACAAAACTTTGGCAAAATTGTCCTGGAATGGAAAATAAAGGACACTAAAGTGTGCCAACGCTCCTTTAATCTCATCCATCAGGGAGAAAACTTGAAATCGTTGAGAACAACAGATGGATTGTTTTCCTCCTTAGATTAGAAGCAAACGTGGGCTTCTTTAACTCTCTCCATCTCCTGGGATGTTAAGGGGGACTTTCTTTCTTTCACTCTGAGCAACAAAGAGCAAATCCAAAGCAGAAAAGGGGAAAATAGAGCGTGGGGTAGATTGGAGAGAGAAAGAGAGAGAGAGAGAGAGAGAGAGAGAGAGAGAGAGAGATTATATATGTGTGTGTGTGTGTATAATATGTATTACATATTATATATATATATATATATATATATATAATACTAATTTATTAATATATGTCTAGTTTTCTAAATATGACATATCTACCTGTAAAACGCAAACAATTAAACGTACAATGCCAATTTGATGAGCTTCTCTTCCAACTACTACAAGCGCGAAGGGCTGCTGTGTTTCGATAAGCAGCTTATATATCTTCTGGGCACCCATTCGAAGACGGTGGCTAATTTAATGTCATTTTGATTCACTTTCCCAGATTCATTTATTCCCATTTCTTTTGAAGGGCTTCCATTTATAAAAAGGGGGTGGGGGAACCATTATGAAGCTATTCTCAGGTGCATCCACGCTGTCGAATTAACACAGTTTGACACCACTTTGGCTGCCCAGGCTCAATGCTTTGAGATCCTGGGAGTTGTCGTTTGCAAAGAAGGCGAAAGACCTTGGAAAATAAAAAGTCCCAATCCCAATGCAGGATATCGGAAATGCACAAATACATCCCAAACAAGTTGTCCGTCGGCTGGTCTTCTTATTAAATGTGTATTTGGATATTAAAGAGGTCACGATTGCACAAAAAAAAATCCATTAGGACCACGCTGAGAACCAGAGGCTCAAAAAAAAAGTAGTTTCCGTAAGCATCTGAAGAAATAATTTCAGTGCCGAAAGAACAATTATGGAGCTGTAAATCATTTGAGGGAGAAGCCACAAAACCCGAAATTGCTGGGAATGTGTTGCAATAAACTCTTCTTTAGTGAGAGATAAAATAGGGAGGAAGCACATTCTACAAGGCGCATTCGTTAAAGATTTCCCCTGACCCACTTTGTCACAGGACACTGAAGCTGCACACGTGTAATGGTATAAGTCTCTACGGGTGACATGCCGATGTACAACTCTGAACTGAGAATGGTCTTGATGTTACAGGTGTGGAAGTGGTGTGAGGTTTGAGAATGAAACAGCAGAACACAGAGCAGTCCTCAAGTTCCTTTCCTTGAAAGGCCGCACACCAAAGGAGATGTTGGAAGAGACGAAAGAGGTTTATGGGGATGATGCCCCATCAAATGATGGAGTCAAGAACTGGCATCGTTCATTCCAATGTGGTCAGACTTCTGTGCAAAGAGCTCCAATTCCAAGGTGACCCTACACTGCTGTTGATGAACTCACCAACCAGCAAGTGGAGGTCGCCATTTTGGAAAATCGTCATGGAGCCCTTCTCCTAGGGCTTGCCAACTGTCCCTTATTCTAAGGGACGTCCCTTTATTTCGGCCCCAAATTTCGTGTCCCTTATTTTCAGCTCCTGTATTGACGGGACAGGTGGCAGCAGGAGGCGAGGCTGGGCCAGTACATATACACACACACTTCCATCTTCCTCCTCCTCCATCCTGCTACCCCTTTTGGCTTCTCCCGTTTCCTCTCGCCTCCCCGCGCATGGCCGAGAATTGTAGTCCAAAGCTGCCTCCTCTTGATTTAGAGGCGCGCGTGGCCCTTTTGGGTGGGACTCCATTTCCCAAGAGCCCTCGCTCCCAGCGGGAGGGGGAGGAGGAGAGGAAGAGGGAGAAGGGGGCCTGCCGGTCTTCATGGCGCTGCCGGTGAGCGGTCTGAGGGAGTTGCAGGCATGGCGTGAGGAGATCATGGAGACCCAGAGCCAGGTCTGCCGCGCCCTCGCCCACCTCAACCGCAGGGCCGCCTTCACAATTGACTGCTGGGAGAGGAAGGAAGGTGACCCCCTGCCAGGCACACAAATCACAGCCACACCGGGGCTGAGGGGCAGATGGGGGTCTCTGGAGGGCTTTTGAGCCAGATGGGCATCTGTCGGGAGGGCTTGGGTTGTGCCTTCTTGCAGAATGGCCCAAGTAGATGATATTGCCCTGGATGCATGCGAAAGGAGGCTTCCCTTAGACCCCAGTCTAAAGATCACTCAACAGTGTGATGCCACCGCTGAGAAAGCCAAGGCTGCATCAAAAGGAGTATAGTCAGGGTTGCCTAATGTTTGATTTTCAAGTTTTTATGAAGTGTCCCTTATTTTTGCCAAAAATCCCGTATTTTTAGGTAAATGTCCCTTATTTCTTATATCAAAAAGTAGCAACCCTACCTTCTCCATCTAGCCCAAACTGTCAAGATTCATGTGAGGTTCTTGGAAAAAAATCCTGCAAGACCATCTTCACCTGCATAAGGTATGTGCTCGCTGGGTCCCCCGGCTGCACACACCTTTCCAGAAGCAGGAGCCAGTCGAATGCTCTCAGGCTCTCTTGACAATGATGTGCCATGGAAACCAGGAGGACTTTTTCAGGGTGAAAGCTGGGTCCATCCAGGGGTGGTCCAACCATTACGCCAACTACGCCGTTGCGTAGGGCGCCATCTTGGAAGGGGGGCGAATTCCTGCTCGCCAGGTGCCACTGCTCCCGCGGGGCATTGCAGAGCGAGGAGGAGCCTTCGAGGGCCCCTCCTCTCGCTCTCCCGGGCTCCCGCCGCCAGCTTCTCCCATTGGGCATTGCAGAGGGCGGGAGAGAGCGCTCCCCCGCCCTCTGCAATGCCCCGTGGGAGGAGTGGGCAGCAAAATAATGTTGGGGGGGCACCAAAATAATGTTTCGGGGGGGGGGCAAAATGTTTGCTGCTTACCATGTCAAATTACCTTAGTCCGCCCCTGGGTCCATCACTCTGATCCTGAGACTAAAATCCAGTCGAGGCAATGGAAGCATCATGACTCATCGCCTCCAAAGAAGGCATGTGCCCAACTCTTGGCAGGAAAGGTCATGCTCACAGTATTTTGGGACCAGCATGGTGATGGATTTCCTAGTAAAGAGGACCATGATCACCGGGGCAGACTAGGCTTCACTGCTACAGACATTGCAGGAGGCCATCAAAGCCAAGAGACAATGTGCATGCTCACCAATGGTGTCCGCCTTCTGCAAGACAATGCACCTGTTCACAACTCATCTGTTGCCCAAATGGAAGAAGCATGCTCCCGTGGCTTTGAAAATCTCCCGCATCCCCTGTTTTCACCCGACCTCACACCATTGGACTTCCACCTCTTTCCAACAAGGAAGTTATTTTGGAAGGGCAAGACTTTTTCAGGTGGCGAGGCTCTGATTGCCGAAGGCACAACATGACTTTTGGAGCAACCTGTCAACGTCTACAAGCGAGGTGTTTACAGTAGCTTTAAAAGATGGGAGAAGTGTGTGTCCCTGGGTGTTACTGATGGAGAGAAGGACTCAGAACTGGGCCAAGTTTCATTGCTGTCAGTCCACAGGAAGTGGGTCTGGGGAAATCTTTAATGAATGCCCCACGTAATGTTTGGATAGAAGAAAAGAGCATGCACAATAAAGCGCTGCTTTGAAAAGTTACTTTTTTGGACTACAATTCCCAGAATCTACTAGGTGAGCTAGTTGGAGGCTTTGAGAAGTTGCAGTCTAAATTGTGACCCACTGGCCATGCCAGAAGGAAGACTCAGGGCAGATCACAATGCACATATACAGGCAAACATTCAATGCCATTTGACACACAACACATATAGAAAGACATAGAGGCAATTTAACATTCCAGCCAACAGGAGGAGCTGTCGCATTCCTTCATTCTTTTTGTGTGTATTTCCTGGAGATTTATGGCCTCGTAAATCAGTTAAATTTAGCCTCCCCACAACGTGGTACCTAAATTTCCTACTTGACAGATGCAACTGACTTTTGGGTTGCAAAAGTCGACAACGAGCTACACAAATGGTTGAGCGCTCACCCCGACCCGGGCAGGCCTCGAACTCATGACCTTCTGCTCAGTAGAGATCTTATACAGCTGACTCCCAGCCAGCTGCGCCACATTCCTGGTGTACAAGGTAAGTTAGTGACCATGCTGGCTGCACGATTTTGGGAATTGTAGTCCAGTGGTATTTCTGATTGTGGGGATTTGTAGAGCCAAATATAAGGTAGTAACCATGTAGGAGGCCTCTGGGAATTGTAGTCCAAATAAAAAGCCAAAGGCCATGCTAGCTGGGACATTTATAGAACTGCTGTTCAAAGTAAGAGGGGATCATGGGAGCTGTAGTCCAAAATATAGGGCTGTCACCATACTAACAGAGAGATTTGGGGAGTTGTAGTCTACAACAGTGTTTCCCAACCGCTGTGCCGCGGCACACTACTGTTCTGTGATGGATCATCTGGTGTGCCACAAAAAACGTCGTCGTCCCCCTTTCTCTCCCTCCTGACGAACTCCTGCTGCTTGGGGGAGGAGGAGGAAGGAGGAGAGCAGCGGCGAAGAAAAAGAAGAAGAGGCTGGGGCGCCGCCTCCTTCGGCCATTTCCCCAGCCAGCTTCCAATCGAGGGAGGGAGGAGGGAAGGATGACGTTGCTCGGGCCCCGCCTCCTTCCCAGCGACAGAAGCTTGCTTGTGCCTGATTGAGTCATGGCGGGAGTCATGGTTGAGAGCGACCCCCGTCCCCGGCGCCGCTCTCCACCATGACTCTGGCCCCTCGCTCGCTGAGGCTGTGAGGAGGAGGAGGAGCATGAGCGGTGGATGGGCTTCAGTGGGCGGAGCTGAAGCCCATCCACCACTCATGCTCCTCCTCCTCTGCGCGGCCTCAGCAAGCGAGGGGCCGGAGTCATGGCGGAGAGTGGCGCCGGGGATGGGGAATTGCCGCCTTCTCCATCTCCCCCGCCGCCCCTTTCGCCCGTTAGCCGCTACCCGTGGCAATGGGAGTGGCTGAGGCTGGCGGTGGGAGCCTGGGCCAGAGCCTGGGCTTGGTGGCAGCCCTCGGCCTGCTCTACTGCCTGAGGGGCCCGCTTGCCAAGTTTGGTCCAGATCCATCATTGTTTGAGTCCACAGTGCTCTCTGGATGTAGGTGAACTACAACTCCAAAACTCAAGGTCAATTAACTCTATGTATTACTGTGTTAGAGTGTCATTTTGGTTGGTGGTGTGCCCTCAGATTTTTTAAATGTTAAAAGTGTGCCGCAGCTCAAAAAAGGTTGGGAAACACTGATCTACAAAACCACTTAACTATTACGTTGGATAGGGAACTTTGGGAGTGGTAGTACCAAAGGCAATGCAGCAACCCATCTGGACGGAGGATGCTGGGAATTGTGTTCCAAAAAAGGAACTTTTTCAAGCTTGCAGTTCAAAGTAGCTGTAGAGATGGGTTCGAATCCCACTGTGGTTTTCCAGTACATTTGCTCTTACTGTTCCCCCCAGGAACATCGTGTCTTTGGTTAATCCGAGTAATTGTCAGCTAACCACACACTTAAAGCATTTCCCACATCTACTCTGGATGCCGACCCACCTACACAACATTGTTAGCACAGTAAGGTTGCAATGGAATCTGAGAACAAAAAAGGAGGGCGTCAAGGAGTCATAAGAAGAACCTTGAAGACAAGCTGATTCGTGTGAGCCTGCGCTTCCATGCAATCCCCATCTATTGTCTCAGATGCAGCGCCGGAGCGCATTAGTCGGGCATAAAAGGCACCTCGCCATAATTGTGGGCAGCAAAAGAGATAAATGCCCACGGTAAATCAGCGGAAACGATTCCTCTGTTGTTAAGGTATGAAGTTTTCACTGTGCAAGATAGACAGCCAAGACTATGGCAAGCGGACGGCTAAAATATTACTGTCATCCTTAAACCAGAAAGTAAGGAGAGAGGTGACCTCAAAAGATGCAGCAAGAACAATTCGGGTGGCTTATGCTTAAAGGCTTGTTTACGAATGCGTCTACACTGTAGAATTAATCCAGCTCGACACCACTTTAACCTCCATGGTGCAATGCTATGGAACTGTGGGGGTTGTAGTTTGGAGAGGCACCCGCACTTTTGGGAACAGGAGGCATGTTAGATTGCAAATTCCAGGCTGTTTACATAGATATCTGATCTCAGATCCATCCAGAATGGACATCAGCTTGGCCCCCTTCTTGCTCCTTTCAGGTCCAGCTAACTTGAATATTTGAATGTCTATGCTTACCTTTAGGTTTATGGTTACACAGTACGGTTACGGTTACAGTTACAGTTAGTTATGGTTATTTATACCCCGCTTATTCTCTCCACAAAGACGTAAAACGGAGAACTGCAAAATTAATGCATTCTAGATTATTGAATATCCTATAAGACAGGGGTAGGGAAGCTATGGCACAGGAGCCAATGTGGCTCTTTTCATGATTGCATCTGGCTCTCCCTCTTCCTTCCTTTCTTTCTCCCCCTTCACCCTTTCCTTCTCCTTCTCTCTTTCATTTCCCCCCTCTCTCTCTCCTTCCTTCTTTCGTCCATTCTCCCTCTTCCTTCCTTTCTCTTCCTTCCTTCCTTCCTTTCTCCCCCCCTTCACCCTTTCCTTCTCTCCTTCATTTTCCCTCCCTCTCTCCCCCTTCCTTCTTTCCTCCATTCTCCCTTTCTTCCTTCCTTTCCTTCCTTCCTTCCTTTCTTTCTCCCCTTCACCCTTTCCTTCTCTCCTTCATTTTCCCTCCCTCTCTCCCCTTCCTTCTTTCCTCCATTCTCCCTCTTCCTTCCTTTCTTTCTCCCCTTCACCCTTTCCTTCTCTCCTTCATTTTCCCTCCCTCTCTCCCCTTCCTTCTTTCCTCCATTCTCCCTCTTCCTTCCTTCCTTCCTTCCTTCCTCTTCCTTCCTTTCTTTCTCCCCTTCACCCTTTCCTTCTCTACTTCATTTTCCCTCCCTCTCTCCCCTTCCTTCTTTCCTCCATTATCCCTCTTCCTTCCTTCCTTCCTTTCTCCCTCTTCACCCTTTCCTTCTCCTTCTCTCCTTCCTTCTTTCCTCCATTCTCCCTCCCTCTTCCTTCCTCTCTTTTCTATTCTTTTTTCCCAAGTCTTCCTTTCCTTCTCCTTCCTTTCTTTTCACTTCCCTCTCTCTCCCCTTCTTTATTTTCTTCTTTTTCCTTCATTGTTTTACTTTTTCCTCACCCCCTTTCCTTTCTTTCCCCCACCCTTTCCTTTCCTCCCTTCCCATTCCCTTCTTTCTTTTCCCCTCCTTGTCTCTCTCCTGCTTTTCTTTTCTTCCTTTTCCATAGTTCGTTCTTCTTTTCTTCGTTCCTCTCCCCCTCCCTCCTTTATTTCCTCTTTCTTTCCCCCTTCCTTCCTTCCTTCCATCTTCTCTTCCTTCCCAGAGTCCTGAGCATGCCTTTTGCAGAGTCAGGTCTGAAGTGTCCCGTCATTCAGCCAGGAGAATCCTTTTCTCATCGTATGTACGTATAGACTCACATTTAGTTGAATTTTGTCTTTTTTTTAAAAAAATCATTTTATTAAGTTTTTATAGAGTATACACTAAGACATAGATTCAACAGTAAAAGTAAAAATACGAAAAAGGTAGAGGTAAAGTTAGAATTTAGTCTTAAAATATATTATATATATTATATGGCTCTCACTGAAATAAATTTCCAAATATTTTTGATTTTATGGCTCTCTGAGCCAAAAAGGTTCCTGGCCACTGCTATAAGACAAGTGAAATGTCATCGACAAATATATTTATTGGATTTCTATCTGGATGGGATTCAACTAGCATAAATAGGATGAAGGACAAATAATATGCCACCAATGTAAGTATTGATTGGATTCATAAATTCAAGGTGCCTCATTCAACCCTACTTTCTGGTCATCTTACTCCATAGTTGGTCATCAAGGGGCCTTTATGACCCTTTATGGCTGACCCAAATAGGAAAGGGTGATCCGAGCAAAATGACTTACCACATCCATGATTTGTCTGAGGTTGAGGGTGAAGGAGACAGTGAGAGGTTGGGAATCGTTGGCCACGGGTCTTTCCAACGGGTTGTAGTTCTTGAGAAGTTCCTTGTAGAGTTTCCTCTGATATTCTCCTTGTAAGGAAACTACGGGAGAGACAGAGGGAAAATTATAAGAAGTTTGACACACCCCTTTCTCCTTCAGCTTTCATGGCATTCAGGGTGCACCTACACTGTAGAATTAATGTTGTTTGATACCATTTGGCTCAATGCTATGGAATCGTAATCACTAAGGTTGTAAAGCTCCCAAAGATGCCTCACAAATAATATAGAAATACATTAGGATTCAGCAGTCTTATTGAGCATAATATCAATATCATCATCTCATAACTTACAATAGTATCAAAATACAAGAAACACACAACAAAGCAATACCAAAGTACAAATGACACAAAATAAATATGATACAATATTATATCATATTTATTTTGTGCCATTTTTGGAATGTAATCCCTACAGTTGATCCTACCCTTTCCTAGACTGTTATCCTTTTAAGGTTTTAAGGTTTTAATATTTACTATTATATTATATTACGGAGATATATAATATTGTACGTATTGATTCATAGAAGCCAAAGATGGTACTGAAATATAATTCGCCCTGATGAAGATCCTTTTTTGGATTGAAACAGGCTAGATCGTCTACGTATTTCCGTAGGCGTGGGCTTCTCTTGCTACCTCGATGCTTGTTTTGGTTTTGCACAGTGGAGCAGCAGCTTGTTCTTTGTACTTTAGAGTTGCTCCAAGACTGGAATAGCCATTTGGAACTCTCTATCTGAACTTATCAATTGATTTACATATGAAGGGAATACCCATTGACTGACAGAGAGAGACTGGTGGCATCACTATTGCACATCTTGTATCGGACTCTGGGTAATGTAGACCAGTGTTTTTCAACCTTTTTTGAGCCGCGGCATATTTTTTACATTTACCAAATCCTGGGGCACACCACCAACCAAAATGACACAAAATGACACTCTAACACAGTAATACATATAGTTAATATGTTTTTAAATGTATTTATCCACTCAGTGTGAAACCTGGACCTGTTTTGATGAACACAACATAAATATCTTGGCAGGAATGGCAGAAAGACACAAACTTCCCACACAGAACTCCCATAACCAAGAGAAAATACTATAAGAATTTGGTGGGCATTGACCTTGGGAGTTGTAGTTCACCTATATCCAGAGAGCACTGTGGACTGAAACAATGTTGGATCAGGACCAAACTTGGCATGAATACTCAATATGCCCAAATGTGAACACAGATGGAGTATGGGGAAAATAGACCTTGACATTTGGGAGTTACAGTTTCTGGGATTTATAGTTAGCACACAATCAAAGAGCATCCTGAACTCTTGCAACAATGGAATTGAACCAAACTTGGCATATTGAACTCTCATTACCAACAGAAAGTACTGAAAGGGTTTGCTTGGGAATTGACCTTAAGTTTGGAAGTTCACCTAAACCCAGAGAGCACTGTGGACTCAAACAATGTTATGTTATGTTGTTGTTTGCTTTCTATCCAGAATCACAATGTTGGAAGGAGGCTCACCACTTTAAGGTCCCTAAAACAGGCATGGGAAAACTTCGGCCCTCTGGGTGCTTTGGACTTCAACTCCCACCATTCCTAACAGCCTGAGGCCCTTTCCTGCTTAAGTGGCTGAGGGGGGAAAGGAAAAGGGCCTGAGGCTGCTAGGAATGGTGGGAGTTCGACTCTGAAACACCTGAAAGGTCCAAGTTTGCCCATGCCAGCTTTCGACAGAGACCTCTTCCTCCCCTTCGTGTCCTTTCTTCCCCCTCCTGCCCAACACTTACTTTTTCTTCTACACTGCTGCTTCTGCCGCCATTTTGATCTGAGGGGGCAGCGTGAGTGTGTTCAGGAGGGGAGGGGGGGAGAGGAAGACGTGACCCGTGCGGGCACTACTGCACAAACACGCCCCAGAGCAAAGCGAGGCAAAGCGAGCAGAGCGAGGCTGAGAATAAGGGAGCCCAAGTGGAGAAGAAAAAGTGTTCGGCAGGAGGGGGAAGAAAGGGGATTGGAGGTTCCAATTTCCCATGGCACACCTGATGATCACTCATGGCACACTAGTGTGCCGCGGCACACTGGTTGGGAAACACTGCTCTATAGCCTTGAGCCATAGTAGTTTGAGTGGGGCCAAACTGCATTAATCCTACAGTGTAGCCATACCTTTTAGTTGGGTCTCACACAAAGGATTCCAGCAGTGATTTTTAATCATTCCAATGATTTACGGGAATGAATTCCTGGCCAGAAGGGACTTGCCAAGCTATGAGTGGAATGACTCAGAGATATATCGTAAATATCTTTCCCGAAACCGCTCTCCTGTTGAGTAATGTTGTAGGCATCCGGTGTCACACTGGGTCCAAAAGGATAAAAGCTGGGATCCAGAGACTCAACCTCACCTCTGTCCTTAAGCATACTCACCATTTTATTGAAGTGGGGGATTTACACCAGATTTAAGGGAGGAAGCCTGACAAACTGGCATCGCAAACAAAAGTGCAGTTGGATACCAGACATGGCAGCTACCCTAAAGAATCCCTGCTTGGAGCCAGCTCCTGGCACAATTGCAGGCGGCATTAAAGAGAGGACGTTGCTGGCACAATGAGACGCATCCCAACAGTTCTGTGCCCAACACAATGGAGCCTGTGCCTCTGCGCTAGCAATGGCATGGAAATTCATATTATTTCCTATCGACGGTCAGATTGGCAAAGCTCTGGATCTAGCAGGAATGTTGAACGTTCCTGAAAATTGTCTCGGCATTACTTCGCGAATGAAGATTCTTAGGAAGGACCCATCCCACGCTTTTTACAAGCGCATTGATGACTTGAATTCCGGGTTGCCTTCAAAGTGTTAGTTCTAACTTTCAAGGCCTTATATGGTTTGGGGCCAGTGTACCTGAGGGAGCGGCTTACCCCTTATGTACCCAGGAGATCACTGCGTTCAGAGGGGCTCAATCTTCTGGATGTGCCGGGCATTAGGGTTTACAGACTGGCCAGCACGCGACAAAGGGCGTTTGCCGTAGCAGCGCCAACTTTGTGGAACTCTCTCCCCGAAGAGACACGAGCTATTCGGGACTTCATGCCGTTCCGCAGAGCTGTAAAGACCTGGCTCTTTAGACAGGCATTTGCCGTCTAAACCAATGCCATATCATTCTCCATCGTGTTGTGTTGCTGCCAACATGCTGATATTGTCGCCGTAGTACCACTGGCTGTATGTTTTAACTGGGGGGGGGGGGGGTTTAAGTCTGTTTTATTGCATTTCATGTGTTTTTATCTGTTTATTCCTGTGAACCGCTCTGGGCGCCAGAGAGAGCGGTATATCAAATTGAATAAATAAATAAATAAAAAGGCCAATCTGAGATAGGCAAGTTCAGTTGCAGAAAGCACCGCAGAAAGTTTCCTTGGGTGATGTTGTTTCCAAGTTGCGGTTCTTTCTGCGTTGTCATTTCTCTTCGAGACCCATTCGGCGTGTCTTCTTGAAAGAGGTCACAGCATTGTGGATAGTGCGGCTCCGTGCCTCCCAATGTGAGGCCAGGGTGGACCATTGTTGGTGATCAATCTGGCCGAGTCTGAGGTGTTGTTTCTGGGAGTCCTTATATCTCTTTTTGGGGCGCCTCTCTTGTGCTGACCTGTGGCGAGTTCACCATAGAGTAGTATCTTTGGGAGCCGGTGGTCCTCCATCCTAGAGATGTGCCCTTCCCAGCGCAGATGTGTTCTCAATAGCATGGCCTCAATGCTGGTGATCCCTGCTTGCTCAAGGACAGCAACATTAGTCACATAGTTGGTCCAGTGTATATTTAGGATTGTGCAAAGACAGCGCTGATTAAAGCGTTCGAGGAGTCGTAGGTGTTGATGATAGGTGACCCATGCTTCAGACCCATAGAGGAGAATAGACAGTATGATAGCTCTGTACACACTGATTTTGGTGCTTTGCCTCAGGTGCTTGTTGCTCCAGACTCTTTTGTAAAGCCTTCCGAATGCACTATATGCCTTTGCTAATCTGTGATCTCTCTCTTTGTCAATCTTGGCGTCTGAAGAGATGATGCTTCCCAGGGAGGTGAACTGCTGGACGGACTTAAGCACAGATTTGCCTATACTGATGTGGGGGTGATGGTGTTCTTCCTGTGGTGCGGGCTTATATGATTGTACAACAATCATATATATGTAGTTCAGATGGTTGTGTGTGTATCTATTAGGGCTAGTTGATCCAAGAAAAAAACGTTTCGAAACTCGTTTCGGATCTAATTGTAGCTGTCGTTTCGGATTATATGGACTTCCGGAAAATTTCCGATAAATTTAGAAATTGATTCGGAAGTATTTCCGAAATTCGGAAGTCTTCAGAAATGGCGTCCGCTTTCAAAAATGGGCAAAAAAAAACAGCAGAAAGGAGAGTCAGCTATTAGCCATCAGCCAATGAGCAATCAGGAAGAAAATTCGGAAATGACATCCGAAATTCAGAATTCCAAATTCCAAAATTTGGAATTCCGAATTTCGAAATTCGGAATTTTGGAATTCCTTTGGTGAGGGTTGCTCTCGAAATTGCTAAAAAAATAAGTCAGAAGTATCCGAAAAACTTCCAAAATTCGGGCATATCCGAAATTGTAAAACAGCCCTAGTTTCTATGTATGTAGAATCATAGAATTGGGAGGGATCTCTAAAGGCCATCTGGTCCAACCCCTTGCCATGCAGGAAAACACAATCTAATCCATCCCCACAGGCAGGCATGTAGCCAGGGGGGGCTAAGGGGGCTTCAGCCCCCCTCGAAATTCTCAGGGTGGTCCACGAAAAGGCCTTACTGGTACATTATTTAAACTGTTATGTTTATTCATATCATGATCTGATCACCATGCTCATTATATCCCACATTAATGGGGTTATTGGGATAACAATACAAAAGATTTGCTAGGGTAGACCCTCTTCCACCCAGTCTCAGCCCCCCGAACCAAACTTGGCCCCCTCTGAAACAAAATCCTGGCTACGGCCCTGCCCACAGGTGGTCATCCAGTCTCTGTTGAAATGTCTCCAGAGAAGGTTCATGTATACATATGTGTATGAGTGTAGTATGTATGTGTATAAACAGATAAATAGATAAATGTCTGCGTATAAATAAATAAATACATGTGTGCATGTATAGATGATAGTGGTGATGATGATTTATTTATTTATTTATTTAGCACATTTGTATACCGCTCCCTCTCAGCCCGAAGGCCACTTGGGGTGGTTTACAAGAACATCCTAAAAACAACATTTAGAACCGATTAAAACATTAACACATTAATTAAAATCAAACAATAATAAAAAAAATCAATATGTCTCCAAGATTAAAACATAGTCCGATCTCATAATCAAGTTCCAAATCCTATGTCAGTTACACTGCTGTTTCAAACGCCTGTTCAAATAGCCAAGTTTTGACTTTTTTTTCGGAAGGCCAAAAGAGAGGGGGCTGATCTAATGTCCCTGGGAAGGGCGTTCCACAGCCGAGGGGCCACCGCTGAGAAGGCGCTGTCTTTGGGATCGCCAAAGACCAGCAGAAAACACAGTATTTTCTGTTCGTCATATGGGATCTGTGTGGGAAGTTTGGCTGAATTATGTCATTGGTGGGGTTCAGAATGCTCTTTGATTGTACGTGAACTATAAATCCCAGCAACTACAACTCCCAAATGACAAAATCAATCCCGCCCCAACCCTACCAGTATTTCCCCAAATGTCAAGATCTATTTTCTCCAAACTCCACCAGTGTTCACATTTGGGCGTATGCCAAGTTCTGTCCAGATCCATCATTGTTTGAGTCTACAGTGGTAAACTACAACTCCAAAACTCAAGGTCAATACCCACCAAGCCCTTCCAATATTTTATCTTGGTCATGGAAGTTCTGTGTGCCAAGTTTGGTTCGATTCCATTGTTGGTGGAGTTCAGAATGTTTTCTGATTGTAGGTGAACTATAGATCCCAGCAACCACAACTCCCAAATCACAAAAACAAACCCCACCAGTATTCAAATTTGGGAGTATCGGATATTTGTGCCCAATTTGGTCCAGCGTATGAAAATGCATCCTACATATCGGGATTATTCATAACAGTAGCAAAATTACAGTTGTGAAGTAGCAACAAAAATAATGTTATGGTTGGGGGTCGCCACAACATGAGGAACTGCATTAAGGGGTCGCGGCACCAGGAAGGCTGAGAAATACTGTGATAGAGGGAAGAATAAGAAAATCACTCATATCTGATTCCCGTAGCCAAGAAGCCATTGCAATCTATTTCGAAATGTAAAACTCCACGGCTGAAGTCCAGTGGGGATTGCCAGGAGAACATAATGTATAGAGATAATTTGGGAATTACCAGCAAAAGAAGGACCCTGGATAAGAGGAGGAGGAGGAAGAGGAGGAGGAGAGGTCGGCCGGAGTCAAAATGACCTGTCAAAACTAATTAAGCTTAGAAATTCATCTTGCTAATATATCCGAGTCGTCCATAAATCCATCCGAAATGGCCTGGACAATGTGTCCATTTATGCAGACAAAATGAAACAGAGCCAGTTTGGGCAAAACGTATGCGGGATGCTCTTTCTACTGGCCCAGACCATTGTTCTATCTAGGCCAGAACTTGGAGAAGTTACTTTTTTTTTTTTACTTCAGATCCCAAAATTCCTGAAGACGCAGGTTTGCAGTCTGGGTGTGATCCTGGACTCATCGCTGAGCCTGGAACACCCGGTTTCGGCAGTGACCAGGGGAGCATTCGCACAGTTAAAACTTATGCGCCAACTGCGCCCGTACCTTGGGAAGTCTGACTTGGCCACGGTAGTCCACTCTCTGGTTACATCCCATATAGATTACTGCAACGCTCTCTACATGGGGCTGCCTTTGAAGACTGTTTGGAAGCTTCAACTGGTCCAACGGACAGCAGTCAGGTTAATAACAGGAGTGGCACTCAGGGAGCACACAACACCACTATTCAGGAATGTAGCTCCACTGGTCCGCGAAAAGCCTTACTGGTACATTAGTTATTGCATTTAAATCATGATCTGATCACCACGCTCATTATATCCACAACAATACAAAAAGTGCTGGCTTTGGCTACAGCCCTGCCACTATTAAAGCCCTCCAAAGTTTGGTGCTGGCTTTAGCCTTTAAAGCCCTAAATGGTTCTACTCCAACTTATATGTCCGAACGCATCTCTCCCTATGAACCATCGAAAATTAGAGACTTTTGGCCTCAAATTCCTGTTGGTAGATTAATACTGTTTTAGTAGGATTACTGGGAAGTGGGATTTTATCTTGTCATTCAGTTTTATTGTTGTGATTTTATGTGCTGTAAATCGCCCTGAGCCATTCCCGGAAAGGACGGTATACAAATTGAAATAATAAATAAATAAATGTTTAAGATCATCCGGAGAGGGTAGCACAGCTGTGCTTGCAATCTGAAGGTTGCAAGTTCGATTCCTGAGTTGGCTTGGACAACCAGCTGTGAGCCCTGTCCACTGTTCACCCAGCAGTTCAAAAACAGCCCAGCTGTGAATAGATAAAACTGGGAACATAAAGCGGGGAAGGATTTTTACAGAAGGACTTTACAACGCCTGAAAAAGTTCGGCTGTCGGGAAGGTGGAATGCGGAAACAGAAGCTCCCGTCATGAGGATGGAACAACAGCACCCCCTTGTGACGTAATGACTCAATGACATAACAACAATGACGTAATGGAACAATCTCACCCAGTGACGCAGCCAGAAAGAAGAAATCCTTCTAAATTGCACTGTGTACTGTGTATTGTAATTTGTATGTCTTCTGACAGGGACTGTCTGTCGTATGTGTAATGTAATCCGCACGGAGTCCCCTTTGGGGTGAGAAAAACGGAATATAAATAAACAGTATTATTATTATTATTATTATTCAGTGGTGGCCCCTCGGCTTTGGAATGCCCTTCCTAGTGACATCAGATCAGCCCCCTCCCTCCTGACATTTTGCAAGAAGGTCAAGACCTTGCTGTTTGACCAGGCATTTGCAGATGTAGTATGATTACTAAATTGAGACCTAAGGAACGACAACGGCGAAATTGGAAATTGACTTAACAATGAGATGCTAAGATTTGTGTTTAATTTTAATTTCTAAATTGTGTATTATATTATTGTGTTAGTAACTGTTGGTGTATTTATCTTGAGCAGTCCTTGCCATGTGTACACCGCCTCGAGTCGCCTTCGGGCTGAGAGGGGCGGTAAAAAAATATAGTAAATAAATAAATAAAATCCCCAACTATTGGCCATATTGGTCTGGCCCTTGTAATCTTTAAAAGGATAGTTCTTCACATTGAGACTGCTATTCATTCACAGGCCTCTATGTTGGATATGGGTATCATCATCATCACCATCATCAGCTGCATTATACAGCAGAGAGTGTTTGAGGACCAGTAGGGAGAACAAGGTGCTTGTTTATAAAGCCATTGTCCTCCCAATCTTGCTATACGCCTGCTAAACGTGGACTCCAGATCCCAAAATCCCCAACTATGAGCCCCAACTACAGGCGTCACACTCAACTCCTGGAACGATTCCATCAGCGCTGCCTCCGAAAAATCCTGCAAATCACTTGGGAAGACAGGCGGATAAATGTCAGTGTGCTGGAAGAAGCAAAGACACCAGTATTGAAGTGATGCTCCTATGCCATCAACTCCGCTGGACTGTCCAAATGCCCGATTACCATCTCCCAAAGCAGTTACTATACTCTCAACTCAAGAAGCGTAATGTTGGTGGACAGGAAAAGAGATTTCAAGATGGGTTTAAAGCCAACCTTAAAAACTGTGGCATAGACTCCGAGAACTGGGATGCTCTGGCCCTTGAGCACTCTAACTGGAGGTCAGCTGTGACCAGCAGTGCTGCAAAATTCGAAGAGGCACGAATGGAGGGCGAGAGAGAGAAACGTGCCAAGAAAAAGGCACATCAAGCCAACCCTGACTGGAACTGCCTTCCACGTGGAAATTGATGTCCTCACCACGGGAGAATATGCAGATCAAGAATAGGGCTCCACAGCCACCTACGGACCCACCATCAAGACACCACATCTGGAGGACCATCGTCCTCGAGCTACGAGAGATTGCCTAAGTAAGTACAACATCATTATACTCCACTTTTTCTCTTGGTGGAGACCCAAAGTCTGTGTGTGCATAATCGATTCACCACTGCTGATAGTCACAATAGAACACTAAAAGGCTAACCCTCACACTTGTGATCCCAAGAGTGCTTTCACAATGGCTCCTTGAAAGCTCGGACTAGAATTCGGAATGGACTCTCTAATCCATTGACCCAGGGAAGGCATCAGCCTCCACTCCACAGCTTTGAAGACACTCTTCTCCTTCCTACTGATGTCCATCTCCTCGAAAGTTCAGACTAGTCCAAAGTTCAAGCTACATAACAATGGCTATCTAGAAAGTTCAGACTATAGCCCAGAATGGACTTCCCAGAGGAGAACTACCGCCCTCATGCTCTATAGTTTTGAGGATGCTTTTGTTCATCCTGTAGTGACTATATCCCAGAGAGTTAAAACTACAACCTGAAGTTCTGAGCTACAGCTCATGGCCATCATCTCCTTGAAAGTTCAGACTACAGACCATGACCATCTCCTTAGTTGCTTTGGCTCTCCTTGTGGAGAGAAAAACAGGGTATGCATAAACATTATCATAATCATAACTGAAAATCTGGATTACAAACCATGGCAATCTCTTTGAAAGTTCGGACTACAACCTGAAGTTCGGGCTACAGACCATGACCATCTCCTTGAAAGTTCGGGCTACAAACCATGACCATCTCCTTGAATGTTTGGACTACAGACCATGGCATTGTCCTTGAAAGTTTGGATTACAAACCATGATGATCTCCTTGAAAGTCTGGACTACAAACCATGACCATCTCCTTGAAAATGCAGACTACAGACCATTGCTATCTCCATGAAAGTTTGGACCACAGGCCATGACCATCTCCTTGAAGGTTCAGAATACTGACCATGACCATCTTCTTGAAAGTTTAGACTACAGACCATGACCATATACTTGAAAGTTTGGACTACAGACCATGACCATATACTTGAAAGTTTAGACTACAGACCATGACCATATACTTGAAAGTTTAGACTACAGACCATGACCATATACTTGAAAGTTTGGACTATAGACCATGACCATATACTTGAAAGTTTGGACTACAGACCATGATCATATACTTGAAGGTTTAGACTACAGACCATGACCATATACGTGAAAGTTTAGACTACATACCATGACCATATACTTGAAAGTTTAGACTACAGACCATGACCATATACTTGAAAGTTCAGACTACAGACCATGACCATATACTTGGAAGTTTAGACTACAGACCATGACCATATACTTGAAAGTTTGGACTACAGACCATGACCATATACTTGAAAGTTCAGACTACAGACCATGACCATATACTTGAAAGTTTAGACTACAGACCATGACCATATACTTGAAAGTTCAGACTACAGACCATGACCATATACTTGGAAGTTTGGACTACAGACCATGACCATATACTTGAAAGTTTGGACTACAGACCATGACCATATACTTGAAAGTTTGGACTACAGACCATGATCATATACTTGAAAGTTTGGACTACAGACCATGACCATATACTGAAAGTTTGGACTAACCATGATTTGGACTACAGACCATGATCATATACTTGAAGGTTTAGACTACAGACCATGACCATATACGTGAAAGTTTAGACTACATACCATGACCATATACTTGAAAGTTTAGACTACAGACCATGACCATATACTTGAAAGTTTAGACTACAGACCATGACCATATACTTGGAAGTTTGGACTACAGACCATGACCATATACTTGAAAGTTTGGACTACAGACCATGACCATATACTTGAAAGTTTGGACTACGGTCCATAGCCATCTCCCTGAAAGTTCGGACTACAGCTCATTGCCATCTCCCTGAAAGTTCGGACTACGGCTCATAGCCATCTCCTTGGAAATTTGGACTATGGTCCATAGCCATCAACTTGGGAATTTGGACTACGGTCCATAGCCATCTCCCTGAAAGTTCGGACTACGGCTCATAGCCATCTCCTTGGATATTTGGACTACGGTCCATAGCCATCTCCCTGAAAGTTCGGACTACGGCTCATAGCCATCTCCCTGGAAATTTGGACTATGGTCCATAGCTATCTCCTTGGATATTTGGACTACGGTCCATAGCCATCTTCCTGAAAGTTCGGACTACGGCTCATAGCTATCTCCTTGGATATTTGGACTACGGTCCATAGCCATCTCCCTGAAAGTTTGGAATACGGCTCATAGCTATCTCCTTGGATATTTGGACTACGGTCCATAGCCATCTCCCTGAAAGTTTGGAATACGGCTCATAGCTATCTCCTTGGATATTTGGACTACGGTCCATAGCCATCTCCCTGAAAGTTCGGACTACAGTCCATAGATATCTCCTTGGATATTTGGACTACAGTCCATAGCCATCTCCCTGAAAGTTTGGACTATGGCTCATAGCCATCTCCTTGGAAATTTGGACTACGGTCCATAGCCATCTCCTTCGAAATTTAGACTGCATTTCATAGCCATCTCCCTGAAATTTCGGACTATGGCTCATAGCCATCTCCTTGGAAATTTGGACTACGGTCCATAGCCATCTCCTTGGAAATTTGGACTATGGTCCATAGCCATCTCCCTGAAAGTTCGGACTACAGCTCATAGCCATCTCCTTGGAAATTTGGACTACGGTCCATAGCCATCTCCTTCGAAATTTAGACTGCATTTCATAGCCATCTCCCTGAAATTTCGGACTATGGCTCATAGCCATCTCCTTGGAAATTTGGACTACGGTCCATAGCCATCTCCTTGGCAATTTGGACTATGGTCCATAGCCATCTCCCTGAAAGTTCGGACTACAGCTCATAGCCATCTCCTTGGAAATTTGGACTACGGTCCATAGCCATCTCCTTCGAGCCATCAACCATCTCCCTGAAATTTGGACTCATAGCCATCTCCTTGGAAATTTGGATAGCCATCTCTCCTGAAATTTGGACTATGGTCCATAGCCATCTCCCTGAAAGTTCGGACTACAGCTCATAGCCATCTCCTTGGAAATTTGGACTCCGGTCCAAAGACATCTCCTTGGGAATTTGGACTGCATTTCATAGCCATCTCCCCGAAAGTTCGGACTATGGCTCATAGCCATCTCCTTGGAAATTTGGACTACGATCCATAGCCATCTCCTTGGAAATTTGGACTATGGTCCATAACCATCTCCCTGAAAGTTCGGACTACAGCTCATAGCCATCTCCTGGGAAATTTGGACTACTCCATAGGTCTGCATTTCAGCCATCTCCCTGAAATTTCGGACTAGCCATCTCCTTGGCTCCATAGCCATCTCCTTGGAAATTTGGACTATGGTCCATAACCATCTCCCTGAAAGTTCGGACTACAGCTCATAGCTATCTCCTTGGAAATTTGGACTATGTTCACAGGCATCTCCTTGAAAGTTTGGACTAAGTTCTCAGCCATCTCCTTGAAAGTTCGGACTACATTCATAGCAACCTGATTGAAAATTTGGAGTAAGTTCATAGCCATCTTCTTGAAAGTTCGGACTATGTTCTTAGCCACCTCCTTGCACATTTAGACTTCGTTTCCTAGCCACCTCCTTGAAAGTGCGGACTACACCCCAGAATGGACTTTCCAGCCCACTGACCCAGTGCAGAGCCGCCAGCCTCTGCTCTACAGTTTTGAGGACACTCTTCTCCTTCCCACTGGTGGCCATTTCCTTGAAAGTTGGGACTACAGCCCATAACAGACTCTCCAACGCCTTGGCAACCCTCCTCTCCGCTTGGGGAACCCCTTTCCCTTCAGACAGGACCCACAGCATCCTCCACACAGGAGGAATCCCAAGAGGAGGAGAAAGGAGGAGAAGGCACCCACTCACCTCGGACCAGCCCTCCGGCCAGGATCAGCACCACGGAGAGCGACAGGAGCCCCATCCCGGGCCAGAGAGAGGCGCCCCAAAGCCGAAGGGGTCCCCAAAGTTGGCAAGGCTCTGCCAAGGAAGGGATCCGAGAGAGGGGGAGAGAGAGGAGAGGCTGGCGAGGCAAGGCAAGGCTTCCTCCTCCTTCCTCCCTGCCTCTGCTTCCCTCGCCTTGCCTCCTCCTCCTTCTCTTCCCTTTCCCACGTGACGGGGCTGCCTGCCTCCTCCCGAGGAGACCGGCCCACCGCAGGCAAGGCAGCAGCCAAGGCAGGAAGCAAGCAAGGAAGGAATGCAGCCTCTCCGGCGGCGGAGGCGGATTTTATAGGGAGATCCCAGCCTTGTCCCGGTGCCAAAAGCGCTTCTGCAGCGGGATTGTTGGAAAGGAAGGAGGGAGGGAGGGGAGGGAGAGGAGGAGGAGGGGCAGGAGGGAGGGAGGGTCCACATAGGGCAAGCTGGGATCCCACTGGGAGAGTTCGGACACTGGAATGACATCCTAACAGGAAAGGATTCATCATCAACATCATCATCATCAGGATTGCTTTCCACTGGGAGAGTTTGGCTATTGGACTCACAACCTACTAGGAAGGAATTATTATTATTATTATTTTGTTATCAGGCTGATATTTCATTGGGAGTGTTTGGGCACTGGAGTAACATCCTTCTAGAAAAGAATGGATGATGATGGTTATTATTATTATTATTATTATTATTACCATCTGACATTCCTCTGGGAGAGTTCGGACGCTGGAATGACACCCTAACACAGTGTTTCTCAACCTGGGGGTCGGGACCCCTGGGGGGGTCACGAGGGGGTGTCAGAGGGGTCACCAAAGATAATCAGAAAACACAGCATTTTCTGTTGATCCTGGGGTGTGTATATGTGGGAAGTTTGGCCCAATTCTATCTTTGGTGGAGTTCAAAAGGCTCTTTGATTGTAGATGAACTATACATCCCAGCAACTACAACTCCCAAATGTCAAGTTTATTTTTCCCCAAACTCACATTTGGGCATATTGATATTCATGCCAAGTTTAGTCCAGATCCATCATTGTTTTGAGTTGACAGTGCTCTCGGGATGTCGGTGAACTACAACTCCAAAACTTAAGGTCAATGCCCACCAAACCCTTCCAGTATTTTCTGTTGGTCATGGGAATTCTGTGTCCCAAGTTTGGTTCAATTCCTCCATTGATGGGGTTCAGAATGCTCTTTGATTGTAGGTGAACTATAAATCCCAGCAACTACAACTCCCAAATGACAATCTCTCCTTCCAATCCCACCAGTATTCAAATTTGGGCATATTGGGTATATGTGCCAAATTTGGTCCAGTGAATGAAAATACATCCTGCATATCAGATATTTACATCACACTTCATAACAATAGCAAAATCACAGTTGTGAAGTAGCATTGAAATAATTATATGATTGGGGGTCACTGCAACAAGAGGAACTGTATTAAGGGGTCACAGCATTAGGAAGGTTGAGAACCACTGCCCTAACAGAAAAGGATTCATCATCATCATCATCATCATCATCATCAGGCTTACTTTCCACTGGGAGAGTTTGGCTATTGGACTCACAACCTACTAGGAAGGAAGTTATTACTATTATTATTATTATGTTGTTGTTGTTGTCAGGCTGATATGGTCTGTCGTCATCATCATCATCAGGCTGACTTTTCCCTGGGAGAGTCTTGAACCATTGGACTGACACCCTACTAGGGAAGGACTGGGATTATTATTATTATCAGGCTGACATTACATTGGGAGAGTTTGGAGATTGGACTGACATTCTATTAGGAGAGTTTCATCAATAAATCAGGCTGATATTTCACTGGGAGAGTTTGGCTGTTGCACTCACAACCTACTAGGAAGGAATGAATTATTATTATGTTGTTGTTGTTGTTGTTGTTGTTGTTGTTGTCAGGCTGATATTCCATTGGGAGTGCATGGGCACTGGAGTAACATCCTTCTAGAAAAGAATAGATGATGATGGTGATGATGGTGATGGTGGTGGTGATCAGATTTACTTTCCATTGGGAGAGTTTGGCTATTGGACCCTACTGGGAAGGAATGGTTTGTTATTATTAGGCTGACATTCCACTGGGAAAGTTTGGCCTTTGGACTGACATCCTACTAGGAAGGAATGGTCTGTCATCATCATCATCATCATCAGGCTGACTTTTCCCTGGGAGAGTCTTGGCCTTTGGACCAACACCCTACTCAGGAAGGAATGGGATTATTATTATTATTATCAGGCTGACATTACATTGGGAGAGTTTGGACATTGGACTGACATTCTATTAGGAGAGTTTCATCAATGAATCAGGCTGATATTTCACTGGGAGAGTTTGGCTATTGCACTCACAACCTACTAGGAAGGAATGAATTATTATTATTATGTTGTTGTTGTCAGGCTGATATTCCATTGGGAGTGTTTGGGCACTGGAGTAACATCCTTCTAGAAAAGAATGGATGATGGTGGTGGTGGTGATCAGATTTACTTTCCATTGGGAGAGTTTGGCTATTGGACCCTACTGGGAAGGAATGGTTTATTATTATTAGGCTGACATTCCACTGGGAAAGTTTGGCTTTTGGATTGACATCCTACTAGGAAGAAATGGTCTGTCGTTATCATCATCATGAGAGTTTGGCTATTGGACTCATATCCTACTAGGAATGAATTTATTATTATTATGTTGTTGTTGTTGTTATCAGTGCCCAAACACATTGGGAGTGTTTGGGCACTGGGGTAACATTCTTCTAGAAAAGAATGGATGATTATTATTATTACTATTATTATTATTATTACCAGTCTGACATTCCACTGGGAGAGTTCAGACACTTGAATGACCTCCTAACAGGAAAAGAATCATCATCATCATCATCATCAGGCTTACTTTCCACTGGGAAGGTTTAGCTATTGGACTCACATTCTACTAGGAAGGAATTGATTATTATTATTATTATGTTGTTGTTGTCAGGCTGATATTCCATTGGGAGTGTTTGGGCACTGGAGTAACATCCTTCTAGAAAAGAATGGGTGGTGGTGGTGGTGGTGGTGATCAGATTTACTTTCCATTGGGAGAGTTTGGCTATTGGACCCTACTGGGAAGGAATGGTTTATTATTATTAGGCTGACATTCCACTGGGAAAGTTTGGCTTTTGGATTGACATCCTACTAGGAAGAAATGGTCTGTCGTTATCATCATCATGAGAGTTTGGCTATTGAACTCATATCCTACTAGGAAGGAATTTATTATTATTATTATGTTGTTGTTGTTGTTGTTATCAGTGCCCAAACACATTGGGAGTGTTTGGGCACTGAAACATTCTTCTAGAAAAGAATGGATGATTATTATTATTACTATTATTATTACCAGTCTGACATTCCACTGGGAGAGTTCAGACACTTGAATGACCTCCTAACAGGAAAGGAATCATCATCATCATCATCATCAGGGCCAGATGGCATCCACCCCAGAGTTCTTAAGGAACTCAAGTGTGAAATTGCTGAAATTCTAGCCAAAATATATAACCTTTCTCTAAGATCAGGCACTGTACCCGAGGACTGGAGGGAGGCAAATGTAACTCCGATCTTCAAGAAAGGATCCAGGGGTGATCCAGGAAATTATAGGCCAGTTAGTCTAACCTCAGTTCCAGGCAAAGTGATGGAAACCATTATTAAAGAAAAAATTACTAAGCACATAGAAGAACAGGCATTGCTGAAGGAAAATCAACATGGTTTCTGCAAAGGCAAATCATGTCTTACTAACTTGTTAGAATTCTTTGAGGGTGTAAATAAACACATAGATAAAGGGGACCCAATTGATATTGTTTACCTTGACTTTCAAAAGGCTTTTGACAAAGTCCCTCACCAACGGCTCCTAAATAAGCTCTTCAGCCATGGAATCAGAGGACAGGTCTTGTCCTGGATTGGAACCTGGCTAAACTGTAGGAAACAAAGGGTGGTAATAAACGGACATTTCTCTGGGTGGAAAGAGGTGAGAAGTGGCGTACCCCAAGGTTCAGTTTTGGGTCCGTTACTTTTTAATTTATTCATTAATGATCTGGATGTAGGAGTGAATTCTGAGGTAGCAAAGTTTGCAGACGACACTAAATTGTTCAGGGTAGTTAAAAATGAAACTGATTGTAAAGAGCTCCAGAAAGATCTCTCGAAATTGAGTGAATGGGCGACAAAGTGGCAAATGCATTTTAACCTAAACAAGTGTAAAGTCATGCACATCGGGGCAAAGAACCCCAACTACACCTACAAATTGATGGGGTCAAAGCTTTCCGAGACAAACCAGGAAAGGGATCTTGGGGTTTTGGTGGACAGCTCAATGAAGATGTCAACCCAGTGCGCAGCAGCAGTGAAAAAAGCAAATTCTATGCTTGGCATGATCAAAAAGGGAATCGAAAATAGGTCAGCAAATGTTGTATTACCTCTCTACAAATCGATGGTAAGGCCACATTTGGAGTACTGTGTACAATTCTGGTCTCCGTACCTTAAGAAGGATATAACGGAACTGGAAAAGGTACAGAAAAGGGCAACAAGAATGATCCAAGGGATGGAGCGGCTCCCTTACGAAACCAGGTTGCAACGCCTTGGTCTTTTCAGCCTTGAAAGACGGCGTTTAAGAGGTGACTTGATCGAAGTGTATAAAATCATGCATGGGATAGAAAAGGTGAATAAAGAAAAACTGTTTTCTTTGTCACAAAACACTAGGACTAGGGGGCACTCCCTAAAGCTCCAAGGTAGGAAAGTTAGGACTAACAAAGGGAAATATTTCTTCACCCAGAGGGTCATTGGGTTATGGAACTCACTTCCAGAGGAGGTTGTGACAGCTGTCAGCCTGAACAACTTCAAGGCAGGATTAGACAGATTCATGGATACCAAGTGTATCGGTAGTTACTGAAAAGGACATTCAAGTGCCACCTCGGAGTTGGTTGAGGTAGGCAGGATTTCCCTGGGTACTGGTTGTGGGGGGTCGGGAGCAGGTGAGGGTTTTGCCCTCCTTTCTGCTAGAGATCCCCGTGTACAACTGGTGGGCCACTGTGTGATACAGGATGCTGGACTAGATGGGCTGAGGTCCGATTCAGCATGGCTCTTCTTATGTTCTTATGTTCTTATCAAGCTTACTTTCCACTGGGAAGGTTTAGCTATTGGACTCACATTCTACTAGGAAGGAATTGATTATTATTATTATTATGTTGTTGTTGTTGTTGTTGTTATCAGGCTGATATTCCATTGGGAGAGTTTGAGCACTGGAGAAAAGAATGGATGATGATGATGATGATTATCAGGCTGACATTCCACTGGTAGAGTTTAGACACTGGAATAAGTTCCCACTAGGAAGGAATTGATTATTATATTATGGATGATGTTGTTGTTGTTGTTATCAGGCTGATATTCCACTGGGAGAGTCTGGTCACTGGAATATCATCCTACTAGGAAGTAATGGATATTATTATTATTGATGTTGTTATCAAGCTGATATTCCATTTGGGAGAGTTTGGGCTCTGGAATAACATCCTCATAGGAAGGAATGAATGATGATTATGATGACCAGGCTGACACTCCACTGGGAGGGTCTGGACACTGGAATGACATCCTACTAGGAAGGAATTGATTGTTATATTATTATTGATGTTGTTGTTGTTGTTATCAAGCTGATATTCCATTTGGGAGAGTTTGGGCACTGGAATAACATCCTAATAGGAAGGAATGGATTATTATATTATTATAGATGTTTATGTTGTTGTTGTTGTTATCAGGCTGATATTCAAGTTTGGGCACTGGACTAACATCCTACTAGGATATTATTGTTGCTGTTGTTGTTGTTGAGCACTGGAGAAAAGAATGGATGATGATGATGATGATTACCAGGCTTACATTTCACTTGTGGGGACGAGGGACAGGGCCTTCTCGGTGGTGGCTTCCCGCCTGTGGAATGCGCTCCCTATAGATGTACGATCCACCTCATCCCTCCTGGCATTCAGGAAAAAAGTAAAATCCTGGCTGTGGGACCAGGCGTTTGCACACCAGCACAAGGCAGCACTTTAGATGGGATTTTAACGGAAAGTGGATGAATAGGGCCAATGCTTTTATGGACAGAACATTGTTTTAATCTGGAATGAATGCGCATGATGTTTAGGTAATTGTATTTTAATGTATTTTAATTGTTGAAGGGTTCTGGGGCCTTATATTGTTACTGTGTGGGCATCGAATTGCGCCTTAATGTAAGCCGCTTTGAGTCCCCCCTCGGGGTTTGAAAAGAGCGGGGTAAAATCCTGAAATAAATAAATAAATAAGTTTGGACATTGGACTGGCATCCTATTGGGAGAGTTTAGCCAATGGATCAGGATGACATTCCAGTGGGAGAGTTAAGACATTGGAATAACATCCCACTAAGAAGGAATTTATTATTATTATTATTACTATTAATCAGACTGACTTCCTTTGGGAGAGTTTGGACATTGGACTGACATCCCACCAAGAAGCAATTGAGGAGGAGGATCAGGCTGACATTCCATTGGGATAATTCGGCCATTGGAATAACATCCTAATAGGAAGGAATGGATTATTATTATATATTATTATCATCAGGCTGACATTCCACTGGGAGTGTTTGGCTATTGGAATAACATCCTACTGGGAAGGAATGGTTTATTATTATTATTGTTAGGCTGACATTCCACTGGGAGAGTTTGGATATTGGAATAACATCCTACTGGGAAGAAATGGTTTATTATTATTACTATTATTATTAGGTTGACATTCTACTGGGAGAGTTTGGCTATTGGAATAACATCCTACTGGGAAGAAATGGTTTATTATTATTATTATTATTATTAGGCTGACATTCTACTGGGAGAGTTTGGCTATTGGAATAACATCCTACTGGGAAGAAATGGATATTATTATTATTATTAGGCTGACATTCCACTGGGAGAGTTTGGCTATTGGAATAACATCCTACTGGGAAGAAATGGTTTATTATTATTATTATTATTAGGCTGACATTCCACTGGGAGAGTTTGGCTATTGGAATAACATCCTACTGGGAAGGAATGGTTTATTATTATTATTATTATTAGGCTGACATTCCACTGGGAGAGTTTGGCTATTGGAATAACATCCTACTGGGAAGGAATGGTTTATTATTATTATTATTAGGCTGACATTCCACTGGGAGAGTTTGGATATTGGAATAACATCCTACTGGGAAGAAATGGTTTATTATTATTATTATTATTAGGCTGACATTCCACTGGGAGAGTTTGGCTATTGGAATAACATCCTACTGGGAAGAAATGGTTTATTATTATTATTATTAGGCTGACATTCCACTGGGAGAGTTTGGCTATTGGAATAACATTCTACTGGGAAGGAATGGTTTATTATTATTATTATTATTAGGCTGACATTCCACTGGGAAAGTTTGGCTATTGGAATAACATTGTACTGGGAAGGAATGGTTTATTATTATTATTATTATTATTAGGCTGACATTCCACTGGGAAAGTTTGGCTATTGGAATAACATCCTACTGGGAAGGAATGTTTTATTATTATTATTATTATTATTATTAGGCTGACATTCCACTGGGAGAGTTTGGATATTGGAATAACATCCTACTGGGAAGAAATGGTTTATTATTATTATTATTATTATTAGGCTGACATTCTACTGGGAAAGTTTGGCTATTGGAATAACATTCTACTGGGAAGGAATGGTTTATTATTATTATTATTAGGCTGACATTCCACTGGGAAAGTTTGGCTATTGGAATAACATTCTACTGGGAAGGAATGGTTTATTATTATTATTATTATTAGGCTGACATTCCACTGGGAAAGTTTGGCTATTGGAATAACATTCTACTGGGAAGGAATGGTTTATTATTATTATTATTATTATAAGGCTGACATTCCACTGGGAGAGTTTGGCTATTGGAATAACATCCTACTGGGAAGGAATGGTTTATTATTATTATTATTAGGCTGACATTCCACTGGGAGAGTTTGGATATTGGAATAACATCCTACTGGGAAGAAATGGGTTTATTATTATTATTATTATTAGGCTGACATTCTACTGGGAGAGTTTGGCTATTGGAATAACATCCTACTGGGAAGGAATGGTTTATTATTATTATTATTATTATTATTAGGCTGACATTCCACTGGGAGAGTTTGGCTATTGGAATAACATCCTACTGGGAAGAAATGGTTTATTATTATTATTATTATTAGGCTGACATTCCACTGGGAGAGTTTGGCTATTGGAATAACATCCTACTGGGAAGGAATGGTTTATTATTATTATTATTATTATTAGGCTGACATTCCACTGGGAGAGTTTGGCTATTGGAATAACATCCTACTGGGAAGGAATGGTTTATTATTATTATTATTAGGCTGGCATTCCACTGGGAGAGTTTGGATATTGGAATAACATCCTACTGGGAAGGAATGGTTTATTATTATTATTATTATTATTATTATTATTAGGCTGACATTCCACTGGGAGAGTTTGGATATTGGAATAACATCCTACTGGGAATGAATGGATCATCATCTTCATTATCATCATTATCATCATCATTACCCGGATGACTTCCCACTGGGAGAGTTTGGCCTGCGGACTGACATCCTATGAGGAAGGAGATGATGATGATGATGATCAGGCTGACTTTCCATTGGAAGAGTTTGGACATTGGACTGGCTTTCTAATAGGACTGTTTGGCCAATGAATCAGACTGATATTCCATTGGGAGAGTTCGGACATTGGAAAAACATCCTATTAGGAGAGTTTGGCCATGGCCATGCTATGGAATCCTGCTTAGTTGTAGTTTGACAAGGCCTTGAGCTTCACTTCTGGAACCTCATCAAATTATGACTCCCAGGACCCCATGGCATGGACCCATGGCAGTTCAAGCCAGGCAAAACTGCATTAAATCCATAGTGTAGATGCACCCCTTTGTTGCCGTCCAACTTTGAACGCAGCTCGCCATCCTGCAAAGCTTTTACGAAGTTGCCTTTCCAAAGGGAAAATGAGAATAATGAACAACAATAGCTTCTAATGTTCTTCCTGTATCTAAAGGCTCGCATTAGCATGTCTGTGTAAATGGAAACCACTGCTGAAAAACAGAAAAAGATGCCAAACTCTTGCAGTGGGCATGAAAAACACTTCCTTTGAATGAAAAGTCTAAGGCGTCATCTGCATCATCGAATGAATACAGTTTGGTGAGGCACAAAAATTCTCTTTGGCAGAGAATGCCCAAGACCTTGTCAAACTACAACTCCCATTATTCCATAGCATTGACCCATAGCAGTTCAAGTGGTGTCAAACTGCATTCATTCGACAATGTAGACTCACCCCTTAAAAGGTGAATATAAGCATAGGATGTCCATTTGTATATTTCATTCAACTTTCAATGGAGAAGGCTCGCACTAAGACTCTAAACCAGGGCTGTCCAACCGGTGGCCCGCGGGCCAGATCCGGCCCCCCAGTAACTTCCATATGGCCCCCTATCCTTTTTTTAAAAAATCGGCTGGTTTTTTGGTTTTTTAAAAAATTTAAAAAAATTTTCGCAGAGGGGCGGGGCTGGGGGAGGAGCAGGCTCCCTCCTACTCTCTCCCCCCGCCGGTGGCGGAGGCCTGGCCCAGTTGGCGGCGGCGCTCCCGCCTCCTCCGCCGCCACCTCAGGAGCCCCAACTGCCGCCCAGCCTTCTTTCCTCCCCCTTCCCTCTCTTTCTCCTTCCTCCCTTCCTTTCCTTCCACTCTTTCCTCTTTTCTTCCTTCCTTTTTCCTCCCTCCCTCTCTTTCACCTTCTTTCCTTCCATCCATCCATCCACCCTTTCCTCCTCCCTCCCTCCCTCCCTTCTTCCTTCTCTCTTTCTCCTTCCTTCCTTCCTTCCTTCCTTCCACCCATCCATCCACCCTTTCGTCCTTCCTTTCAACTGTTCTCCCTCCCTCCTTGCCCCTCTTTCACCTTCCTTTCTTTCTTTCTTTCCTGCCACCCTTTTATCTTTTCTTCCTTCTCACTTTCCCTCCTCCCTTTCCTCCCTCCATCCTTCTCTTCTTCCCCTCCTTCCTTCCTTCTCCTGTTCATATTTGGGCATATTGAGTATTCATGCCAAGTTTGGTCCTGATCCAACATTGTGCTCTCTGGATGTAGGTGAACTACAACTCCAAAATTCAAGGTCAGTTCCCAAACAAACCCTTTCAGTACTTTCTGTTGGTAATGAGAGTTCAATATGCCAAGTTTGGTTCAATTCCATTGTTGCAAGAGTTCAGGATGCTCTTTGTGTGTTAACTATAAATCCCAGAAACTGCAACTCTCAAATGTCAAGGTCTACTTTCCCACAACTCCATCTGTGTTCACATTTGGGCATATTGAGTATTCATGCCAAGTTTGGTCCAGATCCATCATTATTTGAGTCCACAGTGTTCTCTGGATGGAGGTGAACTACAACTCCACAACTCAAGGTCAATGCCCACCAGAGCCTTCCAGTATTTCCTGTTGGTCATGGGAGTTCTGTGTGCCAAGATTGGTTAATTCCATCATTGGTGGGGTTTAGAATGCTCTTTGATTGTAGGCGAACTACTAATCCCAGCAACTACAACTCCCAAATGTCAAGGTCTATTTTCCCCCAAATCCACCAGTGTTCACATTTGGGCATATTGAGTATGGGGGCGGAGCCGGGGAGGGGGCGGAGCCGGGGGCGGGGCCAGACCCTTCGGCCCGCCAAGTCATCAGTGACCTGCAATCAGGCCCCTGGTCCGGTAGATGTTGGACAGCACTGCTCTAAACTATCTAGTCTGTGAGCTGCCTTTGTTGCCCATACAGAAGCAGCTCTGCAGCGCCTTTGCAACAGCTGCAGAGCTGTTTGGGCTGGAAGTCAGCCTGAAGGAAATGGAAGTCCTCCACCAGCCCGCACCACAGGAAGAACACCACCATCCCCACATCAGCATTGGCAAATCTGTGCTTAAGTCCGTTCAGCAGTTCACCTACCTGGGAAGCATCATCTCTTCAGATGCCAAGATTGACAAAGAGATAGATCACAGATTATCAAAGGCATATCGTGCATTCGGGAGGCTTCACAAAACAGTCTGGAGTAACAAGAACCTGAGGCAAAGCACCAAAATCAGTGTGTACAGAGCTATCGTACTGGCTATTCTCCTATATGAGTCTGAAACATGGGTCACCTATCGCCAACACCTACGACTCCTCAAACGCTTTCATCAGCGCTGTCTTCGCTCAATCCTAAATGTACACTGGACCGACTATGTGATGCATGCCGCTGTCCTTGAGCAAGCAGGGATCACCAGCGTTGAGGCCATGCTATTGAGAACACAGCTGTGCTGGGCAGGGCACGTCTCTAGGATGGAGGACCACTGCCTCCCAAAGATACTACTCTATGGTGGACCCGCCATGGGTCAGCGCAAGAGAGGCGCCCCCAAAAAGAGATATAAGGACTCCCTGAAACAACATCTCAGGCTCGGCCAGATTGATCACCAACGATGGTCCACCCTGGCCTCACATCGGGAGGCATGGAGACGCACTATCCACAATGCTGTGGCCTCTTTCAAGAAGGCACGCCGAATGAGAAACGACAACGCAGAAAGAACCGCAACTTGGAAACAACATCACCCAAGGAGACTTTCTGCTGTGCTTTCTGCAATCAAACTTGCCTATCTCAGATTGGCCTGCTTAGTCATCAACATGCTTGTAGAAAACTGAGTCCTTCCTAAGAATCTTCGTTCGCAAAGAAAAGCCAAGAAAAAAACCAGCAGAGAAGTAATCTTGGGAGTATATAATCTGATAAATATGCTCAACATTTTAACTATAAAGCTAAGCTGGATCTTATGCTTTGGTGTGGCACTTTTCTTTTGTTGCTCCACCCAGCAGGGTGACTTGGCCAAATAAACCTATTGAATGATCTCCTCACTCCTAGCGTCTGATTGGCTAAAGACCTAGAAGGGTTTGGGGGGTGGGGGCAGAAAGAAAGAGAGACATGGTCTTGGGGTAAATAAACAAACAAAACACCCTCTAAGTAGGGACAACCTGGAGAATAAAACACTTCTTGCGATAGAAGGAGATGAACTTAGGGTTGGGTGGCACAGCTATCTGTGCTATGAAAGAGTAAAGATAGAAAAAAACTTTAGGAACCACCCTATACGGAGGGCATTACTGAAAACTTGGCTTAAATATAAAGTTCATCTCTGTGCCAAGACCCCCATGTGGATCTCCCCACAAGAGGCTTTTTTCCGCAGACAGTATGGCAGGAATAGCTGGCTGAAATATGGTGACTTACTCAAGGGAAGTAATAATGAACTGCAATTGAAGGACTACATAGAGCTGAAGGAACTTGATTGATCCATGAATTGGCTACATTATTTACAACTCAGGGAGATCTTTAACAAAGATAAGATTTTGGGATTTGAGAAAAATCAACAATTTTGGGACAAATTAATTCTGAAAAAATCTAAAAAGATAACATCATTCTACGCAAAACTCCTAGAAATAAAAACAGAACAAGAGGTTATACAAACCTGTATGATAAGATGGGCTCAAGACCTGGGCCATGAAGTCCCTTTAGCTCTATGGGAAAGGATCTGGAAAACTCATTGGAGATACACCTACTCCTATGAATTAAAGGAAAACAATATAAAAATATCCCATAGGTGGTACCTTACTCCACAAAGAATTGCCTGTTATAATAAAAGCTATAACCCCAATTGTTGGAAATGTAAGACGGAGGTAGGCACCTCCATGCACCTATGGTGGAATTGTAAAAGAGTACAGATCTTTTGGTCTAAGTTGCATAAAGTTATGTCTAACATGTTAGAGTTAAAGTTCCAACTAAAACCGGAATATCTCCTACTGGGCCTATTGGATTTTGAGATTGACAGAAACTTAGAAAAGATTTTTGTATATTGCATTTCAGCAGCAAGACTGACTCTGGCCAAAAATTGGAAAAAAGACATCGTTCCTGACATAAAAGACTGGTCGGCAAAGCTTTTCGAAATTATGAAGATGGACATCTTGACACAGAAGCTATCCCAAGGAAACACACCACAAAGAACAGACTGGTCCAAAGTGGCGGCGTTCTTAAAGGAGAAAAACCACGAATCGTGGACAGAATTGATGTTAAATGATATCCTGTGAACAATTCATTCTACTGTATATTTTACGAAAAATATGAAGATGTTTAATTATCTGGACACCGGTTATTTACTTGATTGATAATGAAGGTTAATGTAGGTAACACAATATAGAGTGTTACAGAGTGGCGGGGATGAGGGCAGGAAGTACTCGTGTAATGTCTATTGTTAGTTAGTTAGAGTGTTTATGTTTAGTAATGTTTTTAGTGTTGTATAATTGTCATATGTTGTCCTGGTCAAATTTTATGTTTCAAAATCAATAAAGATGATTAAAAAAAACACCCTCTAAGTAGGGACATGAATGAGCTCTTTCTCCCACATCGCAGTCTGCAGCCAGGAAATCAGAAGACATTTACTTCTTGGGAGGAGAGCAAGGACCAATCTCAATAAAACAGTGAAGAGTAGAGATATCACACTGGCAACGAAGATCCACATAATCAAAGCAATGGTATTCCCCGTAGTAAGCTATAGATGCGAGAGCTGAACCATAAGGAAGGCTGAGCAAAGGAAGATAGGTGCTTTTGAACTGTGGTGTTGGAGAAAAATTCTGAGAAGATCCAACCAGTCCATACTCCAGGAAGTAAAGCCCGTCTTCTCACTAGAGGGAAGGATATTAGAGGCAAAGATGAAGTATTTTGGCCACATAATGAGAAGACAAGAAAGCTTGGAGAAGATGATGATGCTGGGGAAAAGGAAGGAAAAAGTAAGAGTGGCCGATCAAGGGCAAGATGGATGGATGGTATCCTTGAAGTGACTGGCTTGACCTTAATGGAGCTGGGGGGGGGGGGGTGACAGCTGACATGGAGCTCTGGCATGGGCTGGGGTCCAGGAGATCACAAAGAGTCGGAAGCAACTGAATGAATAATCAATAACCCATATCTTCCCTTTACTGTGCACAGGACTGATTGGAGTTCTGAGGCTGGCCAATCAGTGTCCTTTATGCAAATATTCCCACAGTGGCAACCAATCGAAATGCTGGCACACATTCCTCTGCACCTCCCGTCCTCCGCACCACCGCAAACACTGACTTTTATTATATACATACTGTAGATAGATAGATAGATAGTTTTTAATATTGCACGGTATTCCAGTGTCCAGCCCCTCCTAGTGTAATGTCAGCCTGGTAATCATCAACATCATCAACAGCAACATCATCATCCATTCCTTCCTATTAGGATGTTATTCCAGTCCCCAAATTCTCCCAAATGGAATATCAGCCTGATAACAACAACAACATCTGGCTAAGGTCGTCCACGCTCTGGTCACATCCCGAATAGATTACTGCAACGCACTCTACGTGGGGCTGCCTTTGAAGACAGTTCGGAAATTGCAATTAGTCCAGCGGGCGGCAGTTGCTAACGGGAGCTACATACAGGGAGCATACCACCCCCCCTGTTGTGTCAGCTCCACTGGCTGCCTGTCCAATTCCGGGCTCAATTCAAAGTGCTGGTTTTGACCTTTAAAGCTCTATACGGTTCTGGCCCAGCTATTGTCAACGCATCAGCCGCTATGTCCCACCTCGTAATCTAAGATCATCCGGGAGGCCCTGCTCTCGCTCCGCCTACGTCTCAGATGAGGCTGGTGGGGATGAGGAAGAGGGCCTTCTCGGTGGTGGGCTCCCCCTGTGGAATGCGCTTCCTATTGATGTACGATCCACCACATCCCTCCTGGCCTTCAGAAAAAAAGTAAAATCCTGGCTGTGGGACCAGGCATTCGTACACCAGCACAAGGCAGCATTTTAGATTGGTTTTTAATGAAAGTGGGTGATTATGGCCAATGTTTTTCTGGACTGAACATTGTTTTAATCCAGAGTGAATGTGTATGGTGCTAATGTAGTTGTATTTTAATGTATTTTTAATGTATTTTAATTGTTGAAGTGTTTTGGGGTTTATATTGTTATTATGTGGGCATCGAATTGTGCCGTACTGTAAGCCGCTCTGAGTCCCCCCTTGGGGGTTGAGAAGAGCGGGGTAAAATCCCGAAATAAATAAATAAAACATCAATAATAATAATATAATCCATTTCTTCCTAGTAGGATGTTATTCCAGTGTCCAGACTCTCCCAATGGAATATCAGCCTGATAACAACAACAACATCAATAATAATAATAATAATATCAATTTCTTCCTAGTAGGAAGTTATTCCAGTGTCCAGCCCCTCCCAGTGGAATGTCAGCCTGGTAATCATCACCATCATCATCATCATCCATTCCTTCCTATTAGGATGTTATTCCAGTCCCCAAATTCTCCCAACTGGAATATCCGCCTGATAACAACAACATCAATAATAATAATAATCCATTTCTTCCTAGTAGGATGTTATTCCAGTGTCCAGACTCTCCCAATGGAATATCAGCCTGATAACAACATCAATAATAATAATAATAATATCAATTCCTTCCTAGTAGGAAGTTATTCCAGTGTCTAAACTCTACCAGTGGAATGTCAGCCAGGTAATCATCATCATCATCATCATTATCACCATACATTATGTGTGTACAGCAGTCGTTCCCAAAGTGGGCGGTACCACCCCCTGGTGGGCGGTGGGGCAATCCAAGGGGGCTCTGGAAGACTCAGGAGAATTTGGGGGTCGCTGAACCCCTGTAAGGAGGTGGTGGCGTGAGCCAGGCTTGCCACTTGCAGGGTCACGCGCTTGCGAGGACATCGGGAGGCATGGAGACGCACTCTCCACAATGCTGCGGCCTCTTTCGAGAAGACATGCCAAACGGGTCTCGAAAGGAAACGACAACGCAGAAAGAACCACAACTTGGAAACAACATCACCCAAGGAGACTTTATGCTGTGCTTTCTGCAACCGGACTTGCCTATCTCGGATTGGCCTTCTTAGTCATCAACGCGTTTGTAGAAAGTGTGGGTTGAGTCTTTCCTAAGAATCCTCTTTCGCGAAGTAATGCCAGAGGGCTCCCACTTCCATGCATAGCTATAGCTCCCACTACTCAGGAGACACCAATGGTCCTCCCTCCGATGACATTGCAGGTTATAGTGAGTACCATGAACATGTCCAAGAGCCCGGCCAATGCCCTCCACAAACACCACACTGCCCCCCACCCAAGTGAAAGTTTTCATTCAGGGACAATTACATCCTAGATTGTATGTGTTTCCTCCACCACAGGCACCCCAGTGTTTCTGACTCTCTCCATTGGGGTGGAATTTGCATAACCCCGCCCACTGCCTCTCCCTTAACCCTTTCCTATTCTTTTCTATGGCACACAGCAAACAGAGGAATTGATCAGCTACTGAATATACTAGAGAGGTTTGAGGAGGATTCACCATGAGAGGAGTTGTAGGCACTGGGATGTATAGTTCACCTGCAATCTAAGAGCACTCTGAACTCCACCAACAATAGACCTGGAACTAACTTGGAATACAGAACCCCCTTGACCAACAAAACATATTGGAGGCGTTTGGGGGAAATTCATCTTGATTTTGGGGAGTTGTAGTTCACCTACATCCAGAGAGCACTGTGAACCCAAACACCTATGGATCTGGACCAAACCTGGCATACACACCTGATATGCTGAAATTTGATTACTGGAGGGGTTGGGGGTGGGAACTGACCCTCCTTTCTGGGAGTTGTAGTTCACCCACAAGCAGAGAAACGGTGACCTCCACCGATGATGGACCTGGACCAAACTTGGCACACAAAACTCCCATGACTAACTCAACCTACTGGAGGGGTTTGAGGGGGATAAATCACCACAGGGGGAGTTGTAGTTTACCCTGTAGCCAGAAAGCACACCGAACTCCACTGACGATGCATGTAGAGCAAACTTTCCCAAAATCACAAACTTTGAGTACTCATAGGAGTTTTGCTGAGTTAATCTGTCATGATGTGAGTTGTAGTTCACCCAGAAACGTATGCATTTTGTGCATTTGAAAATGGACTTTTCCAAATAACCCGGGCATCGCCGGGTATCCAAGCTTGTGTGTGTGTGTGCGAGTGTGTGTGTGCGTGCAGTTTAATACCACTTGGACTGTCATGGGTTAATGCAATGGAATCCAGGGAGTTGTAGTTTTCCAAGGCCTTTAGCCATCTCTGCCAAAGAGAGCTGGTGCCTCCCCAAACTATAACTCCCATAGAAAGTAGTGTCAAACTGCATTAATTCTCCAGGGATGATTCAACCCAGGGCTGGCAGCCAAGCAAGTCGGTGTAAATTTTTCAGCCTTATTATCCTTCCTAGCATTTTTATTGAGAATATCGTTTGATTCATAATGCTGTTTTCCGTCTTTTTTTCCCCCTTTTCTTTTCTTCCGCTCTTCCGTTTCTGCTCTTTGGGCAATATTAATCATTGATGCTTCTTCCCTCGCTCCGTGGCATTGCTATTTTAGCTGCCTTTGTAAAACAAGGGGAGATGAACATTTCGAAAAGCAAAGTGCTGGGAAAACACGACACGCTATGCGTCGCTTCCTGGCAGAAGACGCCTGTTAGGAAGCGACCGCATGGCCGAGGTGTTTCTGGGCATGTCGCGAGTTCATTCCCCTCTGGCTAATGTTTCTGATGCTCGCAAGACTTCCTATTATATTATATTATATTTATTTATGGACTGTAGTTTTGCCCCGCTCTCTCCCACCCCAAAGGGGACTCGGAGTGGCTTCCAAATTGGCAATGATTCAATGCTGTACACCAGTGGTTCCTAGGGTTGCCACTTTTTGATATAAGAAATAAGGTCATCCAGCGTTTCGGAGTGCGGTGTCATCTGTACGCAGATGATGTCCAACTCTGTCACTCCTTCCCACCTGCTACTAAGGAGGCTGTTCAGGTCCTGAACCGGTGCTTGGCCGCTGTGTCGGACTGGATGAGGGCGAACAAATTGAAATTGAATCCAGACAAGACAGAGGCACTCCTGGTTAGTCGAAAGGCTGAACAGGGCATAGGGTTACAGCCTGTGTTAAATGGGGTTACACTCCCCCTGAAGACACAGGTTCACAGTTTGGGTGTGATCCTGGACTCATCGCTGAGCCTGGAACCCCAGGTTTCGGCGGTGACCAGGGGAGCATTTGCACAGTTAAAACTTGTGCGCCAGCTGCGCCCGTACCTTGAGAAGTCTGACTTGGCCACGGTGGTCCATGCTCTGGTTACATCCCGTATAGATTACTGCAATGCTCTCTACATGGGGTTGCCTTTGAAAACTGTTCGGAAGCTGCAACTAGTCCAATGGACAGCAGCCAGGTTGATAACAGGAGCGGCATTCAGAGAGCGTACAACTCCCCTGTTGTGCCAGCTCCACTGGCTGCCAGTTTGCTACCGGGCACAATTCAAAGTGCTGGCTTTAGCCTTTAAAGCCCTAAACGGTTCGGGTCCTACTTACCTGTCCGAACGCATCTCTCCCTATGAACCATTGAGATGTTTAAGATCATCTGGAGAGGCCCTGCTCTCGGTCCCGCCTTCTTCGCAGGCGCCACTGGCGGGGACGAGAGACAGGGCCTTTTCAGTGGTGGCTCCTCGGCTTTGGAATGCCCTCCCTAAAGACATCAGATCGGCCCCCTCCCTCCTGATGTTTCCCAAGAAAGTCAAGGCCTGGTTATTTGAGCAGGCATTTGTTGATGAAATATAAGGCTTAATTGGATATAAGGAATGACGACAATGTGATGGAAACTGATTTCAACATGACGCTGAGGCTGCAATTGTATGTTTTTAATTGTTCAATTGTTATTATATGTTTTTTTCTGGGGGGGGGGTTGACTTGTTGCTGTGTTGTATTGAGGGCAGAGACTGCCTGTGTAAACCGTCCCGAGTCGCCTTCGGGCTGAGAGGGGCGGTATAGAAACGTGACAAATAAATAAATAAATAATAAATAAATAAATAAATAAGGAACATTTACGGGATTTTTCACAAAAATAAGGGACACTTCATTAAAAACTTGAAACTCAAATGTTAGGTAGAAATAGTTTTATTGACAGAATAAGATAATGATTGAAACTCACAAAAGAAACTGACTTACACCCTCTTAACAGTACGTGGTATGTTTCTGCATGCATTGTCATGCTGAAAAAAACATTATTAGAACTACCTAATTTTCTCCATTTGTATTTAGTACTTGACTTTGCTGACTTTAAAAGTGCACTGTCTAAGAATTGAAATAAAATAAATTTTATAAGACAGTACATCTTCATGATTATTATGTCAATAGTTAATGGTATAGTATAGTATGGGATACACAGCATTGTATAGTATTGGGATGCACAGCTAGGCCTATTTTAAGAGTAACTCTCAAGCAACCAGAAACTATCTTTATCCAACATGATCCAACATTCCCGTTGGGTAACGGTTAATTAGTCTACTGTACTTTGGAAAAAGTCCTGTATCGCCTCTTCCTTCCAACGGGGACGCAGGCTGCCCTGCGAGTTGGAATCCCAGGGCAGGCATTGCCATGGAAACCGCAGCGCGCACCTTTCTCTGGTCAACCCCGCCCAGTCCTGTCCTGCTAGTTAAAAATAAGGGTCAGGGCCTGAAAAAAAGGGACACAAATTTTAGGGCCGAAATAAGGGACGTCCCTTAGAATAAGGGACATATGGCAACCCTAGTGGTTCCCAAACTTTTTGGGCCTACCGCCCCCTTTCCAGAAATTTTTTTTACTCAGCGCCCCCCTAGAAATTATTTTTTAAAAATTTTAACAGCAATTAAACAGAAATATATATGTATTAACGTTTCTACATTTTTCATAAAATATAGTAAAAAAAGGTGGAAATTATAAACATTAAATTCCAGAAATAATCACAAAAACAATATGTTTGGGGGAGTATGAGCAACAGATGATGGGATTTGCAGTACCTTCAACCAATTCAGCTCTGACTTCCACAGTCCTCTAAGATCCCCATGAATGACAGATCTGGATCAAACAGCAACGCCTGCCCGGGGATCATGCGCTTGCGACTGTGTCCCTGCGAGTTGGAATCCCTGGGCAGGCATTGCCGTGGAAACCGCAGTGCATGCCTCCTTCCTCTTGTCAACCTCACCCATGGCACAGTCCTCTTTCTTCCAATGGGGAAATCCTCGCAAGCGCGTGACCCTGCAAGTGGCAAGCCTGGCTCATGCCACCGCCCCCTTACAGGGGTTCAGCGCCCCCCAAATTCTCCTGAGCCTCCCAGCGCCCCTTTGGATCGCCCCACCACCCACCAGGGGGTGGTACCGCCTACTTTGGGAACCACTGGTTTAGAGTCTTAGTGCGAGCCCTTAGTGGGAGCTAGTATATATCTATGTGTGTGTGTGTATTAGAATAGCAATGTGTTTCCTTTGATGACAGAAGGTTGCATTGGATGTTGAGCAAGCTCTGCATATAGGCAGGTCAAGAAAGGAGAATTAGAATGTGGTGCCTGGAGAATTCGAGCAGTGAATGCAAACAAATTCATTGTCCCTTGTGACTAGGGAAAAAACAACTACAAGGATAATGGATGATATAGTAGAAAAATCTATAGGGTGATGCACTTGAGAAGTGAAATGTAGCTGCTCGAGACAGGATTTGCATGAGAGACCGCCAAAGAATGCTATGTACCATAGCAGGGCTGTCCAACTTCTTCCGGCCTAAGGGCCGGAAGAAGTGTCACTGATCACCTGGGGGCCATAGGTGATCAGTGAGCGGGGGCAGGGCCGCTCACGGGGGGCGGGGCGAGGGCGGGGGGCGCTCACTCACGTACCCCTCCTCCTTCTCCCGGGCGCGCGCTGCTCGGATCCCGGGCTGCGGCGCGAGCGGGAGAAGAGGGGCTACGGAGGAAGAAGGCAGCCAGCTGCCTCCTTTCTCCGAAGAAGCTCTCTTTCCCCGCGCTGCTGCTCGGATCCCAGGCGGCGGCGTGAGCGGGGAGAAGGAAGAGGGGCTACGGAGGAAGAAGGCAGCCGGCTGCCTCCGTTCTCCGAAGCCTCTCCTCTTCCCCCCCGGGTGCGCCGCTGCTCGGATCCCGGGCGGCGGCGCGAGCGGGGAGAAGGAAGAGGGGCTACGGAGGAAGAAGGCAGCTGGCTCCCCTGCCCTTTCTAGCAGTAGGTGGTGCCAAGGGCGGCGCGTCACGCTAGGCCTCTGACGCGCCGTCCTTGGTGCCGCCTACTGCTCCTTTTCAGTGGTTCCCCCCTCCCTAGGAAGGCGGCGCAGAGAGAGGGACGGAGGGGGCAGTGCAGGGAGGAGGAGCTGGCTAAGATTTTTTTAAAAAAATCTTTCAGGGGGGTAGCGGGGGCCGTGTCCAACAGGCTGGGGGGCCGTGTACGGTCCACGGGCCGCCTGTTGGACAGCCCTGTACTATAAGCCATATTTCAACAGAACCTCCTCTGCAGCTTCCTTGGTTGAGAAAACTCTGTGAAATCACCGGGAATGTGGCGCAGCTGGCTAAGTAACGGAAAGGAAAGGACCAGTCATGAAGCACCAAAGATAAGACCACAGCAATGAACAAGCCTTGAAAATCCTAGGTCTACACAAAGATCAGCACAAATATAGGTCTGCACAGAGATGCATTCGGTCAGTACAAATATATAAAGGTCTACACAATAGTACCGATACACTCACTGCGCCCCAGAGTATCCAGGTGGAAAGTTCGGTCTGCACAAAGCCATTAAACACAAGGGTTCCCCGTAGCGAGGAATGACTTTGAGCAGACCGAACTTTCCACCTGGATACTCTGGGGCACAGTGAGTATATCGGTACTATTGTGTTGACCTAGCTATATCCATGTGTGGACCTCATTATTGTGTAGACCTTTATATATTTGTACTGACCGAATGCATCTCTGTGTAGACCTATATTTGTGCTGACCTAATATATCATTGTGTAGACCTAGGATTTTCAAGGCTTGTTCATTGCTGTGGTCTTATCTTCGGTGCTTCATGACTGGTCCTTTCCTTTCCGTTGTTTGCTAGCTCAGCCCATACCCCCCTCCTTTTGTGTTTTGACTTTGGCAGCTGGCTAAGTGTCAGCTGCATAAGATCTCTCTGACCAGTAGGTCATGAGTTCGAGGCCTGCCCGGGTCGACGTGGGTACTCGGCCTTTAAGTGTAACCTGCTGTCGACCTTTGCAGCCCGAAAGACAGTTGCATCTGTCAAGTAGGAGTTAAAGGTACCACATTAAGTGGGGAGGCAAATTTTGACTGAATTATGAGGCCATTAAAGAACTCCAGGAACGCTGAGGAATGCGGAAGGAACAACAAGGGATGCTGGAACGCTGAGAGATGAGGAGTGCGTCAGCTCCCCCTGGTGGCCAGAGTTTGCCTCTGTTTGTCTATATGTGTGTATGTGGAAATGGCAGGGATTGTCTGCTAAGTATGTGTCCCTGTAATCCGCTCTGAGTCCCCTTCGGGGTGAGAAGAGAGGAATAAAGTAAATAAATAAATAAATAAATAAATAAATGTATGGGGTCACCAAAAGAAGTGACTTGGCGGCATCTACACACAGGAGAGGAGAACCTTCCAAACATCATTGGACTACAACTCCCAGCTGTTAAGGAGAATGATGGGACTTGGAATTTGTCCACGCTTTAACGCCAACAGACAACAAGATTCCTCTTGATCTCCTAGCTATAAGACAAAGCGGAATTCCCTGGCGAGACAATCGTACGACTGCTAGACCAAAGCCCATTCGGGATGTTGCTCTGACCTTTGCGGTATTTTCCATCGCTGCCTCTCTTGAGATCATCTTCCAAAGCCAACATAATCCTTGTGACATTTATAAAGCTCTGGAGAGTTGAGTCGTGTTTGTATCTCACTTTATTGCACAAATATAGGTTGTCATTTCTCATCTGTAAGACCTGCATTTCAATCCTCTGGAATATTCACCCTTTGCATTAAAAAAATACCAATAGTTAAAAATAAAGTGCATAAATACTGTATATATTTCAGTATAAGCCGACCCGAATATAAGCTGAAGCACCTAATTTTACCACAAAAAACTGGGAAAACATATTGACTTGAGTATAAGCCGAGGGTGGGAAATGCAGCAGCTACTGGTAAACTGCAAAATAAACATAGATACCAATACAATGGCATTAATTGAGGCATCAGTACAGGCCCGGATTAACCTCTTTTGGTGCCCTAGGCCAAAAGACGACCCGCCCCCAGGGCGCTGCTGCACATGCGCGGCAGCAACCCCGAGCGTCGGGCTTCTGTCCGCCTCCTCCCACGACCGGAAGTTGGTCACGGGAGGAAAAGGCGACGGAAGCCCCACAGCACTGGCCGTGGGGCTTCTGTCACCTCCTCCTCGCGACCCTTTTGGAGGGCGCGGAGGAGGAGGTGGACAGAAGTCCCACGGCACCAGGACCGGGGCTGTGCGGCTTCGTCCCTCCCTCCTCCTTTGTCGCGGGAGGAGGAGGCGACGGAACACGGCAGGAGGAGGTGAAGGAGGGCGCAAGGAGGAGGTGGACGGAAGCTGCACGGCTGGGGCTGGTGCCATGTGGCTTCTGTCACTTCCTCCTCCCACGACCAACTTCCGGTCTTGGGAGGAGGCGGACGGAAACCCGAGGCCCGGGTTGCTGCCGCGCATGCGCAGCAGCGCCCTGGGGCGGGGCATCTTTTGGCCTAGGGCAGGGCTGTCCAACTGCTGGCCCTGCAGGTGTTTTGGACTTCAACTCCCAGAAATCCTAACCAGATTACCAGCTGTTAGGATTTCTGGGATTTGAAGTCCAAAACACCTGCAGGGCTGGCAGTTGGACAGCCCTGGCCTAGGGCGCCAAAAGACATTAATCCGGGCCCGTAGTTTTTTGTGTTAAATTAGGTGCTTCAGCTTATATTCGGGTCGGCTTATACTTAAATATATACAGTATTTATGCGCTTACTTTTTAACTCTTGGTATTTTTTTAATGCAAAGCGTGAATATTCCAGAGGCTTGAAATGCAGGTCTTACAGATGAGAAATGACAACCTGTATTTGTGCAATAAAGTGAGATACAAACACAACTCAACTCTCCAGAGCTTTATAAATGTCACAAGGATTATGTCGGCTTTGGAAGATGAACCCTCCTTTCTGGGAGTTGTAGTTCACCCACAACCAGAGAAACGGTGACCTCCACCGATGAAGGACCTGGACCAAACTTGGCACACAAAACTCCCATGACTAACTCAACCTACTGGAGGGGTTTGAGGGGGATAAATCACCATAGGGGGAGTTATTATTATTTGCTTGATCTGCTGCCCCCTAGGCCTATGCCCATAGGCCATGGCCTAGGGTGGCCTTATGGGTAATCCGGGCCTGCATCAGTAGGTTGAATGTTTCTGAATATTTACATAAAACTGTAATTTAAGATAAGCCTGTCCACCATTATTTGAACGTTCTTCAATTTAATTGTGCTTACATATCCTTCCAGTAATAATAAAGAGAATAAAATAATAAATGTAATAATAATAATACAGTAAAATAATAGAAATGTAATAATAACAATAATAAACAGAGTGAAATAATAAATATAATAATAATAATCAGACTAAAGTAATGTAAATGGAATAATAACAATAGTAACAGAGCAAAATAATGAATTTAATAATAATAGAGCAAAATAATAAATATAATAATAAACTAGAGTAAAATGATGTAAATGTAATAATAATAAATAAAGTAATAAATGTAATAATAACAATAAATAGAGTAAAAGAATACGTGTAATTATTAGGCATGAGAAAAAAGTTATGAAAATTAAATGAAATCGGAAGGGATTTGTATGTAATGGGACTTTCTAGTTGATACGCATCGCCACGGCGATCCCGGAAGTAGCCTTTCTTTTACGACACTTTGCGGCACCATTTTTGTATCTGGTGCGTAAGTGTCGTAAGGACGTCGGATGGCTTCTTTGCCCTTACTCGATGTGGTTTCTGATTGGCTAATGGAGACCAGGTGGTATCATGAAACCACCTTCTTTCCTTTAGCCAATCAGATGCAAACAAACTCCTGGCAGGGAGGAGGGGCAGGGAGGGCCCGTCTGCTCCTCCTCCTCTGCCAGGATCTAAAGCGCATCAAGGCTTGGCGCGCTTTAGATCCTGGCAGGGGAGGAGGAGCGGACGGGGCCCTCCCTGCACCTCCTGCCTGCCAGGATCTAAAGCGCGCCAAGCCTTGAAGAGGCTTCATGACTGGCCAACTTCAGCCCTCCAGATGTTTTGGACTTCAACTCTCACCATTCCTCACAGCCTCAGGCCTCTTCCTTTTCCCCTCAGCCTGGGAAAACTTGGGCCCTCACTCCCTCAGGATCAGGGCGAGAGAGAGGCAGCGAGGAGCGAGGGGAGGGGCTCCTCCTCCTTTTTTTTGCTGCTTCCAAGAATAGAATACCCCCTCCCTCCTTCCCTCCCTCCTTCCTATTTGGAGAGTCCCATCTAGAATACAGTGTGATTTATTCCAGTTTTGGCCTACAACTCCCAGAAATCTCAGTCAGTTTACCAGCTGTTAGGATTTCTGGGAGTTGTAGGCCAAAACCATCTGGAATGCGCATGCGCTGGCATACAAACTACTAACGAATTTCGTTAGTAATTACGTTACATTTTAGAAATTTTTGGAATTTTTTTGGTAAGTCTTTCTATTACTAATTAAAAAAATCCCCCCATTAGATTTTCGAATCCCGATTTTTGGGTTCTAAACCATGCCTAGTAATTATAATAGTAAATAAAGTAAAATAATGTAATAATAATAGAGTAAAAGAATAAATGCAATAATAACAAACTAAATAAATAATGTAAATGTAATAATAATAATAATAGAGTAAAATAATGTAAATACATGTAATAATAATAAATAAATAAACAATACATGTAATAATAATAATAATAATAAATAGTGTAAATTAATAAAAAATATAAATATAATAATAAATAGTAAAGTAATAAATGTAATAATAACAATAGAGTAAAAAAATACATGTAATAATCACAATAAATAGAATAAAACAATACATGTAATAATAATAATAATAATAAATAGAGTAAAATGTAATAATAATAGAGTAAAATATAAATATAATAATAAATAGAGTAAAGTAATAAATGTAATAATAACAATAATAGAGTAAAATAATAAAAATAATAGGGTAAAATAATGTAAATATAATTATAATTATAGTGAAATAATGTAAATATAATTATAATTATAGTAAAATAATAACTGTAATAATAACAATAATAAATAGAGTAAAATAATACATGTAATAATAATAATAACAGAGTAAAATGATAAATAACTTTGACTCGAGTATTTAAAAAGGGCTGAAAAACTCGGCTTATACTCGAGGATACACGGTGTTTGTGGGGGTAGGTGTGCATGCCTGTAATATGTATATGTTCTGGATGATGAGAAGCAAAGAATACTGAGAGTGAAAGAGGAAACACATATATGTGTGTATGTATGTGTGTGTGTATAATATGTATATGTTCTGGATGACGGGAAGCAAAGAGTCTCCCTATTCAACAATGCACGAATTGAAGCCAGTTGATTTATCAACGGTCATACTTAATTCTGGATTATCAAGAAACACAATGTACCCTCTAATACAAATGAATGTGTTTGAGATATGGTTCCCCAGGCAACATTTTTTTTTCCCGAGGTGATCTAAGGATGTATAATTAGAGGGCCGAGGATTTACTAATATCATTTGGAATTCCACCTCCTTTGGGGAATTACTGTTTTTCTTTCGTTTGGAGGGGGAAAGATTAAGACAACGTAGAAGAGATAAGATATCACTATTAATACAGATACAAGCGGTGTCAAACTGCATTTATTCGACACCCTAAAGTACACACTTAAGGGTCCCAAAAGAGGGGCTTCTTCCAATCTTGGGGTCCACCAACCCCAATAAGGGACTATTCCATTCCTTTTCCATTTTGACATCAAAGCTGTTAAGATTTGGAGAGGAAGACTTGCTGGCATCTTTCATTCCGGTCCGTTTCCTGAGAACCATTTAGTCTAACGACGCTATTAGAAAGCAAAGATGAGTGAGGGAGTCTTGGCCCCAAATTGGCGCCACTAGATCACCATCGAGGATCATTATCCTCCCATAATGGAGAGCTCATTTCGGGACCATGAAGGGGATAGGCAACAGCTGAAAACTCCAGTCTACTCTGCATCAAACATCCAGAAATGGAGAAAGGAGGGCATCATTCAGAAATATGGCATCTTACGTAATGACGGTTTAACCCTTAATGTTGTAGAGTCAGACCTTTAGAGCAGAGTTTCCCAACCGCTGTGACGCGGCACAGTAGTGTGCCGTGACGGACCTCCTGCTGTGCCGTGAGAAAAGCTCTCTGCCCCCCTTCCTTCCCCCCGCCTCCTGCCGAACTCCTGCTGCTTGGGGGAGGAGGAGGAAGGGCCGGGCAGTGGTGAGGAAAAAGAAGTCAGGGCCGGGGCGCCACCTCCTTCAGCCGTTTCCCCAGCCAGCCTCCAATCAGCCATGACTCTAGCCCCTCGCTCGCTGAAGCCGTGCGGAGGAGCCCCGCCCACTGAAGCCCGTCCACCGCTCATGCTCCTCCTCCTCTGTGCGGCTTTAGTGAGCGAGGGGCGGGAGTCATGGCCCCCGTTCCTGGCGTTGCTCTCCGCCATGACTCCCGCCCCTCCCTCGCACTGCCCCCTCAAGGCTGGAAAAGCTGTGGGAGAGCTGAAGCCGGGGGAGGGGGCGGGGCATGGCATAGCCCCTCCCCCAGCTTCAGCTCTCCCACAGCTTCTCCAGCCTTGAGGGGGTAGTGCCAAGCCAGCATTGTGCTGGCTCTGCCACCACTGGCTTGGCACTGCCCCCTCAAGGCTGGAGAAACTGTGGGAGAGCTGGAGCCAGGGGGGAGGGGGTGGGGCATGGCACGGCCTGACTCCGCCCCCTCCCCCGGCTTCATCACTCCCAGCAGCTGCTCCCAGCAGGCCACCATCCACCAGCTGTTCTTTACTGTGTTAGCGTGTCATTTTGTGTCATTTTGGTTGGTGGTGTGCCCCCGGATTTTTTAAATGTTAAAAGTGTGCCGTGGCTCAAAAAAGGTTGGGAAACACTGATCTACAAAACCACTTAACTATTATTTTGGATAGGGAACTTTGAGAGTGGTAGTACCAAAGGCAATGCAGCAAAGGTTGGGAAACACTGCTTTAGAGCACATGAAGATACATTGTTATTGTTGTTGTCGTCATCACTGTTGGAGCATGTAAGAAATCAGTTAATGTGTGTGCGTCAACTGTAAAATAAGATGCATGAAGCTGCTTGGTTGGGCTATGCCTGAGGAGCAGGCTGAACCTGGAACTTTTGGATACTGTTACATTTTTTCAGGCTTTGAGCTATGCAGTAGGGGTGGTTAGGTTCGTCGTAAAGCTACAAAAGTCGTATTAAATTCGTATTTAAAGTCGTATTAAATTCGTATTTAAATCAATTCCGAATTGTTTTTGAAGGGCTTTAAGCAACCTGGTAGTGAATTTGTAGTTTTGAATCCGGGGCCGCTTTTTTCAGAATGGCTTCGGGCCCTTCGGATGTGGCGGGAAGGCATGGGTTGGGAAGCCCACGCCTTCCCTCCAGATGTAGACGGCCCCGCATCCAGATCCAGAGGGAAGGCGTGGGCTTCCCAACCCGGTTTGGAAGCCCACACCTTCCCTCCGGATCTGAACGCTTCCAAGTGGGATAACATCCCTCCGCAGGAGATCTGTAAACACCCAGATTGGATGCGGAATAACATCCCTCGCCAGCAGATCTGGGGGAAACTTGGGTTTCCCCCCGATCTCCTGCGGAGGGACATTATCCCGCTTGGAAGCGAGGAGGTGGGGCAGGAGACGTCTATACCCACTTGGCAAGCCGCTTTCATCCATCCCGAATCAGGCTGATAAATAAATGTATTATTATTATTATTTTACTGACCCAAAAGCACAGTATGTCACAGCAAACGAGATCTATATGCTGGATTTTGTATCACAAAATCACAAGTCGAACAATTCCCAAGCGTCTAGGACTATGTGATGTATTTTTGAATGATGCGCGCAGATCCAAGTAAGGAGGCCTTTTGAAGTTGACAGATCGTGATTTTGTCAATGTTTATTGTTTCTAAATGCCAGTTGAGATCTTTCGTGTGCCGATTACCACTGGCACCACCTGTACTGGTTTATGCCAGAGCCTTTTCAGTTTGAATTTGAGGTCCTGATAACAACTGAGTTTTTCCTGTTGTTTTTCCTCAATGCAACTGTCACCTGGAATGCCGATATCAATATTCCAAACTTTTTTCTTCATGTTTGGTGCATTGTATTCCAAAACTTTGTCAGTCTGGATTCAAAAGTCCCACAGAATTTTTGCATGTTCGTTTTCCACTACCTTTGCAGGTTTATGATCCCACCAGATCTTTACTACTGCCAGGTGGTACCTGTGACATAAATCCCAATGAATCATTTGGGCCACAGAGTTGTGCCTCTGTTTGTAGTCCGTCTGTACAATTTTCTTGCAGCAGCTGAGGATATGGTCCATGGTATCCTCAGCTTCCTTGCACAGTCTGCATTTTGTGTCATCAGTTGATGTTTCAATCCTGGCCTTAATTGCATTTGTTCTGATGGCTTCCTCCTGGACTGCAAGAATCAGGCCTTCCGTCTCCTTCTTCAGTGTTCCATTCATGAGCCATAACCAGGTATTATTATTATTATTATTATTATTATTATTATTAGACACAACCATAGAATGATGCAGTATTTCGCAACTTGTTCTTCAAACACAGATCTGCAGAGATAGAAATACAGTTTGTCAATGCACTTTTGGGTAGAGAAGGTTAGGCTAAAGACCTTGAACAACTACAACTCCGCTGATTCCATAGCATTGACAGTTGCAAAAAAACGAGCAGGCTGATAATCAATTACAACACAAACAGCAGTGTGGAAATACCTAATGGTTGTTAGACTATATATGCTATGAGTAAGTAATGAATAACACAACCCCGTATTTATGCAAAATATATCATTCTATTCAAATACTCAATGATAGGCAACCCCCCAGATCACAACATCAATATTACAATGTCTGGATACAGATTCGAGGCGCAAAAGAAACCCCCAAAGTACTTGCCCAATGGCGATATTCGTGCTGGTCAAAGTCCGCTCCTTACAGCCAAGGCAAAGCCAGGCCGCCCGTGCTCGGCATGGGCCGGCGCGGGGGGGGGGGGAGGAAGCGCCGGTTGATGACGTGTGTTGGCGCCGAAAAAGGACGTCGTCCGTAATACGATGTTGAGGTGACGACAGCACGTAATGGGCGGGGAGCATTGAGCCATGGCAGTTCAAGTAGAGCCAAACTGCATTCATTCTACTGTGTAAATGAACACTAGAGCACCAGGAATGTGGCGCAGCTGGCTGGGAGTCAGCTGCATAAGATCTCTACTGTCCAGAAGGTCATGAGTTCAAGGCCTGCCCAGGTCAGTGTGAGCTCTCCACCAATTGTGTAGCTCATTGTCGACCTTTGCAACCCAAAAGACCATTGCATCTGTCAAGTAGGAAATTTAGCCACTGTTTGGGGAGGCTAAATTTAACTGATTTACGAGGCCATATAATCTCCAGGAAGTACGCAAAAAAGAATGAAGAAATGCAACAGCTCCCCCTGGTGGCCAGAAGCTGGAATGTTGAATTGCCTCTATGTCTGTCTATATATGTTGTATGTCTGTGGCATTGAATGTTTGCCTGTATATGTGCATTGTGAACCGCCTTGAGTCCCCTGCGGGGTGAGAAGGGTGGAATATAAAGGATGTAAATAAATAAAATAAATATATAATAGATGGGATTTTTTGGAAATCAGCCAGTGAGACTTTGCTATCTGCTGAGCTTTGGTTCCACCGTGGATATCAAAATGCATGGATGCTCAAGTCCCATTACAATACAGTGATATGCTAAAATGAATTTCCTTATACAAAATGGCCAAAATCCATTTGGAATTAAAGAAAATTATTCTCAAGCCATGGATATGGAGGAACAGCCGTATAATTAATATACAAATCATATTCCTAGCAAGAGCCCTGTGTTCTCCTTTTTCAACTACACCATCCAAGCCTAAATCTATGAGCCTCAATTCCGAGGATGTGTTTTGGGGAGGCAAATCGGCACACAGAGCACAAAGACCACAGAGAAAATTTGTCCTTGACACAACTATCATCTTTTGGATAATTTGCTCCAAAAACAGTGCCGCTGGAAGGGAATTATAGATGACTTCTGTAGCTGTAAGTGTGTGAGGCACATGAGAACAGTTTTTGGGGAAAGAGAAACTCATGAATCAAGGGGAAGATGGAGTTCGGCTCAGGGATAACCCGGGCGTTTTCATCTATGGCGGTCTCTAATATAAAAGATGATGTGGCAGCCATGAGAGATGGATCTAATATTTTCATTTTTGCCTAGACATTGCTGAAAACAACAGGATTGTTGACTGACTTGAAGAAAGGATTGATGGTATAACACTGCCCCCTTGGGGCAGGATTTTGGATAGTCAACAAATACTTCACTACTATTTTTATTCATCAGTGGCTACTTTCCATAGTTAATATGGCTACTTTCCATAGTTAATATTTAGTCCACAATATGAAGAGGGGTAGCAAGAAACCTAGGCTGTATCTGCACTGTAGAATTAATGCAGTTTGATCCCGCTTTAACTGCCACGGTTCAATGCTATGGGATCCTAGGAGTTGTAGTTTGGAGAGTTGTATTTTGCACCCTCTGTAAAACTATGACTTCCAGGATTCTATAGTGTTAAGCCATGGCCGTTAAAGTGGTGTCAAACTGCATTAATTCCACAGTGTAGAGCACTGTTTTTCAACCTTTTTTGAGCCGCGGCACATTTTTTACATTTACAAAATCCTGGGGCACACCACCAACCAAAATGACACAAAATGACACTCTAACACAGTAATACATACAGTTAATATGTTTTAAATGTATTTATACACTCAGTGTGAAACCTGGGCCTGTTTCAATGAACACAACATAGATATCCTGGCAGGAATGGCAGAAAGGCACACACGAAGGTCTTGCTCAACAGCTGTCAGTCATGGGAAAACTTCGGCCCTCTGGGTGCTTTGGACTTCAACTCCCACCATTCCTAACAGCCTGTAGCTCTTTCCTGCTTAATTGGCTGACAGGGAAAAGGAAAAGGGCCTGAGGCTGCTAGGAATGGTAGGAGTTGGAGTCCAAAACACCTGGAAGGTCCAAGTTTGCCCATGCCAGCTTTCGATTCCATCGCCACATCTATCTTCAGCCTCTGGTGGTTTGAATATATGTGATTATCTACGTGATTTTCTACCTTGTCGCTATGATTATGGTGCTGCTTCTTTAAATTGTCGGCAAACTGACTGTGTTATTGTGCGGATCCCGGAACTGACATTGGATAACATCGTGAGGATACACTTTGTTTTTTGCACTCACTTCCGTGATTTCATCAAATATCGCGAGTTTTCCGTAGAGGAGCGCTCTGTGAACTCGTTACTTCCTGGTTCGCAACTCCTCCGCTCTCTGTGGTGACCACGCCAAACTACCTTATGTAAGACCTTTTATTTTCTCCAGCAGGATTGGGTACTTTGAATGTGTTTTTTGCGTATGATTATGTATGATTAATTGTGCATTTTGTACTGTGATGTAGCGGCGCTCCTTTAATAAGTAAGGGTATTGGAGGTTCCAATTTCCCACGGCACACCTGATGATCGCTCACGGCACACTAGTGTGCCCCGGCACAATGGTTGGGAAACACTGATGTAGAGGGCTGGAAACATACACTCCAAATCTTTCTGCTCATCTCAGTTGTGGATCAGATTGTTTCTGAATCAAATCCACACACTCCCAGCTTTAAAAAAATGCTGATCTAATCAGTAAAAGACACCCTGATGAAGGAAATATAATTACAGATATCTGGTGATAATTCATCGGAAAAGTACAGCTCTTGATACACCTCCAGATGCTTTTGCTTCTAGACTAATTAAAAGCATCACCTCCAGACGCTGACATTACCTTGATGGATGGAGATCGGTCATTAGTTCTGAAGTTGCAAGAAGGAAAAACCAGATAGGGATGTCTAGACCATGACTTTCAACTCCAAAAGTTTCACCATTGATGGCCCACATCTCAGGATCCGCGTCTTTGGTCAGTCTATACCAGAAGTTTCCGAACCTCGGTCTTCCAAGTGATTTTGGACTTCAACTCCCAGAAGCCGTGGCGAGCTTGGATGATAGGCTGGAATTTGGGGAGCTAAAGTCCAACACATTTGGAGGGCCCAAGTTTGGGAAATTATTGGCCAACTTTGTCCAAAGGAACAGTTAGCCAACTTTGTTCAGGGTCGGGGAGATAGCACAGCGGTAACACAGCTGTGCTTGCAATCTGAAGGTTGCCAGTTCGATTCCCCGAGCTGGCTTGGACAACCAGCTGTGAGCCCTGTCCACTGCTTACCCAGCAGTTCGAAAGCAGCCCAGCTGTGAATAGACAAAAATGGGAACCGCGAAGCGGGGAAGGATTTTTACAGAAAGGACTTTACAATGCCTGAAAATGTTTGGCAGTCGGGAAGGTGGAATGCGGAAACAGAAGCTTCCATCATGAGGATGGAACAACAGCACCCCCTTGTGATGTAACGACGCAATGACATAACAACAATGACGTAATGGAGCAACCACACCCTGTGACACAGCCAGGAAGAAGAAATCCTTCTAAAATTGCACTATGTACTGTGTACTGTGTATTGTAATTTGTATGTCTTTGTATGTCTTCCGACAGGGACTGTCTGTCGTATGTGTAATGTAATCCGCACTGAGTCCCCTTCGGGGTGAGAAGAGCGGAATATAAATAAACAGTATTATTATTATTATTCAGAGGAACAGTTGACCAATGTTGTCCAAAGGAATGTTTGGCCAGTGCTGCCCAAAGGAACAGTTGGCCAACTTTGTCCAAGGAACAGTTGACCAATGTTGCCAAAGGAATGATGGGCCAATGTTGTCCAAGAAACAGTTGACCAATGTTGTCCAAAGGAATGGTTGGCCAATTTTGCCCAAATGAACAGTTGGCCAACTTTGTCCAAGGAACAGTTGACCAATGTTGCCAAAGGAATGATGGGCCAATGTTGTCTAAGGAACAGTTGACCAATGTTGTCCAAAGGAATGGTTGGCTAATGTTGCCCAAAGGAACAGTTGACCAACTTTGTCCAAGGAACAGTTGACCAATGTTACCAAAGGAACGCTTGACCAACTGTGTTCCAGGAACAGTTGACCAATATCATCCAAAGGAATGGTTGGTCAGTTTTGCCCAAAAGAACAGCTGGCCATCTTTGTCCAATGAACAGTTGAACAATGTTGTCCAAAGGAATAGTTGGCCAGTTTTCCCAAAGGAACAGTTGGCCAACTTTGTCCAAAGAACAGTTGACCAATGTTGCCCAAGGGAATTGTTATCCAGTTTTGCCCAAAGAAAGATCATCTGTATTCAGTTCAAAGTTGAGGGAAGTCATGTTGGCCTTGCTCCAAATCAAAGTTTGAATGCCAATTACATTTTCTTCCATTTTTGTCCCTGGAAAACCAAGAACTGATTCATTTTGCCACCTGAGACCAAAGACAACACATCATTTCTTTCTTTCCCGTGTATGCAAATGTCCTTGGCTGGTTGTTCAAGATTGAGAAGAATACGTTTCCTTCAACTATATATGGGAGTCATCTATCTCAGGAGACCTATGGCAGACGATATGGATCATAGCTTGTTTGCCGTCCCAACAATATCTGCCACCTGAAATGACTATCTTACTCTATCTCATGGAAGACTAAGATATGGAGATGTCTGGACAATTTTTTTTGGATAAAAATAAAGAATTTTCTATCCTGGTCATTAATTGATCCCTCTTTCATTCGGCCAATCTTTCTCCTTGTCCAAGAGTCATTAAAAGTTTTGAGATAATGCAATGAATTCAAGGGAATTAACCTCTTGTTTCAGATATACTTGAGCAATTTCATTTTTATACCAATCCAGGAAAAAAATGAAACTCATCCTGCACATTGCTAAGCCGTAATTCGTATGTCAACGATGCCTTATTGGCTATTCCGTATTTGCCGTTATCCGGTTTCAGTGAGGATAATCCAAAGCTTTTACATTCCCCGTGCAAATGTTTTTTTTTGTTTTAAGGAGTTTGCTCTATTCAGCCACTTAATCCCATTGGGGCTGGTGCACCCAAGGAAAAGCATTCCGCAGTCTCACTGATGGGAAACCTTTTCGTAATCCTTTTCCATTCCGATCAGTGGGATTTAAAATTGCTTTACTCGAGTTTGATCCATCCCATTGCTTTCTGTTGTTAAAATGTGACACTTCTGCACGCCGTGAATGCAGGAGTGGGTCAAGGAACCCCATTATTGCACATGTAACCTTCAAGTTATAATAAGAAGGGTGCAAGGAAACCCTAACCAGAAGAAAAAATTATTTATTTACATCATTTCTACCCCGCTCTTCTCAACCCCCCGAGGGGGGGGGGCTCAGAGCAGCCTAACAAAAGGCAACAATTCAATGCCAAACACAATATAAATACAATATAAAACCAAAAACATTCAGGATTAAAATACAATTAACATTATCACATAATGCACATACACTTAAGTTAAAAACAAAGTTCCGTCCACCACATTAGCATTATTATTATAATTCAAACTTCTATCACCGCCACTCCCCGAGGGCTCGGAGCAGTTCCCAAGCTTGACATAGAACAATTACACATAGACAGTACAATGAGCCATAACCATCAACTTACCCATTACAATTACAATCTAAGGTGCTGCATTGTGCTAATGTGCAAATGCCTGGTCCCAGAGCCATGATTTCACTTTTTCCTGAATGCCAGGAGGGATGGGGTTGATCGTATGTCGCTTGGAAGCGCGTTCCACAGACGGGGAACCACCACCGAGAAGGCCCTATCTCTCGTCCCCACCAACCGCATTTGAGAAGTAGGCAGGAGTGAGAGCAGGGCCTCCCCGGCTGATCTTAAATTACAAGGTGGGACGTAGCAGCAGATGCGTTTGGACAATTAAGCTGGGCCAGAACCGTATAGAGCTTTAAAGGCCAAAACCAGCACTTTGAATTGAGCTCGGAAGTGGACAGGCAGCCAGTGGAGCTGACACAAGAGGGGGTGGTATGCTCCCTGCATGTAGCTCCGGTTAATAATCTGGCTGCCGCGCGTTGAACTAGCTGCAATTTCCGAACTGTCTTCAAAGGCAGCCCCACGTAGAGTGTGTTGCAGTAATCTATTCGGGATGTGAGCAGAGCGTGGACGACTGTAGCCAGATCAGACTTTCCAAGGTATGGGCGCAGCTGGCGCACGAGTCTTAACTGTGCAAAAGCTCCCCTGGCCACCGCTGAGACCTGGGGTTCCAGGCTTGTTTCTGGTTTTGTAAAATCTGATTATTTTTTAATGTTGGCTAACTATAAACTGTTTCAAAGGTAAAAATGATTTCTCCGATTGGAGAAGACCACTCCTTGATGGAGCAGAAAAGAGATCTGGTAGGATCAAGTTTCCAGGGATGCATCTTCACTGTACAATTAATGCAGTTTGACAGCACTTGAATTGCCATGGCTCAATGCTATGTGATGCTGAGAGGTATCGTTTGGTGAGGTCTCATCCATCATGGGCAGAGAAGGATCAAGTCCATGTCAAACTACAATTCCCAGAGATTCCATAATATTGAATCTGGATTGAAGTAGTATCAAATAGACATGTGCGTGAAATTCGTTTCTACCGTTTCTTTCATGAAACATGAAACGGGAAGCCCTCTTCCACACAAAAATGTGCTTGACATGGAAGCTTGCTTTCGTGTGCATCTGAATTTGCCTCCTTGCATTGGAAAGAGAGTGCGTGTGTGGTGGGATGTGCAGGCAGGCAGGACTAGAGCTCAGCTGCAGGCGTGTTCCGGGCCTGCCTACACACCCCACCCCACACACACTCTTGGAGAGTGCAAGGGGTGTGCATGGCAGGGCGTGTAGGCAGGCCTGGAACACCCCTGCAGCTGAGTACCCCTTACTCTAGAGTAAGAGGCACTCAGCTGCAGGCACACGCAGGAGTGCCCACTTTCTGGGCGTGCCTGCATTCTCCACCACACACACACTCTTTCCAAGGAAAGTGCACATGTGGCAGTGCATGCAGGCAGGCAAGCCCAGAGCTTGGCTGCAGGTGTGCTCCAGGCCAGCCTGCATGTCCCACCAGACATGCATTCTTGGAGAGTGGGGTGGGGTGGGGTGTGCATGGCAGGGTGGGTGTGGTGTGCAAGCAGGCCCGGAGTGCGCCAGCAGTTGAGCACCTCTTACTCTAGAGCAGTGTTTCTCAACCAATGTGCCGGGGCACACTAGTGTGTCGTGAGCGATCACCTGGTGTGCCGCGGCAAAACCTCTCCCCCCCCTTTTTCCCCCTCCTGCCGAACTCCTGCTGCTGCTTGGAGGAGGAGGATGAAGGGCTGGGCGGCGGCGGAGGGACTGGGGTGCCACCTCCTTTGGCCGTTTCCCGAGCCAGCCAGCCTCCGATCGAGGGAGGGCAGGGAACGGAAGCGGAAGTGAGGAGCGCAGTGGGGTGGGGTGGGGTGTGCATGGCCCACCGGCTTCTTTTTTCGATCCGCAGGAAAGAAGGAAGGCAGGCAGGCAGGCAACCACGGACCAAGTGAGTGCCTTCCCTTCTGGTGTGGAAGAGGGAGAGAGCCATTCAGGAAGGGAGCCACCTGGGGTTCTGTGTGGGAAGTTTGGCCCAGTTCTATCATTGGTGGGGTTCACAATGCTCTTTGATTGTGTGTTTACTATAAATCTCAGAAACTGTAACTCCCAAATGTTCACATTTGGGCATATTGAGTATTCATGCCAAGTTTGGTCCTGATCCAACATTGTTTGAGTCCACAGTGCTCTCTGGGTATAGGTGAACTACAACTCCAAAACTCAAGGTCAATGCCCACCAAACTCTTACAGCATTTTCTCTTAGTTATGGGAGTTCTGTGTGGGAAGTTTGTGTCTTTCTGCCATTCCTGCCAGGATATCTATGTTGTATTCATCAAAACATGCCCAGGTTTCACACTGAGTGTATAAATATATTTAAAACATATTAACTCTATGTATTACTGTGTTAGAGTGACATTTTGTGTCATTTTGGTGGGTGGTGTGCCCCAGGATTTTGTAAATGTAAGAAGTGTGCCGCAGCTCAAAAAAGGTTGGGAAACACTGCTTTAGAGCAGTGTTTCCCAACCAGTGTGCTGGGGCACACTAGTGTGCCGTGAGAGATCATCAGGTGTGCCATGGGAAATTGGAACCTCCAGGAAGGGGGGGGTCTAGTGTGTTGAAGTAAAAACCATAAGAAACGTACCTCGATAAAGGCACAAAATTACAAACACCCCTCTCACCACCCGTTGTCTACTTGGTCTCCCCCTCTCCATGCATTGGGAAGGCCCGCCTCCCTTTCCCCAAGTAGAGGCCTCCTGGGGGTTCTGTGTGGGAAGTTTGGCCCAGTTCTATCATTGGTGGGATTCAGAATGCTCTTTGATTGTAGGGGAACTATAAATCCCCACAACTACAACTCCCAAATGTCAAGGTCTTTTTCCCCTGAACTCCATCTGTGTTCATATTTTGGCATATTGAGTATTCATGCCAAGTTTGGTCCTGATCCAACATTGTTTGAGTCCACAGTGCTCTCTGGATATAGGTGAACTACAACTCCAAAACTCAAGGCCAATGCCCAACAAACTCTTATAGCATTTTCTCTTGGTTATGGGAGTTCTGTGTGGGAAGTTTGTGTCTTTCTGCCATTCCTGCCAGGATATCTATGTTGTGTTCATCGAAACAGATCCAGGTTTCACACTGAGTGTATAAATACATTTAAAAACATATTAACTATATGTATGACTGTGTTAAAGTGTCATTTTGTGTCATTTTGGTTGGTGGTGTGCCCCAGGATTTTGCAAATGTAAAAAGTGTGCCACAGCTTTAAAAAGGTTGGGAAACACTGCTCTAGAGGACTCAGGTCCTATGGAATCTCAGGGTTTGTAGTTTGTTGCAGGACCAGCCTTCTTTGGCAGACAAAGCTCAAGACTTTGCAGAATGAGGAGGAGGGGAGGATGGAAGGAGAAAGAGGGAGAGACAGAAAAAGGGAGGAAAAAGGGAAGGAAGGAAAGACAAAAGGGAAAGATGGAAGGAAGGATGAAAGGGTGGAAGGGAAGAAGGAAGGAAAAGGAGAAGGAAGGAAAGGGAGAAGAGGAGGATCGAAGGAAGGAAGGGAAGGAGAAGGAAGGGAGGGAGGGAGAGGGAGGGAGGGGGAAGGATGGAAGGAAGGAAGGAAAAAGAGGGAGAGAGGGAAGGAAGGAAGGAAGGAAAGACAAAAGGGAAGGAAGGATGAAAATAAAAAGAGAAGGGAGGAAGGAGAAAGAGGGAGAGAGGGGAAGAAAGAAGGGCAAAAATGTGGAAGGAGAAAAAGGGAGGAAGAAAGAAGGAAAGACAAAAGGGGAGACGGATGGAAGAAAAGGAAGGAGGAAGGAAAGAGAGAAGGAAGGTGGGAGGGAAGAGAGAAGGAAGGAAAGACAAAAGGAAAGGAAGGAAGGATGAAAGGGAAGAAGGAAGGAAAAAAGAGAAGGAAGGGAGGAAGAGAAGGATGAAGGAAAGAGAGAAGGAAGGAAAAAATAAAAGGGAAGGAAGGAAGTAGAGAAAAGAAGAGGGGAGGGAAGGAAGGATGAAAGGTGGAAAGGAAGGAGAAAGACGGATGGAAGGAGAAAGGAAGGACAGGATGGTGAGAGAGAGGAGGGCCTGAGAAAGCAACCCAAGGGGCTGCATCTGGCCCACGGGCCTGGGTTTGCCCATTCCTGGTCTAGATACACCCTAAGAAACAGGCCCGGATCATGGCCTTTTGGCGCCCTAGGCCAAAGGCTCTGCCCCTGGCTCCGCCCCCACCTCGCCCCACCCCCCAGCTCCGCCCCCCGGCTCCGCCCCCACCTCCACTCCAGCGCGAGGAGGAAGGAAAGCCCCATCCCTGGAGCCGATGCCGCGCATGCGCGGCACTGGCCCCAAGAGTGGGGCCTCCCCACGGCTCCTCCCTCCCTCCTAAAGCCGTCATGCCGGCCTCAGAAGCGGCCGAAATCGCCCTTTTCAGGCCGGCATGATGGCTTAAGGAGGGAGGGAGGAGCCGTGGGGAACCGGGGGTGGGGGCAGAGCCTTTGGAGCCGAGGGGAGCAGCGCAAGGGGGGGCACACCGCTGCGCGCATGCACACTTTTTTTGAATTTTTTTTGAATTTTTTTTTACTTTTTGGGGGGTCCGGACCTGCTCCCCCCCCATGGCTGTTGCCCTAGGCCATGGCCTAGGGTGGCCTTATGGGTAATCCGGGCCTGCTAAAAAACAGACTCAAAAAGGACTCTTGTGGGCTTTTTTTTTTTTTTAGCAATTTTGGATGCTGCACTTTCCAGGCACCTGCGCCTGACGCTGTTTCCCACAGACGCGGCTCAAGGGTGTCACCAGGCGGAAAGGAAGCTCCCCGCTGTTTTGCCTGGAAATTGCGACTGTCAGAGAAGACTCACAGCGGGGGACCTTGGCATGAGATTATGACACAGCGTTGATAGTCCCCGTCCCCCCCCCTCTTTTTTAAACTAGGTTCCTACATTGCTTCCGGGGATGAACAGCTATTGAAGTAACTGGAGTGCCCTTCACAGAGGATGTTGAGCAGTCAGTGGTGAATCATACCCAGTGAATCATGGGTAGATCATGTATAAATAGGCCCGGGGAAAGAAGACACAGCACGCATCCGCATTGTAGCATTAATTCAGTTTAGCAACCCTTGATCTGCATTGTTGTAGGGGGTTTTTGGGCTATATGGCCATGTTCTAGAGCAGCGTTTCTCAACCTGGGGGTCGGGACCCCTAGAGGGGTCGCGAGGGGGTGTCAAAGGGGTCACCAAAGACCATACGAAAACACAGTATTTTCTGTTGGTCATGGGAGTTCTGTGTGCGAAGCTTGGCCCAGTTCTATCATTTGTGGGGTTCAGAATGCTCTTTGATTGTAGGTAAACTGTAAATCCCAGCAACTACAACTCTCAAATGTCAAGGTCTATTTTCCCCAAACTAGACCAATGTTTACATTTGTGCAGATTGAGGATTCATGCCAAGTTTGGTCCAGATCCATCACTGTTTGAGTCCACAGTGCTCTCTGGATGCAGGTGAACTACAACTCCAAAACTCAAGGTCAATGCCCATCACACCCTTCCAGTATTTTCTGTTGGTCATTGGCGTTCTGTGTGCCAAGTCTGGTTCAATTCCATCATTGGTGGAGTTCAGAATGCTCTTTGATTGTAGGTGAACTATAAATCCCTGCAACTACAACTCCCAAATTACAAAATCAATCCTCCCCAGAACCCCTCCAGTATTCAAATTTGGGTGTACCAGGTATTTGTACCCAACTTGGTCCAGTGAATGAAAATACATCCTGCATATCAGATATTGACATGACGATTCATAACAGGAGCAAAATTACAATTGTGAAGTAGAAACAAAAATAATTTTATTGTTTGGAGTCACCACGACATAGGAACTGTATTAAGGGGTCATGGCATTCGGAAGGTTGAGAACCACTGTTCTAGAGGCATTCTCTCCTGACGTTTCGCCTGCATCAGGAGAGAATGCCTCTAGAACAGTGTTTTCCAACCTTTTTTGAGCCGCGGCACATTTTTTACATTTACAAGATCCTGGGGCACACCACCAACCAAAATGACACAAAATGACACTCTAACTGTCATTTTACTAACTGTCACCCTCCCCCCTCGTGGCGCCGCTGCTTCCGCCAACCCCCCTCCCCCCGGGAGACCCACGCGCAGGAGGCGTGTCACCATCCTGCGTGGGAGGGCTGCACTGAGTGGCCAAAGCAAATGCGGGCTCGGCTGAGCAGGACAAATAGGAATTGAGCACATGGGGTGGCTCCGAGCCTCGGAACAAACTGTGGCAGAGGCTTGCAAACGTCGCCACCCCCAGCTCTCCTTCCTGAAGGAGTTCAGTCCCCCAAGGAGTGCCCCCCGCCGCCGCACGTCCCTTCGGCTTCCCTGCTGTCGCCTTGGGGCCAGATCGGGAAGGAACCAAGTTGGGCTGTGGAGCTGCACATCCTGGCCTCTGCTCTGCTCTGCAGCGAACCCGGAGCCCAGCCAGGAGAAGCCAGGAGATATGGGGTTGCTCCCCTTCCCCGGCACGGAGGAGCTAGAGGGCAGAAAGCCTCACCTCGAGCCTCCGGGAGCAGGGTCGGATGGGGGGGAGCTCCCAGGGAGTCCTCCCCCCCCCCTGCCGCCGGAGGGGAGGAGGGCAGAAGAGCGCCCAGGAGCCAGGAAGCAGGAGGAGCCGCAGCCCAGACAGGTAGCCCTTGGCACGCAGAGGGAGGGAAGGAAGGGAAGGAGAGAGAGAGGAGGGAGGGAGGAAAGTTCTGGACGCTGAGGGCTCTCCCTGACTGCAGCCAGGCTGGCTGGCACTGCTGCTTTGGCCAGGAAAGACTAATTTCCGCTGCCTGAAGTTTCCTGCTAGGCTCTCTCTCTCTCTCTCTCTCTCTCTCTCTCTCTCTCTCTCCACTGTAATTTCCCACGGCACACCTGATGATCTCTCACGGCACACTAGCGTTCCGCGGCACACTGGTTGAAAATCACTGCTCTAGAACATGGCCATATAGCCCGAAAAACCTACAACAACGCAGTGATTCCGGCCATGAAAGCCTTCGACAATACATTGAACACTTGAACTGCCATGGCTCAATGCTATGGAATCCATTCCACTGAGGCTGGATCTACACTGCCGTATACAGTCCAAATTGCATTGTATGGTTACTATAGACCCATATAATGCAGCAAACCCCATTATATGGCAGGGTAGACCTACCCTGAGTTGCTTTCTGTCTCCTGCTTTTTCATCCAAAAAAAGCATATACCCATTTATAGGGGATGGTAGGTTTTTCATGGTTTATTTTAACCATTTGTTTTTAACTGTTTGTTGGTTTTTCTTTTATTTCTATTTTTGTCATAGCACATGGCTATGGATGTTTGCCATTTTTGTCGTTGGAAGTCACCCTGAGTCCCTTCAGGGAGAGGGGGTGGGTTCAGGGGGAGATCTTAGTAGAGGCAAAGTAAGCGGCCACTTCCAGGCGCCACGTGGCCAAGGGTGCATACAGCCGCCAGGTTCGGTGCATCATGCCGGGCCATTGCTGCGGGTGGCCAGCGTGCGGGCTTGAGACTCCGCCCCAACTGCAAAATGTTCCCTGGCTTGTCCTTTTCAGCCTCTTGGCAGTGTGTTTAGCAACTCCGTCCACCAGAAGCGCTCTGTTTTAATAGCGCATGCGCAAAACTAGCTGTTTGCGTGCATGCGTGCTCTGGTGCGCATGCGCACGCATGTGCCATCTTCACCAGACCGAAGAGCCAGGGGGCTCCAAAAAAAGGTTCGCTTACTACTATTTTTTACCTTCATCCAGTCCTGGGTGGGTTAAAAATAAAGTTAGTAGTAGTAGTAGTAGTAGTAGTAGTAGTATTACTTTATACACAACAAGATTAGTGCACAGCAAACAAGATGACTATGCTGGATTTTGCATATGATCACACGTGGGACATGTCCCAAGTGCCTAGGACTATGTGATGGATCGGCAAATTGTTCTTATTATTATTGTTGTTGTTGTTGTTGTTATTTCACAATGTTATGGATCCATAGGTTCTCTTTATAAGTTCATACTTTTTTTCATAGGAACGGGCAATGGGGTTGGGGGTGGTCCATCCATCCCTATTTCCTGCCAGTCGATCTCCAATACCTACATACTACTTTCTAAGAGAGACAACTTGCACCTGTAATTGGCCAAACTGTAAAAAGGAACTAGGAAAGTTTTCCTAAATTAGAGCTTTTCTTTGCAAGCTTAAGGGTGCCATCTAGTGGCCCAGAGGCGAAGTTCAGCCAGTTGTGACTTTTTTCCTGATGTTTCTTGGAAACATGGTTGAAGACCTCCAAAGGCCATCCAGTTCAGATCCATTCTGCTACTGAAGACATTGTCCAGTCCCTCTCAAAATATGTCCATTCAGCCTTTCGAAAACCTCCAGATCCTCTACTAAACTCCAGATGCCTCTGCCAAACAGCTCTTACCATCAGGAACCTCTTCCTAGTGCTTAGTAGAGTTGTGTACGGAATTCATTCCTCGCATTTCCTTTGTTTCTTTTTAAAAAATTATTATTAATATCGTTTATTATGGACAGATAGGTCATCTTTTTCAACAGTACTTTGGCTCTTATTTTAGGGAGAGCTTCCCCCATTCCATTTCCGACGTCACAGGTGGCATCGCTCTGCAAAACCATGGCAAATAAAACGAATTTGTGGTTAGCATCACATGAGTTTTGGCCCTTGGCACCTCCTTGCTTGAGACTTCACACACTCCCAATCTGCACAGCAGGCCTTCTTTAACCGATTCCCTTCAGTATGTGGCTTCCGAGATCGAATTTCGCAAAAAAGCTTGCATTTTCCCAATTGTTTTGCTTTGCTTGTAAGCGCTTTCAGCACTTGGGGCTATTTTTTGTTTGCTGGTAAAGCCTTCTGTCCATGGGGTGGGTGGACTTTAATAAGCAATTATTTCAGTGTCAGAACAGCATTTTGTGTTATGTCATTCAGGATCCTTTCTGGAATGGCCAAAAAGCCCAATGTGCAGCAGAGGAGGTGGGGAAGCTAAACTCCCCAAATCACTGATGAAGCTGCAATTCCTTTGTTTCTTTAGGTACTTTGGGAGCACAGAAGGGGACAAAAATCGGTCTGACATGAAAGCAAGTGGGAGTGCCTCCCAGAACTTTCCTTGCCCCTACCCCCCCCCCCCGCCCCCGGGAGGCCCACGCACAAGAGGCCCGTCACCGTCCCGTGGGGGAGGGCTGCACTGAGTGGCCGAAGTGCACGCGGGGTCGGCTGAGCAGGTTGAATAGGAATTGAGCACACGAAACAAACTGCGGCACCCATTGCCACCCCCAGCTCTCTCTTCTTCTCCTTCAGCCCCCCCAGGAGTGCCTCCCCCGCATCCCCTCGGCTTCCCTGCTGTCGCCTGGGGCCAGATCGGGAAGGAACCAAGCTGGGCTCTGGAGCTGCACATCCCTGCCTCTGCTCTGTTCTGCAGCGAACCCGGAGCCCAGCCAGAAGAGGCCAGGAGATGAGGGGCTGCTCCCCTTACCCGGCTAGAGTGTAGAAAGCCTCACCTCAAGCCTCCAGGAGCGGGGTCGGATGTGGGCAGCTCCCGTGGACTCCTCCTCCCTCTCCTCCTCCTTGCTTCCAGAGGGTAGAAGAGCACCCAGGAGCCAGGAAGCAGGAGGAGCCACAGCCTGGCCAGGTAGCCCTTGGTGCGCAGAGGGGGAAGGAAGGAAGGGACGGAGAGAGAGAGGAGGGAGGGAGGAAAGTTCTAGATGCCGGGGGCTCTCCCTGACTGCGGCCAGGCAGGCTGGCATTGCTGCTTCGGCCAGGAAAGCCTCATTTCCGCTGCCTGAAGTTTCCTGCTAGGCTCTCTCTCTCTCTCTCTACACTGTAATTTCCCACGGCACACCTGATGATTGCTCACGGCACACTAGTATGCCGCGGCACACTGGTTGGGAAGCACTGCACTATAGTAAGAAACATAACTTGTTGCCTCCTTGCCTTGGAAAGAGAATGTGTGTGTAGTGTGGCGTGCAGGCCCAGAAAGCACCCACTCCTGCTAGTTCCTGCTGTAGCCAAGCACCTCTTACTCTTGAATAAGAAACAGAACTTGTTGCCTCCTTGTCTTGGAAAGAGTTTGTACGTGTGACGTGCAGGCCCAGAAACTGCCCATGCCTGCCAGTGCCTCCTGCAGCTGAGTGCCTCTTACTCTAGAGCCGTGGTTCCCAAAGTGGGCGGTACCACCCCTAGTGGGCGGTGAGGCGATCCAAGGGGGGGGGGGTGGGAGGCTCAGGAGAATTTGGGGGGCACAGAAGCCCTGTAAGGGGGCGGTCGGCAGGTTTCCAACTCGCAAGTGCGCGAGTGTGCACCTGCCAGTTGGAAACCCAGTGCAGGCGCTGTCTGGAAACCGCAGCACATGCACCCCTCCTCTCCTCAACTCTGCTTCGGAGCGGTCCTGTATCGCCCATTCCAATCCAACGGGTCCCTTGGAAGGAAGGGGCGATACGGGACTGCGCCGTGGGCAGAGTTAAGGAGAGGAAGGCGGCGCGTGCTGTGGTTTCCAGGCAACGCCTGCCCAGGGATTCCAACTGGCAGGCTGAGACAGTCACACGCTTGCGAGTGTGTGCCTGCCAGTTGGTCCAGGGGAGAAGGAAAGCCTCCGCATCTGCAAATGCCCCGAGTCGCTGTGGCGTTCGCAGGCGCCTCCTAGGAGATGGCCGTGACATGAAGGAAAATGCAAGCAACTCCCAATTTCCAAGGTCCAGTATTCTCTATTGCTCAAGTTTAGTTCAATTCCATTGCTGTTGGGAGTTCAAAATGCTCTTTGATTATAGGTGAACTATAAATCCCAGCAGCTACAACTCCCAAATGACAAAATCAATCCCCCACAACTCCACCAGTGTTCAGCTTTGGGTATATTGAGTATTTGTGCCAAATTCAGTCCAGATCCAGGGTTATTTGGGTTCAGAGTAGAAGTCAGAGCTGAATGGGTCGAAGGTACTGCAAATCCCATCATCCGTTGTCCATACTCCCCCAAACATATTGTTTTTGTGATTAATCACTATGCTTTAATTATCTTCAATTTGCAACAATGAAAATACATCCTGCATATTATATATTTGCATTAGAATTTGTAGGAGTAGCAAAATTATTTATGAAGTAGCAACGAAAACATGGTTGGGGTCACCACAACATGAGGAGCCTTATTTAGTGGTCACGGCATTAGAAAGGTTGAGAACCACTGCATTAATACATATATCTTTCTCTTTAATTGCTATTACATGTTTTACAAAAATAATAATTTCTATGGGGACGGATCTGGCACTTTCGGTGGGCACCTATTACGCTGAGTGCGTTAATCCGCCTTTGCGTATTGTTCAAGGTCTCTTTTGATCCACCAAGGCGTAGATGGATTGCAAATTGTCTCCAGAATCCAGTTTGGAATCAGCTGCATTTGGTTCCACTCCAGGATGCGTTGCAAGCGCATAGATCACTTCATATCCACCTGGACCGTTGCAATTGGAGATTGCATATGGAGAACCTGAAAGGCCAAGGGATGCAGGAAAGCAGCTAAGTGGAACGGGATAATTGGAAATTATTGCAAAATGGTTAGCTGAAGAGAAGTCATAATGCAAAGAACCCTGAAATGATGAGAAGATCAGGCCCGGATTACCCATAAGGCCAACCTAAGCCATGGCCTAGGGGCGCAAGCCGAGGGGGGCGCAGATTCACGGACCCAAAAAAGGTTGTTGCAGCCCCTGGGGGCGAAACGTCAGGAGAGCGTGCTTCTGGGAGGAAACAGGACCAGGCGGCCACAGGGAGCAGTCCGCCCCCCCCCCCGGGATCTCACCACCCAGGAGGACCTTCCTTCCACGCAGGGAGGGAGGGGGGAGACCTCGTTTTGGGGTGCCTGCCCGTGGCCGCCATGTTTGTGCTGGGTGGAAGTCTAGCGAGAGGGGCGGCTTGCGCTTCCTAGAGAAACGGCAGAAAGAGGCCTCTCTGGCAACAGGCTTCCCACTGAGCACACTTCCGGAGGAGAGGGAAAGGGAATGCTTTAATGGCACCGGGAGATAGAGGGGGGGAGGGCAAGGTAAGAGGGGGTGTGCGTGTGTGTGTGCTGGGGCCCGAGCAAGTCGCCCCTTGGGTCTGCTTCCCCCTCCATCCCTTGATCGCTCGCTCTTTCCGAGGCCAAGGCCCTTCCCCCCCCTCCTCCTGGTGGGTCTCCGGCCTCAGCAGGGCCTTTGCCCCGGCCTTAGTGAGGAAAGAGAGGGAGGGTTGGCCGCTTGCTCTCCCCTGGCATGGCGGTGGCGTGTGTCATCCCGTGCTCAACAGTGTCCCTGGGCCGGGTCGGGGGGGGCGCAGGTGGCAACCAAGAGCCTCTTCATGGGACCAGGCCCAAGCCGGGGGGGAGGGGGGCTGGCCTCCAGCGAGGTCTCCCTCCCTCCCAGACGGGTGTCGGCAGCATATAAATGTCGTAAATAAATAATAAATAATAATAAAATAAATAAATATGCCTGACGTAAACGGTTGGCTTCCCTAGGGCAGTGTTTCCCAACCAGTGTGCCGTGAGCGATCATCAGGTGTGCCTTGGGAAATTGGAACCTCCAGGAAGGGGGGGGGGGAGAGTCTAGTGTGTTGAAGTATAAAAACCCTAAGAAACCTACCTCAATAAAGGCACAAAATTACAAACAACCCCCCGTTGTCTATATGTTCTCTCCCTCTCCATGCATTGGGAAGGGCACGCCTCCCTTTCCCCAAGTAGAGACCTCCTCTTGCCTCCTGGGGGATCTGTGTGGGAAGTTTGGCCCAGTTCTATCATTGGTGGGGTTCAGAATGCTCTTTGATTGTAGGCGAACTACCAATCCCAGCAACTACAACTCCCAAATGTCAAAGTCTATTTTCCCCCAAATCCACCAGTGTTCCCATTTGGGCATATTGAGTATTCATGCCAAGTTTGGTCCTGATCCAACATTGTTTGAGTCCACAGTGCTCTCTGGATATAGGTGAACTACAACTCCAAAACTCAAGGTCAATGCCCACCAAACTCTTATAGCATTTTCTATTGGTTATGGGAGTTCTGTGTGGGAAGTTTGTGTCTTTCTGCCATTCCTGCCAGGATATCTATGTTGTGTTCATCGAAACAGGCCCGGGTGTCACACTGAGTGTATAAATACATTCAAAAACATATTAACTATATGTATGACTGTGTTAGAGTGTCATTTTGTGTCATTTTGGTTGGTGGTGTGCCCCAGGATTTTGCAAATGTAAAAAGTGTGCCGCGGCTCAAAAAAGGTTGGGAAACACTGCCCTAGGGAACAGTTCTTGGCCGGAACCTTGTTTCTCACGGTGTGTTTCCCGGGGTTGGGAGGGAAGATTATCGCCGCTGGACCTGCATTTACTGTTTGGGACTGGAAGGAAGGAAGGGGCTGTGCTTGCTGCCTCGAGGCCTGAGAGGAGAAGACTGGGAAGCAGGTGCCTGGGTCCCTCCGCCGGGCCGAGATGGCCGCTGTGATCCGGAAGGACTGCTACCTGCAGGGCCTGGCCAGGAAGGCCTGCGCCCGGGAAGGCGGCAGCAGCAGGAGTGCCCGGGGTGCATGCTCACCCTTCCTCAGGGGATGGAGGCCTGGCTCTCTCCCTCCCTCCCTCCCTCTCTCCCCAGGCCTACAACTCCAAGAGGCACCCCACTTGGGCGGAGGAGAGGACCCGGCGGCGTAAAGGGGGCGTAATTCCAAAGTGGCCTAGGGTGCAAAAAAGGTGTTAATCCGGGCCTGGAGTTCTCCCAGTGTGATCCCCTTTTCTGAGACTTCGAATGAAATGCATGGCAAACAGTTGTACTTACAGTCATCTTCTTCCATTTCTGTTTGATTCCTAAAGAAAAGAGATGATATTAGCACCATTTCTTTGATTTCCATGGGGGGGGGGGGGAACCAGGATCCCATCTATTACTTCATACATTGTACCTTTGATATATTTCAGGTGGTTTGCCTGCAACGGGATAAAGGTGCATTGTGAGGCTTCAGTGCTTTTGCAAATCACAACGTCCCCTTTGCACCCACTCCCAGTCATTCATCTTTCATTACCTTTGGATTTCATCTTCCAGCAAAGAAATAAGATTATCCCGCCAAGAAGAAAGAGGCCACCTATCACTCCTATGGAAAGCTCTAGCACATGTTTGAAACCATGTGCTTAAGAGAAAAAAACAACAGATTAATATCATATTAGCAGCAGGGAAAACGATTTAACACCTTCAGCAAAGTACTAGCCTAAGGTTCATCTATACCAGGTATGGGCAAGCCCAGGTCTGGGGTATGCCCGGATTACCCATAAGGCCAACAAGGCCATGGCCTAAGAGCGTAAGCTGAAGCGGGGGCGCAGATCACAGACCAAAAAAACCCTGGTCCGCGCCCCTCTTTCCCCCTTTCTCATGCCCCTCCTTCTCCCGGCAAAGTCTCTGCTCCGTCCCCAAGGTATGGCTCTCCTGCCTTCAGGAGCAGCTCTCTCTCGCTCTCTCTCTTGTGCTGTCTCTCTCGCTCTCGCTCTCTCTCGCTCTCTCTCTCACGCGCTCCCTCTCTCTCTTGTGCTGTCTCTCTCTCTCGCACGCACGCTCTCTCTCTCACTTGCTCTCTCTCTCTCTCGCTCTCTTTCTCTCACGTGCTCTCTCTCTCTCACATGCTCTCTCTCTCTCACACGCTCTCTCTCACACACGCTCTCTCTCTCTCGCTCTCTCTCTTGTGCTGTCTCTCTCGCTCGCTCGCGTGCTCTCTCTCGCTCTCTCTCTCACACGCTCTCTCTCTCTCTCGCTCTCTCTTGTGCTGTCTCTCGCTCTCTCTCTCGCACGCACGCTCTCTCTCGCTTGCTCTCTCTTGCTCTTGCTCTCTCTCTTTCAGGCTCTCTCTCTCTCATGCTCTTGCTCTCTCTCTCTCTCATGCGCGCTCTCTCTCTCTTTCTCTCTCTCTCTCTCTCTTGCGCACTCTCTCTCTCTCTCTCTCTTGTGCGCGCCTTTGGAGCGAGTTTGCACCCGCTGCGCTCTCCCCAAGCCTCCCGACTCCCAAGGAGACCTTCAGAGCACAGCGGAGCTTTCCAGCCGGTGGGAATGGAGACCTTGGAGGTGGCGGGATGGTGCCTACTCGCCTTTCTCTTCTGCTCCGGAGGCACCATGGCGAAAGCCAGCCAAGTGTGGGTCTGAGTGGTGTGGGGGGGGGGGGTGTAGAGGTTGGCTGGGGGCGTAATTCCAATGTGTGGCCTAGGGCGCAAAAAGGTGTTAATCCAGGCCTGGCCTGGGGGCCAGATGAAGCCCCTTGGACTCTTTTCTCAGGTCATCCTCTCTCGCACCATCCCATTCTTCCTTCCTTCTCTCTTTCCTTCCTTCCTTCCTTCCCTTCCACCCTCCCTTCCCTTTTGTCTTTCCTTCATTCTTTTCTCCATTCTCCCTCCCCCTTCCTTCCATCCTTCCTTCCTTCCTTCCTTCCTTCCTCTTTTATTCTTTCCCCCCAAGTCTTCCTTTCCTTCTTCTTCCTTTCTTTTCACTTCCCCCTCTCTCCCCTTCTTTCTTTTCTTCTTTTCCCTTCATTAATTTACTTTTTTCCTCACTCCCTTTCCTTTCTTTTCCCCTCCCTTTCCTTTCCTCCCTTCCCATTTCCTTCTTTCTTTTCCCCTCCTTGTCTCTCTCCTGCTTTTCTTTTCTTCCTTTTCCATAGTTTGTTCTTCTTTTCTTTCTTCCTCTCCCTTCCCTCCTTTATTTCCTCTGTCTTTCTTTCTTTCCCCCTTCCTTCCTTCCGCCTTCTCTTCCTTCCCAGAGTCCTGAGCATGCCTTTTGCAGAGCCAGGTTTGAAGTGTCCCGTCATTCTGCTGGGGGAATCCTTTTCTCATAGTATGTACGTATATACTCACATTTAGTTGAATCCAGTTTTAAAATATATTATATATATATTATATGGCTCTTACTGAAATACATTTCCAAATATTTTGCTTTCATGGCTCTCTGAGTCAAAAAAGTTCCCGACCCCTGATCTACAGAGATACTTGCAGGAACACCTCAGCAAGCAAGAGTTCAAAAGTGGCAGGCTAAAACCCAGAATCTCAATCAGTAGCTGATACTAGATGAGAAACTCCCTCCTGGGCACACACAAGACTGGGCAACTTGGAAAGCATTGAACAAACTGTGCTCTGGCACCACGAGATGCAGAGCCAACCTTAAGAAATGGGGCCACAAAGTGGAGTCTGCAACATGCGAGTGTGGAGAAGAGCAAACCACAGAACACCGACTACAATGCAGCCTGAGCCCTGCCACATGCACAAGGGAGGACCTTCTTACAGTGACACCAGAGGCACTCTAAGTGGTCAAAGGTCATTTAGCATCATGCCAAGTTTGTGGGGGTTTTATACATTACTAGCTGAACCCGGCACGTGTTGCTGTGCCCTATGTAGGTGATGTGAGAAAGTCTGGGTATGTAAGTTGTGGAAATGATGGGAGTATGTGTGTTGTGTGTATATATATATGTGTGTGTGTTTATAGTTGTATGTGTGTATGTGTATGTGTGTGTTGAAATTTGGGGGGTACATAAGAACATAAGAACATAAGAAGAGCCATGCTGAATCGGGCCTCAGCCCATCTAGTCCAGCATTCTGTGTCACACAGTGGCCCACTAGTTGTACACAGGGATCTCTAGCAGAAAGGAGGGCAAAACCTCACCTGCTCCCGACCCCCACAACCAGTACCCGGGAAAATCCTGCCTGCCTCCATCAACACAGAGGTGGCACTTGGATGTCCATTTCAGTAGCTACTGATTCCCTTGGTATCCATGAATCTGTCTAATCCTGCCTTGAAGCTGTCCAGGCTGACAGCTGTCACAACCTCCTCTGGAAGTGAGTTCCATAACCCAATGACCCTCTGGGTGAAGAAATATTTCCCTTTATTAGTCCTAACTTTCCTACCTTGGAGCTTTAGGGAGTGCCCCCTAGTCCTAGTATTGTGTGACAGAGAAAATAATTTTTCTTTATTCACCTTTTCTATCCCATGCATGATTTTATACACTTCGATCAAGTCACCTCTTAAACGCCGTCTTTCAAGGCTGAAAAGACCAAGGCGTTGCAACCTGGTTTCATAAGGGAGCTGCTCCATCCCTTGGATCATATTTGTTGCCCTTCTTTGTACCTTTTCCAGTTCCGTTATATCCTTCTTGAGGTGCGGTGACCAGAATTGTACACAGTACTCAGATGTGGCCTCACCATAGATTTGTAGAGAGGCAATACAACATTTGCCGACCTATTTTCGATTCCTTCCTGATCATGCCAAGCATAGAATTTGCTTTTTTCACTGCTGCAGCGCACTGGGTTGACACCTTCATTGAGCTGTCCACCAAAACCCCAAGATCCCTTTCCTGGTTTGTCTCAGAAAGCTTTGATCCCATCAGTTAATAAGTGTATTTGGGGTTCTTTGCCCCGATGTGCATGACTTTACACTTGTTTAGGTTAAAATGCATTTGCCACTTTGTTGCCCATTCACTCAATTTCGAGAGATCTTTCTGGAGCTCTTTACAGTCAGTTTCATTTTTAACTACCCTGAACAGTTTGGTGTCATCTGCAAACTGTGTGTTTGTGTTTTGGTATGTGTGTTTGTGTTTTGGTATGTGTGTGTGCATGTATTTGTATGTGTATATTTGTGTGTGTATATATGTGTGTGTGTATTTGTGTGTGTATATATAGTTCTTGGTGTGTGTATATATGTGTGTGTATTTATCTGTGGGTTTTTTGTGTATGAATACGTATATATATGTGTGTTTGTGTATGTATATGTGTGTGTATGTATGTGTATATATGGAGATGTGGTGATATGTGTGTGTATATATATGTGTATGTATTAGTGTTGATGTGTATGTATAGGTGTGTATATATATGTGTTTGTATGTGGTTGTGTATTTATATGTGTTTGTATGTTTGTGTTTATATGTTGTTGTGTATATATGTGTGTGTGTATATGTGTAGAGGAGGAGGCCGAAGAGGATGGCGAAGGGGAACCACGCGATCTCCCTCCCTCGCAGCCCTCTCCTCGGGCAGTGGAAGAGAGGCGGCAGAGGGCTCTCCTCCGCCGCCCGCCGCCTCCCTTCCGCTGCCCGAAGAGGAGGCCGCAGGGAGAGAGATGGCGCGGCTCCCCCTCGGCCTCGTCCCCGGGCAGCGGAAGGGAGGCAGCGGGCGGCGGAGGAGAGCCCTCTGCCGCCTCTCTTCCGCTGCCCAAAAAGGAGGCCGAAGGGGAACCGGGCGACCCCTCTCCCTGCGGCCTCCTTCTCGGGCAGCGGAAGAGAGGCGGCAGAGGGCTCTCCGCCGCTGCCCGCCACCTCCCTTCTGCTGGCCGAAGAGGAGGCCGCAGGGAGAGAGACGGCGCGGCTCCCCCCCCGGCCCCATCCCCGGGCAGCGGAATGGAGGCAGTGGGCGGTGGAGGAGAGCCCTCTGCCGCCTCTCTTCCGCTGCCCGAAGAGGAGGTCGAAGGGGAACCGGGCGATCTCTCTCCCTGCGGCCTCCTCCCCGGCCAGCGGAAGAGAGGCGACGGAGGAGAGCGAGAAGGGGGTGGAAGAGCCGGGCACGCCGCCGGCGCCGGCAGCGCCCCCACCTCCCTTTGGCTTCTGCTGCCGGGATCTGCTCCCCCGCTGTGTCCTTCCTTGCCGGGTGTAGAGTGGCTGCGTGGAGGCGCCGTTCCGGGCTGGCCTGGGAGCGGGTGAAGTGTCCGTCGGCAAGGCCGCCAGATCGCGCCATAGGTTTGTATGGGAATGTTTGTGGGTTGGGTTTTTGGGGTCCTGCGAGGTATCTAGGGCGGGTTTGATGTGCCCTATAGGTACCTCGTGGGAGGTAGGAAAGAGTTGGGTGGGTTTTGTGGCTCAGTGGGTTCTAGTTTTCCCGTCTATACCAGTCAACCCACGACCACTCGAATTATATATATATAGATAATTGTATCCTCAATGCATTTCCGACATAATAAATAAATAAAAAAATAAATAAAGAATACAAAATCCCCAAAACGATAAGACCATAAGTGAGTTTACGATCACATAACTATTGGATTGCATACACCATTATCACATCATAATACTTCTAGACTTACATGCGAAAGGTCCTTTTGGGATGTTTACGGAAATGTTGGTAACTATCATCCAAACTAGACGAGCTTTGAAAACGGCAACTATGCACACATATTTCCCACTGTCAGAAGATGTGGCGTTGACTATTGTAATCTCGTGGCTCTGATGTAGTCCTGCGGCATCCAAAGCTGTTGAGTTATTGAGCCTTCTCCCTTTGGTACCAGCATCCACGCAACAGTTTATATCACAAGAAAACGTAAGACTGGAATGGGAGTCGACTTCATTGGAAGCAGAAAAAATACACGTGCTCCTGTCGGTTTCCTTAATCCAATACACAGCAAATATATCTGTGGCCTTCTCCAGTACAAATTGGCAAGGAAGACTCAAATTCTCCTGTGTTATGTTCATACTGTACCCTTTTGTCTCTGCAGTGCAAAATCAGACAAGATTATGAGCATAACGTACTAGCCAAGGTTTTATATCAAGACTGTGAAATCTCTGCATGCTCTGATCAAACATTTTGCATCAAATGGCAATACAGAAGGTGAAGCAGAACCGGGAGTTCTAGAACTCCAAGTACCAAGTTAATCTTACCAACGCTGCCCGAACGTGCGGATACTTAGAGGAGGGAAACTCGTGACAACTGTGAAGTAGGGTGAAAAACAAAAAGGTTTATTTCAATCACCAGCTGGAGGGTATTTGCCAACAGAACACAGCTGTAGATAGGGGCAAAAGACCCCGTCACATTTCATACAAAGACTTTTATACTCGTAATGGAGTCCATCCAGTTAAACCCTCCCCTTCTTCATGGTTAAAACAATCATAATTGGCTGGTGATTACTGTTGTTACATGACATTTCATTAATCCAATAAACACTAAATAAATCATTTGCATCATGTCTCTGTCATCACTAAATATGAGAACAATAGCTTTCTGTAAACTTTCTTTCTCACAGCGCAAGCTATCAATTTTTGCCTCTCTCTGTTCTTTTCTCGTTACTTTTGTCCGGGCTTCCTGCCAGCAGTGAAGATAGGACTTTTGCCATGCGCACTGATGTTTTCTATTCACATTAAGAATCCCATTACTTTCATTAACTCAAACTGCACTGTATTCCCACTCATCTAGCATATATAGTATAACTTGGCACAGAGTGGATTAGAATGTATATAATCAGGGTGTTAGTCTTCTATAACATGTGCCTTATTGATTCCAGGCACCAAAACCCTCTTTTTCAGAGTTGACACACGGGTAGCATCACTTTCTGACTGTACTTTTTATGCTCGGAAAAGTACCAAACCTGCTTCATTCCAGGATTTCTCTTTTGTGGGAAACCCATCGCAAGGGGTTTCCTACACAAACATCTGGAACACCTATTTAGACCACCTCTTTAGACCAATCAACCCTCCAGTCTCGTGAGACCCCGGGTTTTCCAGTTTTAACAGTATGCACACTCTTCACTGACTCCAAAGAACTCTGTACTGCCTTAGCACAGCATCTAAGTATGATAGGCAGACAGCACATTATGATTAACACTGAACAGACCACCACAATGGTTATCATTACAAGGGAACTCTACAGAGGCCGCTTCCCAGCCAGCCTCTCCTTCGGGCTTTGCTTTCACCCTCAACGTTAGTTGCAGTCTCACTTGGGTCACCGGCGTTCGTGTGAGGCCATTCAGGCGGCCGCTCAGTACAAAAATCGGTCAAAAACAGGCGGGGCTGCCCCTTTTCCAGCCCTCCTGAATGGCCTCACCTTACTAGCCGGGGAGCAAGTGCTGTCATCAACGGAGATCACGTTCGTTTCCCTCAACTCAGACCCGTCTAGATATCTTTACCATCACGTCGGGGTCACCAATTGAAGCAGAACCGGGAGTTCTAGAACTCCAAGTACCAAGTTAATCTTACCAACGCTGCCCGAACGTGCGGATACTTAGAGGAGGGAAACTCGTGACAACTGTGAAGTAGGGTGAAAAACAAAAAGGTTTATTTCAATCACCAGCTGGAGGGTATTTGCCAACAGAACACAGCTGTAGATAGGGGCAAAAGACCCCGTCACATTTCATACAAAGACTTTTATACTCGTAATGGAGTCCATCCAGTTAAACCCTCCCCTTCTTCATGGTTAAAACAATCATAATTGGCTGGTGATTACTGTTGTTACATGACATTTCATTAATCCAATAAACACTAAATAAATCATTTGCATCATGTCTCTGTCATCACTAAATATGAGAACAATAGCTTTCTGTAAACTTTCTTTCTCACAGCGCAAGCTATCAATTTTTGCCTCTCTCTGTTCTTTTCTCGTTACTTTTGTCCGGGCTTCCTGCCAGCCGTGAAGATAGGACTTTTGCCATGATATAATCAGGGTGTTAGTCTTCTATAACATGTGCCTTATTGATTCCAGGCACCAAAACCCTCTTTTTCAGAGTTGACACACGGGTAGCATCACTTTCTGACTGTACTTTTTATGCTCGGAAAAGTACCAAACCTGCTTCAAAGGAAGTAGGCATTTTACCTTCCCGCCATACCAACTGTCACTGCCCCGGCCTACAAGGGAGAGAAGAAGAGGCAGGTATCGCTCAATCATATCTAGGTGCAATCGCAAATGAAAGGCCCTTCATCCGAACTGCCACTGCCCTGACCTCAGAGAGAGAAGATAGAGGTACAGTGCTGTCATGCTTCAAACCTGTATCAGATGAAAGGCCCTCCTTCTATCCCAACTGCCACTGTCCTTCATCATTCCTAACTCCAGGCCCGTATTACCCATAAGGCCAACCTAGGCCATGGCCTAGGGGCGTAAGCCGAGGGGGGCGCAGATCACGGACCAAAAAATGATAATGTTGAAACAAATTAAAATGCCATGGCCGGCCCCTGGGGTCTCTCCCAACTCTCAAAGCTTGCGAATGCCAAGGGGGAGTTGGGTGTGTTGGTTGTGGGGAGGGTGCCTGGCTCTGTCCCCGGGTCCAATCCCGAGGACCTGGCCCTCTTCTCCCTCCCTCCCTTCCGGTTCCGGACATGGCCTCCTTTGCGGAGGAAGGGAGCGAAGGGCGGGCAGGCGCCCTGGCCTGGCTGGCCCCCTCCCTCCATCTTTCCTGGGGAGGCTGTCCACGGGGCCCTTGGCTGCTCCCTTGGCTGGGAAGGAGAAAGAGGCCAGGTGGGGGGCTCTGCTTCTTGGGAGGGAGGGAGGGAGGGAGGGAGGGTGTCACGATGCAGGGTCTCGGCCCGGCCCCTTAATCACACACACAGAGACAATAATCAGTTAACTCTTTATTGAATAATAAGAAACAGGTGAAAAAGGTAAATTGTCCAAAAAGAATTAAAGTTCAATTCAAAAGTAACAAAGAGTTCAAAATGTCTTTCAAAAGTAAAGTCACTCGGCAACAAGGTTTCCGCAAAGGCAATGCGGAACAAGGCACACTTGGTCCGTGGCAAATCCAGCAAAGCAAGGTTCATAGCATACAAGGCCCAAGGCAGCTTCTTAGCAAGGCGAGCTAACCCCAGGCTCCGTGGGACTTCAGTCGCTACACTTCCTTTAGATCAGAAGTGGCCGAACAACTGAGGATCCTTTCCCAGGATCCTATACTTTGTGAGACCTACGGCGCTCTAGGCTTCTGCGCCAATCTGTGCTACGGGACCCGACGCTTCGTCGGCGCTCTAGGCTTCGGTGCCATTCCCTTCTACTAGACTCAATGCTCCGACGCCTATCAAAGCTCCGTCCTTGCCTCCCAGCACCTGGGTCGCTATCTTTGTGAGAGCCTGACTCCCTTTCAGCTTCCATGGGCTCATCCCCCGCTAGCTCCCGGACTCTTTCTTGTGATCCGAAACCACCTGGTTTCTCATACTGATTATCTGATTCAGTATCATCAGTGTCAGTCTGACCTTCCCAGCTCTCATAACCATCAGGCCAGCCATGATCCCATTCTAAGCTCTCTGTGGGAGATGAAGGCCCAGCTGCCTCATCATCCCCTTCTTCTGCATCTACATTAGCCTCAATTGGCCCTAATGCAATTGGCCCTAATGCAAGCGCCCCCCCCCCCCGGCACGAATGAGAACTGGGTTGCTACAGAGGGAGAGTTTCCTGACTGTGTGTGTGTGTGAGAGAGAGAGAGAGCTATTGTTCACCAGGGGAACTCTCTGCTTTTGTGCAAATAATGACCCTGACGAGTGTGTGTGTGTGTGTGTTCTGAATGGGTTGCATGGGGGGTGCAGTCCCGGGGGGAGGGTCTTTCTTGCTGGAGTCTCCTCCAGGGCTGGTGAGTTGCCCATGTCAGCCAGTCTTTCCTCGTGGCTTCTACCTTCAAAAAATGGGGGGGGGAGTGGGTTCAGCTGCCGAAACGTGGCTTTTGCAGGAAGGAGGGAGAAAGGGAGGGAGGGACCCCCTTTCGCTCTCATTTAGCAACGCACCCACTCCCTCGGGGAACCTCCGGACTTGAGAGCACATCTTTGAGGGGGGGGCAGGACCTTTGTAACCGGCAGGGAGGGAGGAGGCTCCTTCAGAAGACTTGGGCCGAGCAAGGGTCGGGGTCAAGACTCAGGGTCCGCGCGGGGGGACACGTTCTCTGCCGGGGGGAGGGGGGCTGGCTGTGGGTGTGGCCTGCCCCTTTCCCTGCCAGGCGGGACTCTTCTGCCTTCCTGGGACACCGGCCAGGCACGGACGGATGCAGGGATGGAGGACATCCGCCCGCCCGCTCGCTTCGCCTTGGCTCTCCTGTCCCGGCCCGGCCCCTGGCTCTCGGCTGCCCGGGACACTTCTCCTTCCGTCTGGCCATGGGAAGCGCCTGCCGGGGCCTCCTGGTGGCCTTGGCCTTCCTGTTCTGCTGCCCAGCGGGTAAGGAGGGGAGGGGGGGTGTGGTAGAGGTTGGCTTAAAGGGGGCATAATTCCAAAGTGTGGCCTAGGGCGCAAAAAAGGTGTTAATCCAGGCCTGCCTAACTCCTACTACCCTGCCATCAAAAAGAGAGAAGCAGCATATTCACCTCCATAAATTCTCTGCCCAGAAGCAGCTGAAATGCCCTTCATCCACCTAACTGCCATTGCCCAGCTTCAGAGGGTGAGAAGAAAACACTGAAACAGCCCCATCATGCCTCAAACTAGCAGCAGTTTAAAGGCCATACTTCTATACCAAGGCTCAGAAGCAGACGAAAGGCCCTCCTTCTATCCCAACTGGCACTGTCCTCCGTTCATCCCAACTGCTATTGCCCTAATCTCAGAGGGCGAGAAAAAACAAGCACTGCTCCACCATGCCAAGGCCCAGAAACAGACAAAAGGGTCTCCTTCTATCCCAACTGCCATTGTACTCCATCCATCCCAACTGCCATTGTCCTGGTCTCAGAAGAAGAGAAGAGGCAAGCACAGTTCCACCATGCCAAGGTCCAGAAGCAGAAGAAATGTCCTTCTTCTACTCCAACTGCCACTGTCTTCCATCCATCCCAACTGTTATTGCCCTGGTCTCAGAGGATGAGAAGAGGCAAACACAGTTCTGCCATGCCAAGGCACAGAAACAGACAAAAGGGTCTCCATCCATCCCAACTGCCATTGCCCTGGTCTCAGATAGAGACAAGAGGCAAGCATAACTCTGCTATGCCTAGGCCCAGAAGAAGATGAACAGCTCTCCTTTCATCTCAATTGCCACTTCACTCCATCCCAACTGCCATTGCTTTCGTCTCAGAAGGCGAGAAGAGGCAAACACAGCTCTGCCATGCCAAGACCCAGAACCAGATGAAAGGGTCTCCTATCCCAACTGCCACAGTACTCCATCCATCCCAACTGCCATTGCCCTGGTCTCAGATGGAGACAAGAGGCAAGCATAGTGAAGTGGCAATTGAGATGAAAGGGAGGAAGAGGGTCAATGCTTTTATGGTTGAATATTGTTTTAAATGGAATGATTGTAGATGTTGCTGAGGGATCGTATTTTAATGTCTTAATTGTATTTTAATGTGTTGTGGGGTTTGGGGTTTTACGCTGTTGATGTGGCATCGAATTGTGCCGTGCTGTAAGCCGCTCTGAGTCCCCCCTCGGGGGTTGAGAAGAGCGGGGTAAAACCCTGAAATAATAATAATAATAAATAGGCCCAGAAGAAGATGAAAGGCTCTCCTTCCACCTCAATTGCCACTTCACTCCATCCCAACTGCCATTGCCCTGGTCTCAGAGGGAGAGAAGAGGCTAGTACAGCTCTACCATGCCAAGGCCCAGAAGCAGACGAAAGGCCCTCCTTCCATCCCAACTGTCTCAAAAGCAGATGAAAGGCCCATCCTCCACCCATCACAACTTCATCCCAACTGCCATTGCCCTGGTCTCAGAGGGAGAGAAGAGGCTAGTCCAGTAATACCATGACAAGGCCCAGAAGCAGATGAAAGACCCTCCTTCCATCCTAACTGTCTCAAAAGCAGACGAAAGGCCCGTCCTCCACCCATCACAACTTCATCCCAACTGCCACTGCCCTGATCAGGTGTGTGTGTGTGTGTGTAAAAATCCACTCACCTATTTTGTTCTGTGTTCTTGCTACAATGAAGAAGTCAAAATCCCTGCAGTCTTCCTCCCTAGAAAATAGCGGCACGTGGTTTGATGTGTTACCCTTTAGGTTTTTGCATGCAACGATCCCACTGTGACTGCATTTGAAATCAAGCTCCTTCCCGTTTGTGTGACATGGAGCCTCTGGGTCGCACTGTCCTCCACAAGCAGTTGAATTAGATCTCTGGTGTCCAAAGGTTTGTAAGGATTTGTTTGTAAACCACCAGCCTGTTTGGCCTTGGTCGCTTGATTTGCTGCAGATCAATTTTGGAGTTGCATTTTCATGATGATAAAGGAAGGTCATTCCTATCATTAAAAAAGCATGATGGTGAATAAAACGTTTTAGTCATTTGGTTTTCTCTAACACAGCAGTTTCTTGGCCCTCTAGATCAGGGATTTTCAACCTTTTTTGAGCCGCGGCACATTTTTTACATTTACAAAATCCTGGGGCACACCACCAACCAAAATGACACAAAATGACACTCTGTCATCTTACTAACTGTCACCCTCCCCCCTCGTGACGCCGCTGCTTCCGCCAAACCCCCTCCCCCCCCCGGGAGGCCCACGCACAGGAGGCCCATCACCGTCCCGCGGGGGAGGGCTGCCCTGAGTGGCCGAAGCGCATGCGGGCTCAGCTGAGCAGGATGAATAGGAATTGAGCACACGGGGTGGCTCCAAGCCTCGGAACAAACTGCGGCGGAGGCTCGCCGCTCTCCTTCCCAAAGGGGTTCAGCCGCTCCCCACGAGTGCCCCTCCTCATCTTTGTATAGTAGGTGAACTATAAATCCCAACAAGTACAACTCCCAAATGACAAAATTACCCTCAGCTCTCCTTCCCGAAGGGGTTCAGCCCCCCAGGAGTGCCTCCCCCCCCCGCGTCTTTGTACAGTAGGTGAACTATAAATCCCAACAAGTACAACTCCCAAATGACAAAATCACCCTCAGCTCTCCTTCCCGAAGGGGTTCAGCCCCTCCCCGGATTGCCCCCCCCCCGCGTCTTTGTATAGTAGGTGAACTATAAATCCCAACAAGTACAACTCCCAAATGACAAAATCAACCCCCCCCCCCCCAACCTCACCATTATTCAAATCTGGGCTTATGGGGTATTTGTGCCAAATGTGGTCCAGTGAATGAAAACGCATCCTGCCTATCAGATATTTACAGTACATGACAATTCATAACAGTAGCAAAATTACAGTTGTGAAGAAGCAACGAAAATATTTTTATGGTTGGGGTCACTACAACTTGAGGACCTGTATTAAGGGGTTGCGGCATTAGTGAGGATGAGAACCATTTCTGAAATCATCCAGATCATGGTGTTTCCAATATCTATATGGCAGCAGTTCTCAAAGTGTGCTCCATGGAGCCCTTGAGGTCAAATTGGCGGCATATATCAACAGCAAAGAGAAATTGGGAGATCTTGGTCTTTTCTCCGTGTTGTCCAAAGCCTTTATGTATGTATGTATTTATTTATTTACTATATTTCTATACCGCCCCTCTCAGCCCGAAGGCGACTCGAGGCGGTTAGCATATGGCAACCAGTGCCTACAACATAAAATACAATTAAAAACAGTTATATAATAACAGATAAAAACAATAAACAATTAATTTAAAATCCAAAAATACAGTTCCCAAAGGCAGTCTCATCATTAAAATCATTTTCCATCGCATCGTCAAATCATTCCATGGTCACAGAGCCGCCCTCCTGAAGATCTGGAACAAGTACAAAGACTTATTTTATTCGAAGACCCCCCTTTGGATCTCTCCGACAGAGGCTCAACAGGTGAAAGAGAACCCCGCCGCGAAATGGCCAACCTACAAAGTTCTATTACAAAAATACAACAATTCCTGGAGGCTGAAGACCTTACAAGAGTTAAGAGATCAAGGCGTAGCCATTTCATGGTTTCATTATGCCCAAATTAAGGAGTACTATAAGTTGGATGTCAAGAAAGACTTCTCCAGCCAGGAAAAGGTTTGGGAGAGAGTAATGAAAGGAGAAAAGAAACAAATCTCCATGTTATACAATAAGCTGCTCCAATGGGATACGGAGAAAGAGACAATAAAAGAAACAATGGTGAAATGGGCACAAGAGCTGGGGCACTCCATCCTCTTACAGGAATGGGAAATTTTGTGGAGGAAAAAAACTAGGTATGCAGGACCCACCAGTATCACGGAAAACTGGTTTAAAATCTTCTTTCATTGGTACTTAACTCCAGTGAAGCTGGCAAAGTTCTACAAAAATCTAAAGAACAAGTGTTGGAAATGTGGCGAACACAAGGGAACTTTTTTGCACTGCTGGTGGTCCTGTAAAAAAGTTAAGAACTTCTGGATGGCGGTTCACCACCACGTGACGAAAATGCTGGACTACAAAGTGGAATTAAAACCAGAACAATATTTACTTAATTTAATGAATAATGACATAAAGGATAATGAGGATAAAATTTTCTTTTACGTCACAGCGGTGGCTAGAATCGAACTAGCAAAAAAATGGAAATTGAAGGAAATACCGAGTATAGAGGAGTGGCTAATAAAAGTAAGAGAGGCAATGGACTTAGATAACCTTAAAAACTTGATAAGTGATTCCAGCAATAAGAACAAGATAAACTGGGACCGAGTAAAGAATTACTTGAAGGCACTGGAAATGAAAAGCGAGAAGTAAAATGAGTTAAATAAGAAGGAGACCTGAGGACTAAGACCTTAGGTCGGAAGGAGAGGACATGGCAAAAAGCCGGATTCAAAGCGGAAGGGATCTTACCAAGGATAAACTACACCCTACTCCAGAACTGGAAGCCAACATCTATATGGAAGAGAGATCATGGACTAACTATTCCCTCTTTTTTATTAACCCACCTCCCAAGCTACACTCCTGGTGTTCTGGTGGTTTTTTTTTTCTTTTTTTCTTTCTCCCTTTCTCTCTTGCTTTCTTAACTCCTCTTTATTTTCCTTTGCTTCTACCCCATCCCCCTCTAATGCTATTTCCCCCGCACTCCCCGTCCCCTTACTATCTGATTTCCGAGGTTTTTGAATGTTTTTATGTTATATGACTCAAAAATGCAAATAAAAAAGATTAAAAAAAATCATTCCATGGTCACAATTAGATAGTTATATTTCATCAGCAAAAGCCTGCTCACACAGCCAGGTCTTGACTTTCTTTCGAAATGTTAGTAGGGAAGAGGCTGTTCTAATGTCCTTAGGTAGGGCGTTCCATAGCTGAGGAGCCACCACTGAGAAGGCCCTGTCTCTCGTCCCCGCCAATCAGGTTTGCGAAGAAGGCGGGACTGAGAGCAAGGCCTCTCCAGACGATCTTAAACACCTGGATGGTTCATAGGGAGAGAGGCATTTGGGCAGGTAAGCTGGGCCAGAACCGTTTAGGGCTCTAAAGGCTAAAGCCAGCATTTTGAATTGTGCCCGGTAGCAAACTGGCAGCCAGTGGAGTTGGTGCAACAGAGGAGTTGTGTGTTCCCCGAATGCCGCTCCTGTTATCAATCTGACTGCTGTTGGGCCAATTGAAGCTTCCAAACAGTCTTCAAAGGCAGCCCCATGTAGAGAATGTTGCAGTAATCTATTCGGGATGTAACCAGGGCATGGACTACTGTGGCCAAGTCGGACTTCCCAAGTTTTAACTGTGCAAATGCTCCCCTGGTCACTGCCGAAACCTGTGGTTCCAGGCTCAGCGATTAGTCCATGATCATACCCAAACTGCGAACCTGCGTCTTCATGGGGAGTGTAACCCCAACACAGGCTGTAACCCTATGCCCTGTTGGGGCTTTCAACTGACCAGGAGTGCCTCTGTCTTGTCTGGATTCAATTTCCCTGGCTTTAGGACCTCAACTCTTTCCCAGTTGTGTTAACTCCTGATCTCAACCCCATCCCCTCATATGAATCAAACTGTACCTCAAAGAACTGTGGATATGAAGCCTTAAGAGTCCAAGATGCAAATTTGGAAGGATGTTGGCAGTTCCTTTCATGAGATACCCACCTGCAATGTCTTGGAGGAGGAGAGCCAGAATCAGGAGAGAAAACATCTTCATGAGATTGAAGGACAAATCTAAGTTTTCTTCCTCGGTTCTCTTTACTTGAGGAGAAAGCAGAAGTGGAGCTTTTGTGTAAACTCTCAACAGGAAGCATCTGACAGGAAGCAAAGAAGCATATCAGATATACCCTTGGTTGTTATCTTGCCTACAGGGTGCTATGGAGACAAAATTATGACACCGACCATCCCCATTTGTTCTCCATCCCATCGCTGTTCTTTGCTCTGGGTCAGGGTTCCAGGGAACCCTGAAGTTGAAATAGAATTACTGTAGAATAATTGCAGATTGACTCCAATTTCACTTCCATGACTCAGTGTTATAATGGAAGTTGTAGTTCTGCAAGGTCTTTCGCCTTCCCTGTGAAATCATTCCGGTGCCTCAACGAACTGCAACTCCCTCGATTCCATAGCATTGAGCCATGGCAGTTAAACTGGGGTTAAACTGCATTGATTCTACAGTGTGGATGCACCCTTTGTCTAAATGCCCTTTGATCAGAAGTTGGCCATTTCAGGAACCTCTGGTGTTGCTATAAGAAGGAACTCCATTGTGCATGAGGCAGGGCTCAGGCTGCATTGTAGTCTGTGGTCTGTGGCTTGCTCTTCTCCGCACTCGCATGTCACAGACTCCACTTTAGAAACCCATTTCCTAAGATTGGCATGGCATCCTGTGGTGCCAGAGCTCAGTCTGTTCAATGCCTTCCTTCCAAGTCACCCAGTCAGACCCTTCGGTTGTGACCTGTCTGGCATGGGAGGCCCTACCGGTGACTATTATGCCACCGCCAGCATAGCTCACAACTTCATTAGGGTACGCAAGCCTCTGAAACCGAACACAATTTAGGGGGGTCCTGCCTTAAAGGCTGTGACCCTAGGTTCCTCTAAGGCGAGGGTTCCAGATGGTAAAAGACCCTGGCTGGCGGTCCAAGCACCTAGGAAAACCCCAAATCCCCTAGACCAGGGGTGCCCACACTTTTTCAGCATGCGAGCTACTTATAATAAATCTAAGACAGAAAGATCTACCTTGAGAGAAGCAAGGCGGAGCTGGGGTGGGGGCGGGGCCTGTTGCGGCTTGGCTCCGCCCCCTGGCTGGAGCTCTACCACAGCTTCTCCAGGGCAGAGGGGGGTGTGCCAAGCCAGTGATGGTTAGCTATGCCATCACTGGCTTGGCATACCCCCCTCTGCCCTGGAGAAGCTGTGGTACAGCTAAAGCTGGTGGGGAGGGGGCGGGGCCTGGCACCGCTTGGCTCCGCCCCCTCCGCCCCCTGGCTGGAGCTCTACCACAACTTCTCCAGGGCAGAGGGGGGTATGCCAAGCCAGTGATGGCATAGCTAGCCACCACTGGCTTGGTAATACCCTCCTCTACCCTTCTCAAGGTTGCAGAAGCTGTGGTAGAGCTAAAGCCGGTGAGGAGGGGACGGGGCCTGGCACGGCTTGGCTCCGCCCCCTCTAGAAGTGCCACATCAGCTGGGATCGACTCCAGATGGCCTCAGGATCGACCAGTCGATCGCGATCGACGTCCTGAGCACCCCTGCTCTAAGGCAAGGGTTCCAGATGGTAAAAGACCCTGGCGGGCAGTCCGAGCGCCTAGGAAAACCCCAAATCCCCTAGACCAATATCTCACCAAAATCCGGAAGTGTGACAACGAGAGAGATTCTGTCCCAGCTGAGAAAGGCTGACAAGCTGCATTTTTCTGATGTTCGCAAAGCTTGACATGTTTATTTCAGATTTTAGAAGCATTTTAATACATTTTTAGAACTGTCAGATTCAAATTTCCCTCTTCCCGCCCCCTGGCTGGCCCGCTGCTGATTGGCAGATGTCATCACTTGCAGGAGGGGCGCAGGAGGTTCTTGAGAGTGGCCCCAGCCAATGAGGGCAAAGAAGGAGGAATAATGAGAGAAAAAGGTGGTTCTGAGTGTGCCATTAGGCTGGGCTTTAGCCCAGACCTCCCAAACCAGTTTTTCTGAGTTGCAGACAAAGGCCTTAATCCATGATTTCCTGTTTGGCCAAGCACAGACCAAAAATCCTTTTGTGTGGGTTTCAGTAAAATGGAGGGTAAGCAAAGAGAATTCCAGTTTGCCATGATCCTGGGGTGTAAGATAAGGTCTTTGTCTTTATTCTCTTCCTTCCTGTGGCAGGAGGGAAGATATCAAAAGGTGCAATATTGACTGGATGGCTGGAACAATGAGAATTATTTTGACCATTTTCCAGTTTCCGAGGCTAGAAAGAAGGGTCGTTGTGAAAATATAGTTCAGGTATGCAAAACAATCCTATGACACTGCAGGGGACAAAAACCATCTCCGAACCAGGAGGACACTGGTCCAGGCCAGGCGTGAGAAGGGGAAAGACCCTTTTCAAAATAAGCACCTGGCCCAACTATTTTCATGCAAGAGGGCAGTGAATGGATGGGGGAACGAGTCACAGGTCAGGAATGCAGCTAGAAGCCTCATCCAGAGAGCTGGCTAAGATGTGGCCTCGATTTTCGAATATTATAGACATGGAAAACACATAAGGAAAAATCAGGGGTCATGCAGGGAGGTACATTTGACATGTAAGGAAAGTATATCTGTGGCGCCCGCCCAGGCCCCAAAAATAAGCTTTAAAGGGATGGACAAACTCTATAGGGCCTGGGGGTTGCGTTACAGCCTTCCCTTAAAAGAAAACCTGGAGATCTTCTAAGTCAGTGTTTCTCAACCAGTGTGCCGTGGCACACTAGTGTGCCGTGAGCGATCATCAGGTGTGCCGTGGGAAATTGGAACCTCCAATGCCCTTTCTTCCCCCTCCTGCCCACAATGCTCTCTGGGTGTAGGTGAACTACAACTTCCAAACTCAAGGTCAATTCCCAAGCAAACCCTTTCAGTACTTTCTGTTGGTAATGAGAGTTCAATATGCCAAGTTTGGTTCAATTCCATTGTTGCAAGAGTTCAGGATGCTCTTTGATTGTGTGTTAACTAGAAACTAGAAACTGAAACTCCCAAATGTCAAGGTCTATTTTCCCCAAACTCCATCTGTGTTCACATTTGGGCATATTGAGTATTCATGCCAAGTTTGGTCCTGATCCAACATTGTTTGAGGCCACAGTGCTCTCTGGATATAGGTGAACTACAACTCCAAAACTCAAGGTCAATGCCCACCAAACTCTTATAGTATTTTCTCTTGGTTATGGGAGTTCTGTGTGGGAAGTTGGTGTCTTTCTGCCATTCCTACCAGGATACCTATGTTGTGTTCATCAAAACAGGTCCAGGTTTCACACTGAGTGTATAAATACATTTAAAACATATTAACTGTATGTATTACTGTGTTAGAGTGTCATTTTGTGTCATTTTGGTTGGTGGTGTGCCCCAGGACTTTGTAAATGGAAAAAATGTGCCGCGGCTCAAAAAAGGTTGAAAAACACTGTTCTAAGTAATGAGTTCCAGACTGAAAATGGTGAACTCAAAACAGGTTTATTTACTACAACCAGTAGGAAAAACAACGGGTGGCCTAAAAGACTTGAAGTGGGTTGCAAAGATGTCCTTAAACAAAGGGTTGCATTCATTTGCCTTAAGCAGCATGAAGGTGTCTCTCTTAAGTCCCAGATTTTCCTGTAGCTTCTCAAATGGTCCTCTGGCGCACAAAGTTCTTGGTCCCCAATGACATACAGTCTCTATTAAAGGGCTGGCCCTTCCTATTACTGAATTTCTTGGTTTGAGCGCATTGAAAGTCTGTACGTAAACCAAAGTGCCTTGTTTGAACCTAGCTCCAGACTTCGGCCTGCATCGTCCATGAACTTTGGTGGAAGTGAGGTCAGAAGAGATGTCCCGCCCTCAGGTAAACTTCGGTAAAAGGAGGAGTAGAAGGCGGGTCACCCTCCTCCCCTAGGTGAGCACATGGCACAACAAAAGAGCACATGGCCAGGACAAAGAAACTATAGAACAAAAGCCATGCAGGTGGATGGCAAACCAAATACAAGCATAACAGCCCTCTAGAGGGCATCACAATATCACCTTTTTATCATCCCTTCCTTCACCCCCAAAGAGATATAAAGTTTATTACATTCATGAGAGAAGTCCATAAGTGTTGGGATTAGGAATCAGGAGCTGGAGTCATTGAATTATGGGGAAAGTTCATGAAAATAAGTCTTTAGAGAGTCCTTGGAAGTTGGGAGAAAGATCAATTGAAAAGCTTCTGCTGAGGAAAAGCCTTGTCCTTGGAGGTAGAAGTGAATTAGAGACCCCAAGCCATCTTGCCTTTCTGGGGTTCCTTGGGAGTAGCACAAGGCGAACTCACATGAGGCACAGGCATCTAGAATCTGGTGTCCTTGGGTTTTTAACTATCTTACACAGAGCCCTGGGAAAGGGTGGGGTCACCTCGATATCACCTCTCCCCCATGACAAGGGTGCGCCAATGGTCCAGGGTAACTCCCAGTTATTTGGGTGTGCTGCATTGCTCCAGTGGGATTCCTTCCCAGGTAATCCTCAGCGCTCGAGGTGCTTGTCTGTTCTTAAGATGAAAACCACACATCTGTGTTTTATATGGATTAGGAATCAGCTAGTTTTCCCTGTAATAGGCAGTAAGAGCACCTAGAGCTTCGGAGAGCTTCTGTTCAACCATTTCAAAGCTCCCTGCTTGGTCGGTGATGGCACAATCATCAGCATAGATGAAACTCTCTGTCCCTTCTGGCAGTGGCAGATCATTTGTGTAGATGTTAAACCAGTGTTTCTCATCCTTCCTAATGCTGTGACCCCTTAATACAGTTCCTCATGTTGTGGAGACCCCTAACCATACCATTATTTTCTTTGCTACTTCATAACTATATTTTTAATGGGGGGGGGAGTGATTTTGTCATTTGGAAATTGTAGTTGCTGGGATTTATAGTTCACCTACATTCAAAGAGCATTCTGAATTCACCAACAATTGAATTGAACCAAACTTGGTACACAAAACTCCCATGACCAACAGCAAATCCTGGAAGGGTTTGGTGGGCATTGACCTTTAGTTTGGGAGTTGTAGTTCACCTACATCCAAAGAGCACTATAGACTCAACAATGATGGATCTGGACCACACTTGACACAAATCCTCAATATACCCAAATGTGAACACTGGTGGAGTTTGGGGAAAATAGATCTTGACATTTGAGAGTTGTAGTTGATGGGATTTATAGTTCACCTACAATCAAAGAGCCACTTGCACCCCACCAATGATAGAATTGGTTCAATCTTCCTACACAGAACCCTCATGCCTTGAAGGGACTAGCTGGCATGAGCCTCCATCCCACCTCACACACTCTCCCTCACTCACGCATCATGCTCCCATGCGCCGAGCACGCCTACTCTCTCCTCCCCACATGGAGTCTCAGAAACAGGGAAGCCTGCCAATCACAGCAAAGAAGAGCTTTAGGTGGGAAAATTCGCAGTCTGTTTCCAAAAAGAAAGAGAAGAGCAAGCGGAGAGATCTTCAACCTTCTCTGCCAAATGGCTTCCTAAGACCATCAGAAATATATGTTTTCTGATGATCTTTGGTGACCCCTCTGAAACCCTCTCATGACCCCCCTGGGGGTCCCGACCCCCAGGTTGAGAAACACTGTGTTAAACATTGATGGAGCAAGCACACTCCCCTGAGGCAGATCTTTCTTCTGTTTTCACCATCTGCTTCTCTGGCCCTGGAACTCAACAAAAAAGCTCCTGTTTTGTAGCAGATTTCCTATGAAGTGGGTGAGGTGGCAATCCTTTGTGATATTATACATTTTTCCTCCTCAGGAGAAGGCGATGATTTACAGTACCATACGCTGCTAATATGTGCTGAGTCAGGTTCAGCACTTCATTTTCCTTGCTATGTTATCATAAATGGATCTATTTTTCCATAAATGTGCAGGATAAGTCTCTCCAGAGCTTTATAAATGTGGCACAACAAGGAGATTGGATTGTCACTTTTTGGATCATTACAGTCCTTGCCTGGATTTCAAAATGGCTATGACTCTTGCTTTCCTCCAGATTTTAGGGATCTGACAATGCAGTTGTTTATCAGTTTCAGCAGCCATTGTCTGGCTATTGGTTTCCTGCCTAGTTTGGTGACAAGGTTGGGTTTCCCATTCTTCAGAAGTTGATGTGCCATCTGATCTGCCTTTATGTTGACATGGGTATTAGTTTGTGATGAATCATTGCTCAGCTGTCTTAACAGCCTCCATGCCTTCTGACTCTTGGCTTTTCTTCACAAACGAAGATTCTTAGGAAGGACTCATCCCATGCTTTCTACAAGCGCGTTGATGACTAAAAAAGCCAATCTGAGATAGGCAAGTCCAGTTGCAGAAAGCACAGCAGAAAGTCTCCTTGGGTGATGTTATTTCCAAGTTGCGATTTTTTCCTGCGTTGTCGTTTCTCTTTGAAGTTGGATGTGTGCTTCGAGCCTGTGCAATGGATTTTTCTGGTGGAGCGCAGCGTGCACAGAACTGGCCTCGCCCTTTAAACCAAAGGCTCGTCTGCCGGGGCCTAGCAAGCTTGGACGGTGGCAGCGAGGTCCTCAGGTCGTAGGTTTGATTAGAGTTTCTTTCTCTAGATCAGTGTTTTTCAACCTTTTTTGAGCCGCGGCCCATTTTTTTACATTTACAAAATCCTGGGGCACACCACCAACCAAAATGACACAAAATGACACTCTAACACAGTCATACATATAGTTAATATGTTTTTGAATATATTTATACACTCAGTGTGAAACCTGGGCCTGTTTCGATGAACACAACATAGATATGACTCACATACTTATACATGGCTATCATGTCTTCTCTCAGCCTTCCCTTCTTCAGGCTAAACATGCCCAGCTCTTCAAGCTGCTCCTCATAGGGCTTGTTCTCCAGACCCTTGTGAAATTTCACTCTGAGTGAAACTTGCTTCCAGATAACTATGGATGTCATTAAGCTGTTATAAACAGGTCCTGGGGGGGGGGGGGACCTTGAAAAATCCAGTAAAATAGTAAAACAAAAACAATTTCCAAGCGGAGAGGCTTAATTTGTTTCTTGGAAACCTGTGAATGCTTCAGCCTCCCGATGCTCCCAGGTTCCCTCACTGCCCAATTCACCGACGTGGTGCTTCTGGCATTCGGCGGAGCCCTTTCTTTGCCTCGGGGAGGATCTTTGGGGAGGGAAAGAGGGAGAAGGAGCTGCTAGGAGGGGGAAGAGTGCCAATTTCCCACTGCACACCTGCTGATCGCTCACGGCACACTAGTGTGCCGTGGCACACTGGTTGGGAAACACTGCTCTAGATGGTTGACTTTACAGGGTTAAATAAGCACCATCTGCCCAAATTTGAATTTAGTGTTTTCCTTCCCCTAGGATGGTTGCCAAAAGACTAGAGAGCCCTTCCTGCCCATTGACTCTCTTTGTCAGACCCTTTGGTTGTGACCTGTCTGGCATGGGAGGTCCTACCGGTGACTACTCTGGTGCCTCAACAAACTGCAACTCCCTCGATTCCAAAGCATTGAGTCAAGGGCAGTTAAAGTGGAGACAAGCTGCATTAACTGTGCAATGTAGATGTAACCCAAGTTTCCACTTGGACACACAGCCCTTACCTTTAAAATCCCATGCTGACAGGTTTTTGAAGTTCTAAATATATTGCATCATTTGGTTGCAAGACGATCCAATTTTCAGGCAATGAAGTGAGATATGCAAATAGTGCAGCAAACTTAAGGATTTGCATATTTTCCTCCTATCTTTATAATGTGTTCCTATTTTTAAAAAGCCAAAACTATTGATAGTAACATAGAAAGACCTCTAGCACAGCACAATTTGCATTTTTCCCCTTTGGCAACTTACAACCTTAGCACAAAGGATTACAAATAAGTTTTTGGTCAACTTTAGATTCGGTTTGGTTATTTGGGGTGCTGATTCAGAAAATTGAATTGGATAGACCAAATCAGCTCTAGGTTCTGATTTGACCCAGTAGTTCTGACCCAGTAGTCACCATCTGCTCGCCCACAGAAAACCATATTTAATAATCTACAGTTGATGTGGTCGTAGTAATCTTTTGTGGGTAGTCAGCCTCCCCCCTTCCCACATCCCCGCTGCCTCGGCACTATAAGAGAGTTTCGCGAGACCAGTCATTCTCGTTGCCACGTGGTTTTGAGACAACGGTGTCATAAAGTGAGGCTGCACACCATACTTTCGTTCTTGGCGACCACTGGTGGTCCTCGGACCACATGTTGGGAACCACTGGTGTAAATGCACACCCTAAGTAATGGCACACAGGCAAATAGTACTTTGAGCCATGGAACAACCAGAAATTGAGGATTTGCATAGCCACAGGTTTGCAAACCGAGACACACAACGGTGCTATTGACATCATGCAAAAATGTCTTTAACCAAAGTTGATTTTTCGTAAAAAAAATTTCCATTTGAAGTAGGGTTCAGGAAAGTGGCATACACTACACTATACACTGTAGACTAGTGTATATACACTATACACTACACTATACACTAGTGAATCTACACTACATTATACATTGGTGTATCAACATTATACACTACACTATAGACTACTGTACCTACACTACACACTAGTGCAACTACACTATATACTGCAATATACACTAGTGCATCTACACTATACACTACACTACACACTAGTGCATCTATACACTATACACTACACTATACACTAGTGCAACTACACTATATACTGCACTATACACTAATGCATCTACACTATTTACTGCATTATGCACTACACTATACACTACTGCAACTACACTATATACTGCACTATACACTACACACTAGTGCATCTACACTATACACTAGTGCATCTACACTATACACTATACACTTGTGCATCTACACCATATATTATACTATACACTAGTGTATCTAGTCTACACTATACAGTACACTATACACGAATGCATCTACACTATACACTACACTATACACTAGTGCATCTACACTATATACTAGTGCAACTACACTATATCTTACACTATACACAAGTGTATCTGCACCATACACTACACTATACACTAGTGCATCTACACTATATACTAGTGCAACTACACTATATATTAATTACACTATACACTAGTGTATCTGCACCATACACTACACTATATACTTGTGCATCTACACTATACACTACACTATACACTAGTGCAACTACACTATATACTGTACTATACACTAGTGTATCTACACTATACACTACATAATACATGGTGGATCTACACTATACACTAAACTATAGAATGAATGCTTTTAAACCCCACTTTTAGAGCTCTGGTTTAATGCTATGGAGCTCAGGGAGTTGTAGTTTGGCGAGGACACTAGCATTCTTTGGCAGAGATGTCAAACTGCAACTCCCATGATTCCATAGCATTGAGTCACAGCAGTTCAAGCAGTATCAGACTGCATTCATTTCACAGTGCAGATGCAACCATTAGCATGTATATTATATGCTATGTTGTTAAAAGCATATAGGAATTAAGATGTGTGTGTGTGTGTTTTGGAATACATTGTATCCTCTCTGCCTAATTATTACAGTTTTACGCCACTTCAAAAGCGATGGCTCCGCCCCGTGCAATCCATGGACATGTTGTTGGAAGCATTTTGAATCCTGTGCCATAGAGATCAGGCGCCTTCCCAAACTACAAAGGGAGCAATGACGGCTAAAGTGATCTCAAACTGTGATAACTATCGCATGTAGATGCACCTTGAGCGTTTCCCCAGGGAAGTCGTGGGCCCCCAGCTGCAAGAGGTGGAAATATTTTACAGCAGAGCAAGGGATAAACAAATGAGGTTGAAAGGCACCCAACACACCTTTTTTCCTTTCTTTTTCTTTCTCTCTCTCCCTCTTTTTTTTCAGGCCTTACTTCCTTTTGGGTCATTGCCATCTCTTCCCAGCATGAAAGCAGGATGGAGGACCGGGCAAAGTGGATGTCTCTGGGGAAAGACTCGGACTCAGATCCGGAGAAAGGGCCCTCGGAGATGCTGAAAGACCTGGTGATGAAGTGGTTCCTGACGAGCCAGGTGCCCCTTATCTTGCAGGGTGGCGATTTACCGGCGTGGTTCCACGGCTTCATCACACGGAAGTAAGCTCAGTGGCAAGGAATGCCTTTGCAAATTGCCTCCAAAGTGTGTTCCGAAATGTCCAATCGGACACGTCCAACTTTGCAGCAAAAGAAAGAAATGGATCAAGGCAAAGGAGAGTATTGGGTATCGTACTCCTTAGTTTCTGTGTTTGGTGAGCAAAGTCAGGAAGGCTTCTAGATACCAGAATTCAACCATTCCCATCCTCACCTTGCATCAACTGGTTGGGAATAATGGGAGTCCAATATCAGCTATAGCAGGGGTAGGGAACCTACGGCTCGAAAGCCAGATGTGGCTCTTTTCATGATTGCATCTGGCTCTCCCTTCCTTTCTACCCTTCACCCTTTCCTTCTCTCCTTCTCTCCTTCCTTTTCCCTCCCTCTCTCTCCTTCCTTCTTTCTTCCATTCTCCCTCTTCCTTCCTTCCTCTTCCTTTCTCCCCCTTCACCCTTTCCTTCTCTCCTTCCTTTTCCCTCCCTCTCTCTCCTTCCTTCTTTCCTCCATTCTTCCTCTTCCTTCCTCCCCTTTCACCCTTACCTTCTCTCCTTCATTTTCCCTATCTCTCTCCCCTTCATTCTTTCCTCCATTCTCCCTCTTCCTTCCTTCCTTCCTTCCTCTTCCTTCCTTTCTTTCTCCCCTTCACTCTTTCCTTTTCCCTCCCTCTCCTCTTCCTTCTTTCCTCCATTCTCCCTCCCCCCTCCTTCCTTCCTTCCTCTTCTATTCTTTTTCCCCAAGTCTTCCTTTCCTTCTTCCTTCCTTTTCACTTCTCTCTCCCCCCTTCTTTCTTTTCTTCTTTTCCCTTCATTCTTTTACTTTTTTCTCACTCCCTTTCCTTTCCTCCCTATTTTCTTCTTTCTTTTCCCCTTCTTGTCTCTCTCCTGCTTTTTTCTCATAGTATGTACGTATAGACTCACATTTAGTTGAATTCAGTCTGAAATATATAATATATTCTATGGCTCTCACTGAAATAAATTTCCAAATATTTTGCTTTCATGGCTCTCTGAGTCAAAAAGGTTCCTGACCCCTGAGCTACAGGGACAATATATGTTTCTGGCTGCAAGGGTGATTCTTCCAAATCCAAGGATTTATTTTGGGCATTGATGCTCTAAGTGTGTTAAATCAGGTGTCCTCCTTGGACTACAGCTCCCACAATCCCCCAGAACCAGTTGGTTGAGGATGATGGGGATCCTGTACATTTGCGGTGACCGGAATTTCTTTTTGGATGTTTATATTCTATGCGTGTTACATAGCATCTCAGCTTTCGACTATAAGTCCCAGAATCCCCAAGATAGTGTAGCCAGAGAGAAGATAAGGATGGTTAATACACATTCATAACATTTAGGGAAACCTTCTCTTTTGAACAGGCAAGCTGAAGACCTTCTTAAAGGCACCGTATTGGGTTGCTTTCTTATCAGAGTAAACAAACGATCCTTCGGCTATGTTCTTTCCTATCGGTAAGTATTGGCATTACGAGTCTCTTTCAAGACAGAAACAGTGGAATCGTTGTTGTTGTTGTTGTTGTTATTGTTGTTATTGTTTTTTGTTGTATAGAAACAGTCGGATCATCCAGGAATTCAGGAGGTGCATCTCCATTGTAGAATTAATGCAGTTTCTCATCACTTTAACTGCCATGGCTTCATGCTATGGAGTCCTGGGAGTTGTAGTTTGTTTGGCAAAGTCTTCAGCCAAAGAGGGCAGGTGCCTCCCCCAAACTGCAAATCCTGGGATCCAATTGCATTGAGCCATGGTGGTTAAAGTGGTGCCAAACTGCATTAATTACACCAGTGATTTTCAACCAGTGTGCCGCGGAACACTAGTGAGCCGTGAGAGAACATCAGGTGTGCCGTGGGAAATTATTTTCGAACTTCATACATATTTAAACTATAAGGCGCATCTGTCCTTTTAAGAAATGGAACCATAGCACTCTCGCATCACCTAAGAAGTGATGCAAGAGTGCTATGGTCGCGCCATCTTGGAATCACTCAGACGCAGTTAAGTAAACAAAGTTACAGTTAGAGCTGCAGCTGCTCGTCAAGTGACAGTGGCAATTTGGGATCACAGCAAGACAAGCAAGTGACAGTGATGGAGAAGTTTTTGAGGAGGGATAGCTATTTTGTGTTCATCAAAACAGGCTCAGGTTTCACACTAAGTGAGTGTATAAATACATTTAAAAACATATTAACTATATGTATTACTGTGTTAGAGTGTCATTTTGTGTCATTTTGGTTGGTGGTGTGCCCCAGGATGTTCTAAATGTAAAAAATGTGCTGCGGCTCAAAAAAGGTTGAAAATCACTGATTAGCGTTTCTCAACCTGGGGATCGAGATCCCTGAGGGAGTTGTGAGAGGGTGTCAGAGGGGTTGCCAAAGACCACCAGAAAACACAGTATTTTCTGTCGGTCATGGGGGTTCTGTGTGGGAAGTTTAGCCCAATTCTATCATTGGTTGGGTTCAGAATGCTCTTTCATTGTAGGTGAACTATAAATCCCAGCAACTACAATTCCCAAATGTCAAGGTCTATTTTCCCCAAACTCCACCAGTGTTTGCATGGTGGCATATTGAGGATTCATGCCAAATTTGGGCCAGATCTATCATTGTTTTGAATCCACAGTGGATGTAGGTGAACTACAACTCCAGAACTCAAGGTCAATGCTCACCAAACCCTTCCAGTATTTTCTTTTGGTCATGGGAGTTCTGTGTGCCAAGTTTGGTTCAATTCCATCATTGGTTGGGTTCAGAATGCTCTTTGATTGTAGGTGAACTATAAATCCCAGCAACTACAACTCCCAAATGACAAAATCGATCCCCCCAACCCACCCTTCCAGTATTTTCTCTTGGTCATGGGAGTTCTGTGTGCCAAGTTTGGTTCAATTCCTTCGTTGGTGGGGTGCAGAATGCTCTTTGATTGTAGGTGAACTATACATCCCAGCAACTATAACTCCCAAATGACAAAATTAATTCCCTCCCCAACCCCAACAGTATTCAAATGTGGGCATATCAGGTATTTGTGCCAAATTTGGTCCATTGAATGAAAATACATCCTGCATATCAAATATTTACATTATGATTCTTAACAGAAGCAAAATTAGAGTTATGAAGGTCATGAGGGGATCACCACAACATGAGGAACTGTGTTAAAGGGCCACAGCATGAGGAAGGTTGAGAAACACTGGTGTAGATGCACCCCGGGTTGAGAATGAACCTCATGTAAAATTCCAGTGGTACAAAGTCCGCAAAAGTGTCCTTTTTTATGAGAGTCTTTTCAATGTGGCTCATTTTGTGGTCAGAGGCAAATATCAAGGTAAGCGTAAGGTGTCACTGCTTCCTTGTGACGGCTTTCGTCTCTTCTTCTTTTCCCCACTCCAACTGCCATCGCTCTGGCTCTCATCTCCGTTGACCGATCATGACTTCGGACATCTTCTCACCCAAAAGGTCAGTGGTTTATCTATTAACTCGGTAGTACGTCTTCATTGGAAATAGTAACCTCAACAATGCAGGATGTCCGCTGGTCCTGGAAAAGTAACTTTTTAATTTTTTTTAACGTAATAGCAATTAAATGCAGTGGTTCTCAGCCTGCCAGTTGGAATCCCTGGGCAGGCGTTGCCTGGACACCGTGGCACAACACCCCTCCCCCCCTTCCTCTCCTCAATTCCGTCCACGGCGCAGTCCCGTATCGCCCCTTCCTTCAAAGGGACCCGTTGGATTGGAAGGGCGATACAGAACTGCGCCGTGGGCAGAGTTGAGGAGAGGAAGGGGGGCGCGCGCTGTGGTTTCCAGGCAGCGCCTGCATGGGGTTTCCAACTGGCAGACGCACACTCTCACGCTTGCGAGTTGGAATCCCGCCACCGCTCCCTTACAGAGCTTCAGTGCCCCTCAAATTCTCCTGAGCCTCCCACCGCCCCCTTGGATCACCTCACTGACCACTAGGGGCGGTACCGCCCACTTTGGGAACCACAGGTGTAGATCAGTGTTTCCCAACCTTTTTTGAGCCGCGGCACACTTTTTACATTTGCAAAATCCTGGGGCAAACCACCAACCAAAATGACACAAAATGACACTCTAGCACAGTAATACATATAGTTAATATGTTTTTAAAATATATTTATACACTCAGTGTGAAACCTGAGCCTGTTTCGATGAACTCAACATAGATATCCTGGCAGGAATGGCAGAAAGACACAGACTTCCCACACAGAACTCCCATAACCAAGAGAAAATACTATAAGAGTTTGGTGGGCATTGACCTTGAGTTTTGGAGTTGTAGTTCACCTATATCCAGAGAGCACTGTGGACTCAAACAATGTTTGATCAGGACCAAACGTGGCATGAATACTCAATATGCCCAAATATGAACGCAGATGGAGTTCAGGGGAAATAGGCCTTGACATTTGGGAGTTGTAGTTGCTGAGATGTATAGTTCCCCTACAATCAAAGAGCATTCTGAACCCCACCAATGATAGAACTGGGCCAAACTTCCCACACAGAACCCCCAGGAGGCAAGAGGAGGTCTCTACTTGGGGAAAGGGAGGGGGGCCTTCCCAATGCATGGAGAGGGAGAGACCAAGTAGACAGCGGGGGGTGTTTGTAATTTTGTGCCTTTATCGGGGTAGGTTTCTTAGGGTTTTTATATTTCAACACACTAGACTCCCCCCCCCCCTTTCCTGGAGGTTCCAATTTCCCGCAGCACACCTGATGATCGCTCATGGCACACTAGTGTGCCCTGGCACACTGGTTGGGAAACACTGGTGTAAATAATGCAGCATGTCTCATTAACAGCTACATACACTGTTTTAACATGGTGTAATGTGCTCCACATTGGGCATGCATATTCAGCAGCAGAGTAAAAAAGCACAAGGGCAGATGTCTTCACTGTGTCTGGTTGTGATCCCCAGGTTGGGCCAGTCAGCTTTCATTATTATTATTATTAAACTTTATTTATACCCCACCACCATCTCCCAGAAGGGACTCGGGGCAGCATACATGAGGCCAAGCCCAACAACACATGTAAAATACACAACAGCAAATAAAACAATACAATCACTATAACTTACAATAAACAATAAACAACAACAACACAGTTTAAAATCATTATGGCTGGGCCAGATGTAGATTATTAAAGTTTTAAAATAATTAACACTGGGTGCGAACAGAGGTAGAATATGTGTCATAGGAGGGTTTTTAGAAGATAATGTGGAGCAGACAACCCAACAGGTGATTAAAGTGCTTCTGGGGACATTTTGCAAAGGTTGATCAGAGCAGGGCGTTATTTACTTTATTCGGGGAAGGCACATTGGAACATCCATGTTTCAAGCTCCTCCTAAAAACTGCCAATGTGGGGGCTTGTCTGATATCCTTAGGGAGAGAGTTCCAGAGTCAAGGGGCCACCACAGAGAAGGCCCTCTCCCTCGTCCCCACCAATCGCACCTGTGAAGGGGGTGGGAGCCAGATCGCCTGGGTTCGTAGATGGATATTATTTCATATGATATTATTTCTAGCACCCAAACTTTGCTTGATATTCAAGCAGTGCCTCTTGTAGGCCAGAAAACGGTTCAGGGTAACTCCTGGGTATTTGGGTGTACTACAATGCTCCAGTGGGATTCTATCCCAAGTAATGCTCAGAGCTCGAAACGCTTGTCTGTTCTTAAGATGGAAAACACGTCTGTGTTTTAGATGGATTAGGTATCAGATGGTTTCCCCTGTAATAGGCAGGAAGAGCACCTAAAGCTTTGGAGAGCTTCTGTTCGACCATTTCAAAGCTCCCTGCTTGAGCGTTGATGGCGCGATCATCAGCATAGAAGAAACACTCTGTCCCTTCTGGCAGTGGCTGATCATTTGTGTAAAGCAGGGGTGCCCACACTTTTTCAGCACGTGAGCTACTTATAATAAAACCAAGTCAGAAAGATCTACCTACCTCCTCAAGGCTGGAGAGGGGAGGGGCGGAGCTTGGTGCATCCTGGCTCCGCCCCCCTGTGACTTCCGCTCTACCAGCAGCTTCCCCAGGCTTGAGGATGGCAGTGCCAAGCCAGCCTTGTGCTAGCTATGCCACCACTGGCTTGGCATTGCCATCCTCAAGCTTGGAGAAGCTGCTGGTAGAGTGGAAAGCCACAGGGGCGGAGCCAGGCTGCGCCAAGCCCCACCCCCTCCTCTGCTTTGGAGCTCCCAGCAGCTTCTCCAGGCTTGAGGATGGCAATGCCAAGCCAGTGGTGACATAGCTAGCACAAGGCTGGCTTGGCACTGCCATCCTCAATCCTGGAGAAGCTGCTGGGAGTGCCGGCCAGGGAGGGGAGGGGCTTGGTGCAGCCTGGCTCCGCCCCCCTCTGAGAAGTGCCTCATCCGGCTGGGATCGACTTCCTTCGGTCCCGGGATTGACTGGTTGATCGCGATCGACTTCCTGGGCAGTCCTGGTGTAAAGGTTGAACATTGATGGAGCAAGCAGGCCGTTCATTAGTTTCGTCATCTGTTTCTCTGACCCTGGAACTCAACAAAAAAGCTTCCTGTTTTGTAGCTTTGAATTATGGCAGTTTAAGTGGTGTCAAACTGCATTAATTCTATTGTGTAAACCAGGGGTGCTCACACTTTTTCAGCATGGGAGCTACTGATTAAAAAACCAAGTCCCAAAGATCACCTACCCAGAAATGTAAGACGTATCACTATTTTCTTATTTATTTATTTATTTATTTATATTTATTATTCATTTTTATGTACCGCTCCTTCCAGCAGGCTCGGGGCACTTTACATAAAATGAAGTTATAAAACATCAACATTTCAATTTAATAACAACAATATAAAACAGAGCATAAAAATACATCCAACCACCCCATTTCTCCCACACTGCCATATTACCACACATATTATCAGCCAGAAAGTAAGAAGAGAGGCTTTTGAACTGCAAGGCCATTTAATACTCAGCAAGGTAAACAAAGGGGCATGCAAAAATACATCCAACCACGCCCATTTCTCCCACATTTCCATATTCCCCAACATATATTTCTCAAGGAACAAAGCAAGCAGAGAGGCTTTGGAGCTAAAAGGCCATTTTTAAACATTAAAAATAAACAAAGAGACATGCCACAGAACAATCAAGCACCCACCCCCAAGTAAAAAGACCAACCTTTGAGATGCGGTAAGGAAATGACCCCAAAGTGTCCTTCTTCTCCTCCTCCGTCATTGCTCCTATTTCCATGCCGCCAGTATGCATACTGCCTCCAAGAGCTCACGAGAAGTCTGAGAGGCAGAATGGGCACTTCTGCGCATGCGCGCGGGGCCAGCCATGCATCGAGTCATCCAGGCCCGCCCCCTTTGGTCTCCTACGACTCTGAGTGGCTGGAGAAGGACGGAGGGAGAAGGAGGAATCCAAAAGAGGGGGCCCATTCTGCCTCTTGGACTCTGGAGCTTTTGGAGGCGGCGCGCGAGCAGGGAGGAGCAACGACGGAGGACTTCTTTGCAGCATGCAGGGGCGCATGCAGAGGACAAACTGCAAAAAAAACCTGGTCAGGGGCATGAAGATCACCAGGATGAGGCCCAAAGATCACCCTGGTGATCCCGATCACCATTCTGAGCACCCCTGGTGTAAACGCAACCACAAAATTACAGTCTCTTTGAGAGATGGTCATCCAACCTTGTCTCATAGTCACCCAATGAAAGAGAAACCATTGATGGGCTATTCTGTGGTCATTTGGGTCTTACCATCCAGGATCATTTCCTAATGTAATTGGAATCTCTTTTCTAATTTGTATCTACCTTTCGGGGGGCTGAATTGCAGGGGGAAAGACCGAATCCGGCATTTCGTCATCGGCTATCAACGCAACGGACGCTACGCCATTTCGGGGGACACCCAGACCCACCAAAGCCTGGCCGAACTGGTCGGTTTCTACCAAAAGTCCGACCTTGAGCCTTATAGTGAAAAGCTTACCGTGGCCTGTTCAAGGGTGAGTCCATGAGGGCGCATCTACACTGCGGAATGAGTGCAGTTTGACAGCATTTTAAATGCAATGGCTCAATGTGATCCTCTTCATTAGTGATTCCAAACCTTCGTAATGCCACAATCCCTTGATACAGTTCATCCTGTTGTGGTAACCCACAACCAGAAAAAATATTTTCGATGCTACTTTGTAACTGTAATTTTGCTGCTGTTATGAATCATCATGTAAATATATCTGATATGCAGGATGTATTTTCATTCACTGGACCGAATTTGGCACAAATACCCCATAAGGCCAAATTTGAATATTGGTGGGCATTGATTTTGTCATTTGGGAGTTGTAGTTGCTGGGATTTATAGGTCACCTACAATTGAAGACCATTCTGAACTCCACCAACGATAGAACTGAACCAAACTTGGCACACAGAACTCCCATGACTAACAGAAAATCTCTCTCTCGGCATTACTTCGCGAATGAAGATTCTTAGGAAGGACTCATCCCACGCTTTTTACAAGTGCGTTGATGACTAAAAAGGGCAATCTGAGATAGGCAAGTTCGGTTGCAGAAAGCACAGCAGAAAGTCTCCTTAGGTAATGTTGTTTCCTAGTTGCGGTTCTTTCTGCGTTGTCGTTTCTCTCTGAGACCCATTCGGCGTGCATTCCCAAAAGAGGCCGCAGCATTGTGGATAGTGCATCTCCATGCCACCCGATGTGAGGCCAGGGTGGACCATTGTTGGTAATCAATCTGGCCAAGCCTGAGATGTTGTTTCAGGGAGTCCTTATATCTCTTTTTGGGGGCGCCTCTCTTGCGCTGACCCGTGGTGAGTTCACCATAGAGTAGTATCTTTGGGAGGCAGTGGTCCTCCATCCTAGAGACCATGTGTCCTGCCCAGTGCAGCTGTGTTCTCAATAGCATGGCCTCAATGCTGGTGATCCTTGCTTGCTCAAGGACAGCAACATTAGTCACATAGTCGGTCCAGTGTATATTTAGGATTGTGCGAAGACAGCGCTGATGAAAGCGTTCGAGGAGTCGTAGGTGTTGGCGATAGGTGACCCATGTTTCAGACCCATGGAGGAGAATAGACAGTACAATAGCTCTGTACACACTGATTTTGGTGCTTTGCCTCAGGTGCTTGTTGCTCCAGACTCTTTTGTGAAGCCTTCCAAATACATTATATGCCTTTGATAATCTGTGATCTATCTCTTTGTCAATCTTGGCGTCTGAAGAGATGATGCTTCCCAAGTAGGTGACCTGCAGAACAGACTTAAGCACAGATTTGCCTATGATGGTGTTCTTCCTGTGATGCAGGCTGGTAGAGGACTTCTGTTTTCTTCAGGCTGACTTCCAGCCCAAACAGCTCTGCAGCTGTTTGGTCTAACAGAAAATACTTTTATAATTACTCACATTCACAGGCAGTCATAACATACATAAATAATCAAGTCACTAGCAAACTGTACTGCCTCAAGAAAAAACTTATGGAGCTTGGGATGTCTGTCTCCCGATACTTCATTAACAGCTCCTCCCCAACCCCACTACTCAAACAGGAACCCAAACAACTCTTCACGGCTAACCAAATCCACTGCAAAGAAGCCAATCTCATAGATCTAGGAGGCACTCCCAAACCATTAAATCAGCTCCCTCCAGCAGAGCAGCTGGAATCAGAGCTCGTCACTGAAACACCGTTTAGTGAGCTTTACTTAGGCAAGGAAGGTGACCTGCTGGAAACATTCCAATGTCGCCCACAACTATGTCAAAGGGAAATAATATACAGACTGACTCTGCTAAGAGCCGAGCTTCTTAGTCTTAGTAGGACACTACGGGGGGTTAAAATTCAACCCAAGACAGGATATTTTATAGGGAACCAAGTGGAGAGGGCTAGAGGCAGGCAACAAACAGAACCACTGAGCTACCCTAAGAGTGAATACTGACTATTTAGGAATGAAGTAAAAATTGAAACATCTCCCACTCATCCCACTATTCTGCAACCTCCATCAGCCCCAAAAGAGAAAACTTGCAGACAAAATCATCTAACCTCAACTGTCTATCTTGGAATATAGCAGGGTGGCAGACCAGAAGTAAAGAGGAAGGGGTTGGTAAATTTTTGAGGAATTTCGATATGATTTTGCTACAAGAGACATGGAGTATAGGGCCTCTAGATTTTAATGGATACAACAGAGCCAACAGGGACACACTCCCACTGTCCAGCTCCCGGCGTAGATCATCCACTAAAGTGACCAAGGCTGTCTCGGTACCATGCCCCGGCCTAAAACCAGACTGTGCCGGATCCAGATAATCCATGTCTTCCAAGAATACCTGGAGTTGTGAGGCAACCACACGTTCCAGGTCTTTGCCTAAAAAGGGGAGATTGGAAACTGGCTGATAGTTGAGGAATTGAGTGGCATCCAGTGATGGTTTTTTCAACAGCGGTTTTATAACAGCTTGTTTTAAGCAGGCTGGAATGTTGCCTTCCCGAAGGGAGGCATTCACCACCACCTTCACCCACTCGGTCAATCCCCCTCTGGCTTCCTTTACAAGCCAGGATGGGCAGGGGTCTGGGATGCATGTAGTCACTCTCATTCCTCCAAGTATCTTGTCCACATCCTCGGGTTTCACCAATTGAAATGAATCCATCAAAACTGGACAAGCAGGTGCTCGTGTTACATCCTCAGAGACTGCCATGAACACGGTGTCCAGACCTAAATGGATCAAAGCGACTTTGTCCATGAAGAACCAAGCAAATGCTTCACAGCGGGCTGCCGAGTTGTCAGGGCTCCCATCCTGAACGGCCTCTGACAACTCGAAACAGCTCTGCCGGATGGTTCTATGCCAGGGGTGGGCAACTATTTTTTCCAAGGGGCCACACGAGAGCCAAAAAATATTATGGAGGGCCACACCTAAAGGCGGAACTACATGCTAATCTACATAATTTATTTATTTATTCACTTAGTATATTTAGTATATATTACACATCATTAATATTAACATATTAATATATCAAGAAATATTCATATATTATTAGTATTAATATCATAATTATTATATTATAGTATATATATATAAGCATAATATATTGAAATTATAATATATCATATAACATTATATTATATTATTTATTATATTATTTTATTATTGTTATAAAATTATTATACAATAATAATAAAAACCACTAAAATAAAATAATGCTTCCTTATAGTCCCCTTCTCTGGAGATTTTTATGCAGAGGCCAGGCAGGGGAGGCAAGCCAGGGGCCCTTAGGCGGGCCGGATAGAATCAACCAAAGGGCCGCATCCGGCCCCCGGGCCGCAGTTTGCCCGCCCCTGTTCTATGCGGACGCAATATTGGCTGCCAGAAAAGATTTCTTTGCAGCCTTTATTGCTGTGCCATATGCCCTTAAAAAGGCATCAAGGCATGTTCGATTTGACCCGCTCGGATCCGAATGTCACACACTCTCTAGGTCCCTCTTGCTTCACTTCATCGCTGCCAACTCCTCGTTAAACTAAGGAGCTGGTTTAGCTCGGCTACTTGAGAGGGGCCGTTCCGGAGCAATCATGTTTATTGCCCTAGTCATCTCCCCATTCCAGAGAGTGACCAGAGCATCAACAGGATTACCAACCGAGGTTGCGGGAAATTCCCCAAGAGCCAGCAGGAATCCATCCGGATCCAAAAGCCTCCTGGAGCGGAGCATCTTAGTGGGTCCTCCACCCTTTCGGAGATTGGAGGATGCAGTGAGTCTAAACCTGAGCAGGTGATGGTCAGTCCATGGCAATGGAGCAATGGTCAGCTCCTCCACACTGCCAAGGTTCTCCCATCCCTGACAGAAAACCAGATCTAAGATGTGGCCAGCACAGTGGGTAGGGCCAGATACCTGTTGGGACAGCCCTATGGTTGCCATGGTAAACATAATGTCCTGAATCGCTCCTGAAAGGGTGGACTCGACATGTATGTTGAAGTCCCCCAACACAATTAGCCGTTAGGACTTCAACACCAGGCTCGAGACCACCCCGGCTAGCTCAGGTAGGGAGATGGTAGTGCAGCGGGGTGGATGGTACACTAGTAGAATCCCTATTCTGTCCCGGTCACCTACCGTCAGGTGGACACATTCGAAATTGGTTGATTGAGGGGTGGGGCACCTGGTCAGGGAGATGGAATTGTTATAGACCACCACAACCTGCCCCCCCCCCCGCCAGGGGCGGTCCTACAGGTAGGCCAAGGAAGTGGCTGCATGGGGTGCCATCTGGGTAAGGGCGCATTCCCCCGCCTGCCAGACAGCCTCCGGCCTCCCTCCCTCTCCCTTTCTCCCTCTCCCAGAGCATGCGCACAACCACCGTCCCCCTTGCTGTCCCTGGGCTGCGCGCGCGGCCTGCCGTCTCCACCAGAGCAGCTCCTCAGGCAGGAAGGCACCAGCTGGCTGAAGGCGCGAAGCCACCCACTCAGACTGCAGGGCCCACGGCATGAGGGCAGTGAAGGCGGCTCCTCACTCCTAGTCATAATAATGCGAGTTGCAGACCCGAGAGGCCCCGAGTTGCTGCTGCTGCCGCTGCCACCACCTCCGCCATGTGTCGTCCCCCCCCCCCCGGCCTCGGAGGCCGCCCTGCCCAGCAGCAGCAGCAGCGAGAGAGGCAGCAGCACCTCGGTGCCTCAGGAAGAGGAGGCGGAGGCGGCAGAGGGCGCCCGCGAGGAGGTGAGGCCAGGCAGGGTTTGCCTCCCTTCCCTTCCCTTGGCTTGCTTTCTTTCCCTTCCTTGGCTCCCTCCAGGACCCCCTTCTTTCTTGGAAGAGCAGCAGCAAAGGGATGGATCAATGGTGTGGGCAGGCCTTTCTCCCCTTCTCGAGACTCAGGGGTCCCAGGGAGTTTGTTCTCCCCCCCCAATAAGGTCCTTAGGCTATGGCAGGTGCCTCTCCAAACTACAACTCCCAGGACTCCGTGGCAGTTAAGCAAGGCCAGGCTGCATTCATTCATTCAGCAGTGTAGACGTGCCGATTGCAATATTCACACTTGCATCAAGCAGACAAGGGTTCTTTCTCTCCCCCCCCCCCCAATCTTGGCTGCTAATCTGGTTTGTGAAAAAGCCCCCAATGAGGAGGGTGCCAAAATAATGTTTTTTGGGGGGGGGCAAAAATAATGTTAAACACCATTTAAAATTACCTTAGACCGCCCCTGCTCCCCGCCCTCCAGATCTTGGCTGATGCTGCATGGAGAAACCTGATGATGTGGGATCTCTGTCTTCAAGAGAAACTACTTGTGGTGATGTTACTTCATTGGTGTTTCTTTCCATCCCCTTTCTCCCTACCCTTTCGCAGGATGAAGAGACAAGTGTGTATGATGAAATTTCTTTGGACCGGAAGACATTTTCCAAACGCAGCTCAGCGGCAGGCGTCCCCGTCCGGACCAGTCCATCAGCCACCAAGCCAGCAAAGGAGAACATCAACAGCCAGTTTGCGAAACCAGGAAAGAAGCTTTGGGATCAACAGACGTCTTTATCCAAGGAGAAAGGAGACCTGAGTACAGAGGTACGTTTCGAATAAGGGGAGGAAGAACTAAGACAAAGAGGGAGAATATGCATCTCTCCAGATGTTGCCATCTCATCCACCCTCAGCATTGTCTCTGCTGCAAAACAGTGATGGGGGTTGAGGTCAGGGGCGGTCTAAGGTAATTTTAAATGGTAGGCGAACATTATTTTGATGCCCCCCCAAAAACATTATTTTGCCGCCCCCATGTAAAACAAATATACAATTATAATATCACAATACCATTAGTAGTATTATATTGTATCAATGTATATAAATATATTATACCATACTCATACTATATTATATCATAATTATATTATACTACATTACAATATAATTATATTATAATATATTGACATTATAATATAATGTAACATTCTATTATATTATTATAAAATAATAAAATTATTTATTTAAATAAAATTATCCTCTACTAAATATTTTCATTACTCCTATAAAACTCAAATAACCCAAAATACAGTAAAATAAAATATTATATATTACTATTTTGTACAATACCACTATACTGCAATATTGTTTGTAATATTACATGTAATATAAAATATATCATTATTATATTGTTATATTGTATTTGTATTATATTGTATGACAATATTAAGCAGAACTGTATAATAATCAACAAGAAATGCAATGTAAATGCATCAAAATCAGAATCTATTACCTACCACCCGTCTCATAATTCATAGGAGTCTCCCATAAGTCCAAAATTAGGATCCCAATGTAAATGTAAATGTAAATAGAAAAACAGCCAAAATGTTCAAATGAGGTCGAATACAGGCAGCCTGGGCAAACTTGGGCCCGCCCTCCCTCCCTCCTTCTAAGTGTTTTGGCCTCCAACTCCCACAACTCCTCATAGCCTCAGGCCCCTCGGGTCTAGACAGAAATAGAGCCGAAGAAAGGAAGGAGGGAGAGAAGAGGTCACAGAGGAGGAGGAGGAAAGCCCTTCATTCATTCCTTCACTTACACTTCCTTCACTGATTCTTTTCTCCTTCCCTGCAAACGCGGCGGAGACAAAGGGAGGGAAGCACTCCCTGCCTGCCCGATAGGGAGTGCTTTGCTTACAGGCTTCTGCACAAGGGAGCTACTGGGCATGCGCGGAGGTTTTCGCGCATGTGCAGTTGCTCCTGCGCTCAACTTCAGCTCCGGAGCAACTGCGCCTGCGTGAAAACCTCCGCGCGTGCCCAGAAGCGGCGTCGGAGCGCACAAGACCGGGGTCAAAAAGCAGGCAGCTGCAGCACTGTCTGAGGAACATCGGCAGGGCCAGGATGGCGCCCCATGCGGCCAGGATGGCGCCCCCTTCCCAGATGGCGCCCTAGGCGGCCGCCTACTTGGCCTATCTTGTAGAACCGCCCCTGGTTGACGTCCATCATCCTCTTGAGGTTGACCCTATCCCTGCCTCTGATTAAAGCAGTGTTTTTCAACCTTTTTTGAGCTGCGGCACATTTTTTACATTTACAAAATCCCAGGGCACACCAACAACCAATATGACACAAAACGACCCTCTAACACAGTAATACATATAGTTAATATGTTTTTAAATGTAATTATACAGTCAGTGGGAAACCTGGGCTTGTTTCGATGAACACAACATAGATATCCTGGCAGGAATGGCAGAAAGACACAAACTTCTCACACAGAACTCCCATAACCAAGAGAAAATACTATAAGAGTTTGGTGGGCATTGACCTTGAGTTTTAGAGTTGTAGTTCACCTATATGCAGAGAGCACTGTGGACTCAAACAATGTTGGATCAGGACCAAACTTGGCATGAATACTCAATATGCCCAAATGTGAACACAGATGGAGTTTGGGGAAAATAGACCTTGACATTTGGGAGTTACAGTTTCTGGGATTTATAGTTAACAGACAATCAAAGAGCATCCTGAACTCTTGCAACAATGGAATTGAACCAAACTTGGCACATTGAACTCTCATTACCAACAGAAAGTACTGAAAGGGTTTGCTTGGGAATTGACCTTGAGTTTGGAAGTTGTAGTTCACCTACACCCAGAGAGCACTGTGGACTCAAACAATGTTATGTTATGTTGTTGTTTGTTTTCTATCCAGACTCACCACTTTAAGGTCCCTAAAACAGGCATGGGAAAACTTCGGCCCTCTGGGTGCTTTGGACTTCAACTCCCACCATTCCTAACAGCCTGAGGCCCTTTCCTGCTTAAGTGGCTGAGGGGGGTGGGGGAGGAAAAGAGCCCGAGGCTGCTAGGAATGTTGGAAGTTGGAGTCCAAAACATTGCGTCCTAGTCTCCAGGGCAACGGAAAACAAGCCTGCTCCCTCCTCCCCATGACTTCCCCTCATCTCTTGATCCATGGCCCTCATCATGTCTCCTCTCAGTCTTCTCTTCTTCAGGCTAAACATACACAGCTCTTTAAGCTGTTCCTCATAGGGCTTGTTCTCCAGACCCTTGATCATTTCAGTCGCTCTCCTCTGGACACATTCCAGCTTGTCAACTTCTCACTTCAGTTGCGGTGCCCAGAATTGGACACAATGTGATTCCAGGTAAAGTGGGCTGACCAAGGCAGAATAGAGGAGGAATAGGACTTCCCTGTATCTAGGCACTAGACTCCTATTCATGCAGGCCTAAATCCCATTGGCTTTTTTAGCTGCCGCACAGGGCCAGACTAAGGTAATTTAAAATGGTAAGCAAACATTATTTTGCCGCCTCCTCGCTCTCCAGCCTCGTGGAAGGTGCCCATGCACACCAGGTGCGCATGCACAGAGCCAGATGGTTCTGCGCATGCGCACCCGGCATGAGGCTGGAGACAGGGGAGGAAGGCTGGAGACTGGGCACGAGGCTGGAGACTGCGGCCGGGGGCAGAGGCTACGCACCAGCAAACTACGAGGGGTGCCACATATTCAGGGGTGCATCAGCCACCAAACGCGCCTTCTCAGTCTCCGGCCTCGTGGAGCTGCTGCGGGCCGCATTCCATGGGGCCAGAGACTGAGAAGGGGCGTTTGGCGGCAAATGCACCCCTGAATATGTGGCGCCCTCCGCGGGTGCGTAGTTCGCATAACGTAACATCCAGCCCTGCTGCTGCATGACATTCCTGGCTCATGTTCCCTTTCCCTTTTTTTGCCACATATGATAGTATGATTTTAATTTGTCAATTTAGCTCTCATTGTTTCCCAGGAACTGTCCATGGAGAGAGATCCTTCTTTGGCCGGTTTTCTCTTCTGCTCTACGTTGTGTTTTTGTGGTATTTCCTCTTTGTCTTTTGCGCTAAGCAGTTTTCTACTATTGACTTCCATCAATCATCTTCTTCTTCCTCCCTTTTCTCCCTTTCCCTCCCTATTCTTGACTCATCCCAGGACCCCGAGGATGCCCCACCACTTCCATCCAGGAGCAACCTGCAGGTATCCCGGTCCTTTGAGGAAGACCCAAGCGGTGAAGGGAACTTTGTCAAGAAAGGCCATGTAGACAACAGGAGCCCAGAAGTGCCGAAAAAACCCTCTAAAGGAGTCGCAGAAAGTCCACAGAAGCCTGAAGGCCCAGACCAAGCCAACTCTTCTTCTAGCAGAAAGAAAACAAGTTCCCTGTTTGCCATGGCTAAGCAAGTGGATCGATCCCACAGCAAAAAAATCAATCTGGCAGAAACCACTCCCCTAGAGACAATTTATTCCGAAATTAGCCTGGACCAAGACAAGGCTTCCTGGTTGTTTCCTGATCCCCTGAGCAGTCAATCCTATCTGACTCCATCAAAGAAGGCAACACTAAGTTCTCCACTGTCAACTCCTCCAAAGCTGTCTCCAAAGTTACCTAGCAAACCAAAGGCATCCACGGAGCTCCAAGGCTTACAACCACCACCTGCATCACACCCCACCACTCCTGTGATGGACAAAGATCCTCCCAATCTAAACCATGCCAAAACCTTGCCCGAGTCACCCAAGGTAGCCATGTATGGGCAGATCCACAAGATGAAGTCCCAGCGATCTGCAACGTCCACCAGTGACAAGACGAGCAATACTTACGAAGAGGTCCCTTTTGGGTGGATGAAGAACGTCGCTCCTGAGCCTGAGTCAGAAAAGCTGGCTGAAGAGACTTACGACCAGATCTCTCCTAAGGCCGGAGGATCCTCGAAGCCAGAGGCTGAGGATCCGTACGAAAAGATCCCTCTTCATTTCACCAAAGGTTCCCCGTCGAAAAAGCATGCTCTCGCCATGGAGAATCCCTACAAGCAAACTCCCTTCAGCCCTGCCAAAGGAGTCGAGGCAAAGCCAAGTCAAAAGGTATCGGAAAGTTAAAATAAATACCTGTCCGCTCCCTACTCCTTCCTTTGCTTTTCCTCAACCATTGACCTAGCCTTCTGGTCTTCATCATTTTTTCTCTTTATTGTATTTATTTATGGCAGTGTTTCCCAACCTTTTTTGAGCCGCGGCACACTTTTTACATTTGCAAAATCTTGGGGCACACCACCAACCAAAATGACACAAAATGACACTCTAACGCAGTAATACATATAGTTAATATGTTTTTAAAATGTATTTATACACTCAGTGTGAAACCTGGGCCTGTTTCAATGAACTCAACATAGATATCCTGGCAGGAATGGCAGAAAGACACAAACGTCCCACACAGAACTCCCATAACCAAGAGAAAATACTATAAGAGTTTGGTGGGCATTGAGCTTAAGTTTTGGAGTTGTAGTTCACCTATATCCAGAGAGCACTGTAGACTAAAACAATGTTGGATCAGGACCAAACTTGGCATGAATACTCAATATGCCCAAATATGAACGCAGATGGAGTTCAGGGGAAATAGACCTTGACATTTGGGAGTTGTAGTTGCTGGGATTTATAGTTCCCCTACAAGCAAAGAGCATTCTGAACCCCACCAATGATAGAACTGGGCCAAACTTCCCACACAGAACCCCCAGGAGGCAAGTGGAGGTCTCTACTTCCCAATGCATGGAGAGGGAGAGACCAAGTAGACAACGGGTGGGGAGGGGGGTGTTTGTAATTTTGTGCCTTTATCAGGTTAGGTTTCTTAGGGTTTTTATACTTCAACACACTAGACTCTCCCCCCCCCCCTCCCCGGAAATTCCAATTTCCCACAGCACACCTGATGATCGCTCATGGCACACCAGTGTTCTCCGGCACACTGGTTGGGAAACACTGGTTTATGGTATCAGAAGTGAACTGAGGGTACAGTCCTAATGTATTTTTTTAAACTCAAGAGTTAAAAAAACTTGGCATTATACTAAATGTCCTTTGACCAGTAGCTGGCCACTTGGAGTGCCTCTGGTGTTGCTATAAGGAAGCCCTCCATTACGCGTGTGGCAGAGCCCAGACTGCATCATAGTAGGTGTTCTGTGGTTTGCCCTTCTCCACACTCGCATGTTGCGGACTTTACTTTCTGGCCACATTTCTTAAGGTTGGTTTTGCAGCTCGTGGTGGTGCCATTTATGCTGACTCGATCATCAGCATAGATCAGGGGTGGGCAACCTACGGCCCGCGGGCCACATCCGGCCTGGGAGCTGATTCTGTCCAGCCTGGGACAGGGCATCGGGGGCGGGGCCAAGAAGAAAAGGTGCTGCTGCTGCCATCCCATCGCGGCCCGACGGCTTTGGAGTGCCCCAGGCTCTCCGCCTCTTCCTCATGACTCCAGCATGGAGAGGCTTCAGATGGCCAGCGTGGGAGTGTCTGCCGGTGGCGTGGCGGAGAGGAGCCTTTGGACGACTTCCTGTAGTCCTGGATGAGCTGGCTGAGACATTCTGGGAGCCGTAGGAGTCAGGAAACTACGGTTCCCAGAATGCCTCAGCCAGCTCATCTGGGACTACAGGAAGTCGTCCAAAGGCTCCTCCCTGCCACGCCGCTGGCAGACGCTCCTATGCTGGCCATCCGGAGCCTCTCCACGGCAGAGGCAGGAGGAGGAGGCGGAGAGCCCGGAGCTGGTGCTGCCTCCACCCTCGGGCCCTCCCTCACTCCACCAACGCGCAACCCTCCATGCAAGAGGGCCAAAGACCAGGAGCCGCCGGAGAAGGCAGGAAGGAAACCCCGCTGCCATGGTGCAGCCTGTGGCAGCCCGAGGCAGGACCATGGCAATACGGGGAATGGCTGGGGGCGAGAGCGGGTGGAGGCCTGCAGCCTCCGATCACCTGCTGCTCCGCTCTCCTCTGCTGCAGCGGTGGCTGGGTCCGCTTTGCCATCCTCTGGGCTGGATCCATTGGGCCAGTCCATCTTGGTTCGCACCTTGTCTTCTTGAATTTAATTTAATTTAATTTTAATGGTTTTTATTATTATTTTATAATAATTTTATTATAATAATATACTAAATAATATAATATAATGCTATATTATATTATAATCTCAATATATTATGTCTATATATATACTATAATATAATAATTATATTAATACTAATAATATATGAATATTTCTTGATATATTAATATGTTAATATTAATTATGTGTAATATATAGTAAATATAGTAAATTAATTAATTAATTAATAATGTAGATTAGAATGTAGTTCCCCCTTTAGGTGTGGCCCTCCATAATATTTTTTGGCTCTCGTGTGGCCCCTTGGAAAAAATAATTGCTCACCCCTGGCATAGATGAAACCCTCTGTCCTTTCTGACAGTGGCTGATTTTTGTTTGTGTCAGGAGCAACTTGAGAAACTGCAAGTTGCTTCTGGTGTGAGAGAATTGGCCATCTGCAAAGATGTTGTCTAAGGGACACCTGGATGTTTTGATGTTTTTCATCCTTGTGGAAGGCTTCTCTCATGTCCCCGCATGGGAAGCTGGAGCTGATGGAGGGAGCACACCACGCTCTCCCCAGATTCAAACCTCCAACCTGTCGGGCTCGACACAAGGGTTTAACCCACTGCACCACCGGAGGCTCCAGTGGCCAGGACCGGACTAATGTAATGTAAAATGATCAGCAAATATTATTTTGGTGCCCCCCCCATTCACTCTTGTGAAGGGTGCGCATGTGCGCCGGGTGTGCATACACAGAGCCAGCTGGTTCCATGAATGCGCTCCCGGCGCACATGCGCACCCTCCGCAAGGACAGAGACTGAAGAAGAGGGTTTGGCAGCTGGGGGCAGAGGCATGTACATCCTCCACGAGGCCGGAAACTGAGGAGGGTTTGGCGGCCGGGGACAGAAGTTCTGCCTCTGGCTGCCAGGCGCTCCTCCTCGGTCCTCAGCCTCATGAAGCTGCTGTGGGCGGCTCAGGCCTGCTCGCGCCACATTTGGTGCGGTGCGGGCGGGCCGCCTTCCACGGGGCCAGGGACTGAGAAGGTGCATTTGGCTGCCAATGCGCCCCTGAATATGTGGCGCTCCCCGCGGGCGCATAGTTTGCGTAACGTAAGATCCGGCCCTGGCAGTGGCTGATCATTTGTGTAAATGTTAAACATGGATGGAGTAATGCTATTGTTAATGTCAATGTTATTGTCTCTTTATTGTTACCTTTGCTCTGAATTGATTCTCTTTCCTTCTGAGATCCAATCCTAATTCTGCTGAATTCTCCAAACAGAGTGACAAAACTAGACGGTTCTTCTTCACCGACAAAAAAACAAAATCCTGAATATGGCAACTGAAAGGGGAAGTTCACCCAACTGAAGATCACCCAACGAGAATCGGCGACCACTTGAGGCAGAAGAAGCGTCTATTTCCATGTTACAGTGCATTATATTTATTCTTAGGCTACTTTTCTCATTGTTTGGCACCGGCATCTTCCATGCGCTCGTTGGAGCACTGATCCCAAAATCTCCCAACATTACTATTTTCAAGTTGCTCCATTGTGAAATATCAGGATTGACCACCTTTCCAGGCTTAACAGGAGACATTGGATTTGGAAGGGGCTGTTCTGCACTATAACTCCCATGAGCCATTCTGGATGGGACTAATGGGAATTATAGTCCGAAATATCTGGAGGACCAAAGGATTGTTACACTTGCTTAACAAGATACTGTGATATTCTTCCCTTTCCCTTTCCAAGTTAGTTTCAAATTATCGACAGCTCTCATTCACCTCTAAATGTAAATATTAGTAGCTTTGTACATTGTCTACTACAAGGGTAGGGAACCTATGGCTCGGGAGCCAGATGTGGCTCTTTTCGTGATTGCATCTAGCTCTCCAGAGCAGCCCAGGCCTCGGTTTCCCAGCATGCAGCAGGGAGGAGTGACACAAATGCGCTGCGACTGCTGCTTCCCCGCCGCCATTGCCGCCTCTTCCTCATCCCCCACTGCTCTCGGGGCCCTGCGCCCTCTTCGCCGGGGATGGCGGAGACCTGTGGCGGCTCGTCTTCCTCTTTGTCTTCCGCCACGGGCCTCGGGGAAGGTGGATCCAACCTCGCTGTCCCTGGGGGACGCCTTGCCGATGTCGACACCAAGTTCCACCTTGGCCCCACACCCTTCTTCCCCTTTCTTTCTCTTCCTTTCTTTTCCCCTCTCTTTTTCTTTCATTCTTTTCCTCCCTCTCTCCCTACCTTCTTTCCTCCCTCCCTCTTCATTCCTTCCTTCCTCTTCCATTCTTTCCTTCTCTCCTTCCTTTTCCCTCCCTCTCTCCTCTTCCTTCTTTCCTCCATTCTCCCTCCCTCTTCCTTCCTTCCTCTTCTATTCTTTTTCCCTAAGTCTTCCTTTCCTTCTCCTTCCTTTCTTTTCATTTCCCTCTCTTCCCCTTCTTTCTTTTCTTCTTTTCCCTTCATTATTTTACTTTTTCCTCACTCCCTTTCCTTTCTTTTCCCCACCTTTTCCTTTCTTCCCTTCCCATTTCCTTTTTTCTTTCCCCCTCCTTGTCCCTCTCCTGCTTTCCTTTTCTTCCTTTTCCATAGTTCATTCTTCTTTTCTTCCTCTCCCCCTCCCTCCTTTATTTCCTTTGTCTTTCTTTCTTTCCCCCTTCCTTCCTTCCTTCCTTCCTTCCTTCTGTCTTCTCTACCTTCCCAGAGTCCTAAGCATGCTTTTGGCAGAGTCAGGTCTGAAGCATCCCGTCATTCTGCCGGGGAATCCTTTTCTCATAGTATCTACGTATATACTCACATTTAGTTGAATTCAGTCTTACAATATATTATATATATTATATGGCTCTCACTGAAATACATTTCCAAATATTTTGCTTTCATGGCTCTCTGAGTCAAAAAGGTTCCTGACCCTTGGTCTACTAGATGGTGTATTTTAATTATTGAGATTAATGTTTTTAATGTTTATGCATGCGTGTATGAATTCTTGTCCCGGCATTGAATGTTTGCCGTATATATGCTGTGCTCCGCCCTGAGTCCCCTTCGGGGTGAGTAGGGCGGAATACAAATGTTTTACCAACATACATACATACATACATACATACATACATAAATAGAATATATGAGATCAACTGTGGAGTTACAGACCAATTTGCACCAGATTTCCTATAGTCAGCACAGTCAAAATGATAGAATCATAGAGTAGGAAGAGGCCTCGTGAGTCGTCCAGTCCAACCCCATCCATCCAAGAAGCAGGAAAATCACATTCAAAGCACCCCCGACAGATAGCCATACAGCCTCTGTTTAAAATATTTCACCACATTCCTGGGCAGAGAGTTCCACTGCTGAACAGGGGCGGTCCTACAGGTAGGCCAAGGAAGCGGCCGCATGGGGTGCCATCTGGGAAGGGGCGAATTCCCCCGCCCGCTGGGCACCGGTGCCAGACACCGTCCTGGCCCTGCCGATGTTCCTCAGGCAGCGCCGTGACTGCCTGCTTTTGGGCCCCGGCCTTGTGCGCTCCGACACCGCTTCTGGGCATGCGCGGAGGTTTTTGCGCAGGCGCAGTTCCTCCAGAGCTGAAGTTGAGCGCAGGAGCAACTGCACATGCGCGAAAACCTCCGCGCATGCCCAGTAGCTCCTGTGCGTAGAAGCCTGTAAGCAATGCACTCCCTATCGGGCAGGCAGGGAGTGCTTTCCCTCTCCCTTTGTCTCCGCTCTGCTGCCGAATACGGTGACCCAATTAGGCAGGCAGGGGGCGGAGGCAAAGGGAGAGGGGAGGGGAGCCAAAGGGGTATTGGCGACGCATTGCCTCCTGACAGCCGCCACCGGAAGTAGCTGCCGCGCGCTGAGGCGAACTCCCTCACCAGGCCCAATCACGTGTGAACCCTACCACACCCGCCCACCTCCCCGCGCGCGCACCGGCTGGGAGCATCAAGGAAAGACAGGCGCAATTGCGCAGGCAAATAGTAATATATAATATTTTATTTTACTTCATTTTGGGTTATTTGAGTTTTATAGGAGTAATGAAAATATTTAGTAGAGGATAATTTTATTTAAATAAATAATTTTATTTATTATTTTATAATAATAATAAAATAGAATGTTATATTATATTATAATGTCTATATATTATAATATAATTATATTGTAATGTATAATATAATTATGATATAAAAAGTATGAGTATGTACTATAATATATTGTATGTACATTGATACAATATAATACTACTAATGGTATTGTGATATTATAATTGTTTATTTGTTTTACATGGGGGGGCGCCAAAATAATGTTTGGGGGAGCGCCAAAATAATGTTCGCTTACCATATAAAATTACCTTAGACCGCCCCTGCTGCTGAACAGTTCTCACAGTTAGGGAGTTCTTCCTAATGTTTAGGTGGAAGCTCCTATTATTTCCTTTAGTTTGAAGCCGTTGCTCTATTGCGTCCTAGTCTCCAGGGCAGCGGAAAACAAGCCTGCTCCCTCCGCCCTATGACTTCCTCTCACATATATATACATGGCTATCATGTCTCCTATCAGTCTTCTCTTAATCAGGCTAAACATGCCCAGCTCTTTAAGCCGCTCCTCATAGGGCTTGTTCTCCAGACCCTTGATCATTTCAGTCGCCCTCCTCTGGACACATTCCAGCTTGTCAACATCTCACTTCAATTGCGGTGCCCAGAATTGGACACAATGTGATTCCAGGTAAAGTGGGGCTGACCAAGGCAGAATAGAGGGGGATGCCTGCTATAGATGTGGGTGAAACGTCAGGAGAGAATGCTTCTGGAACATGACCATACAGCCCGAAACTTACAACTTATTCTGACCATGAAAGCCTTTGAGAATACATAGCAATCTTGTTTGCTCTGTACTAATCTTGTTGTGTATCAAATACTAACAATAATGGCTATGGAGGAAAATAGAGGCATTTGTGGGTGCCACAGAGGATTTGCTGATATTTGCATGTATCAAGGATTTGGGAGCTGTTTCTTCTTCCAGCTGCTTAGGAAAGAACACTGGGTGCGGAAACCACTTCTTTAAAAAAATTCATTATAATAAAACCTGCTTTGACCCCAATAATAACTTTTCAAATGAGGTCCTTTGCCAAAGCCAGAATAAATCTGAGGGTGGCAGCTTGGAGTTTGTCCTTGAATCCCGGCTGCCCTTTCTGCTTGGCCCTGACACTCCAACTCTGACGTGATATGAAATAGATACGAATGAGAAGCAAAGGGAAAAGAACCCATTCCAGAAAAGCCGCTTATGTTTTTTCTTAATGGCTTGATTCATTTCAACAGGGCGGACAGGAAGGAGAAATCCTATTCCTCCCTTTCCCATTTGGGTCAAAGAAACCTCAGACACCTCCATTTCTTGGTATGTGATTCTGAATTTTCAGTACACACTGGTGGCGTCCATGTCAGTGGGATGGCAAATCCACACCATGTTTATTTATTAGGCTTGGGCAATCATGGTTCTAAATGGTTCTAAAGTACTTACAAAACTAAAGTTCTGGTGGTGAACACTAGGTGGCGCTGGTGCTTTGCTTCTACAGTGTTGCTAAAGTTCTGGTGGTGAACACTACGTGGCGATGGTGCTTTGCTTCTACAGTGTTTCTAAAGTTCTGGTGGTGAACACTAGGTGGCGCTGGTGCTTTGCTTCTACAGTGTTGCTAAAGTTCTGGTGGTGAACACTAGGTGGCGATGGTGCTTTGCTTCTACAGTGTTGCTAAAGTTCTGGTGGTGAACACTAGGTGGGCGATGGTGCTTTGCTTCTACAGTGTTTCTAAAGTTCTGGTGGTGAACACTAGGTGGCGCTGGTGCTTTGCTTCTACAGTGTTTCTAATGTTCTGGTGGTGAACACTAGGTGGCGCTGGTGCTTTGGTTCTACAGTGTTTCTAAAGTTCTGGTGGTGAACACTAGGTGGCGATGGTGCTTTGCTTCTACAGTGTTGCTAAAGTTCTGGTGCACTTTTTGCTTCTACAGTGTTGCTAAAGTTCTGGTGGTGAACACTAGGTGGCGTGTTGCTGGTGCTTTGCTTCTACAGTGTTGCTAAAGTTCTGGTGGTGAACACTAGGTGGCACTGGTGCTTTGCTTCTACAGTGTTGCTAAAGTTCTGGTGGTGAACACTAGGTGGCGCTGGTGCTTTGCTTCTGTTGCTACAGTGTTGCTAAAGTTCTGGTGGTGAACACTAGGTGGCGCTGGTGCTTTGCTTCTACAATGTTGCTAAAGTTCTGGTGGTGAACATTTCAGAACTCTAACAAAACTTTCAAAACTTCATTATTATTTCATGATTGGTGATTTTTTAAGACAGAAACAAGTAGGAACCGCCATTTATAATGAAATTTTGAAAGTTTTGTTAGAGTTCTGAAACTTGATAGGCAAAGAGTGGGAAACTTCCGAATTTCGGATGTTTTTCGATATTTCCGACTTTTGAAGGACTTTCGAGAGCAGCCCTTCCAAAAGAAATTCCGAAATCCGAATTCCAAATTTTGGAATTCTGAATTTCGGATGTCATTTTCGAATTTTCTTGCTGATTGCTCATTGACTGATGGATAACAGCTGACTCCCCTTCTGCTGATTTTTTTTTTTGCCCATTTTTGAAGGCGGACAACTTTTTTTTTTAGACTACCAAAGACAAATTTAGGAAATACTTCCGAAGCAATTCTGAATTTTTTCCAAATAATTCGGAAGTGTATCACATTCGAAAATGAAGCAAAATTAACATCCAAAATGACTTCCGAAAAGCATTTTTCAGTTCGGAAATAGGCCTACTATCTATTTATATTTATGGTTGGATGGCTCTTTGTCAGGAGGACTTTGATTACGTTTTCTTGCCCTGGTGAAGGGAGTTGGACTGGATGGCCTTAAGTATTTTCTGTTGGTCATGGGGGTACTGTGTGGGAAGTTTGCCCCAATTCTGTCATTAGTGATGTTCAGAATGCTCTATGATTGTAGGTGAACTATAAATCTCAGCAACTACATCTCCCAAATGTCAAGGTCTATTTTCCCCAAACTCCATCTGTGTTCATATTTAGGCATATGGAATATTCATGCCAAGTTTGGTCCAGATCCATCATTGTTTGAATCCACAGCGCTCTCTGGATATAGGTGAACTACAACTTCCAAACTTAAGGTCAATGCTCACCAAACCCTTCCAATACTTCCTGTTAGTCATGGGAGACCTGTGTGCCAAGTTTGGTTCAATTCCATCATTGGTGGTGTTCAGCATGCTCTTTGATTGTAGGTTAACTATAAATTCCAGCAACTACAACTCCCTAATGGCGAAATCTTTTTTTTAGTGTTGGTCACTCCTTGGGTTAGTAAGTGTCTTGTGGTCAAATTTGGCGGCAATTCGTCCAGTGGTTTTTGAGTTATGTTCATCCCACAAACAAACATTACGTGTTTATTTATATAGATCAGGGGTGCTCATTAGGTGGCTCGCAATCGACTGGTCAATCCCAGGACCTTAGGAGGTCGATCCCAGCTGGATGGGGCGCTTCTGAGGGGGTGGAGCCATGCTGCACCAAGCCCCGCCCCCTCCCCGGCTTCAGCGCTACCACAGCTTCTCCAGGCTTGAGGAGGGTAATGCCAAACCAGTAGTGGCTAGCTATGCCACTACTGGCTTGGCATACCCTCCTCTAGCCTGGAGAAGCTGTGGTAGCGCTGAAGCCAGAGCGGGGAGGGGGCAGAGCCAGGCCGCACCAGGCCCCGCCCCCTCCCCCGGCTACAGCGCTACCACAGCTTGTTCAGCCTTGAGGAGGGTATGCCAAGCCAGTAGTGGCTATCTATGCCACCACTGGCTTGGCATTACCCTCCTCTAGCCTGCAGAAGCTGTGGAAGCGCTAAAGCCAGAGGGGAGGGGGCGGGGCCAGGACGTGCAAAGCCCCACCCCTTCCCCAGGCTTCAGCGCTTCCACAGCTTCTGCAGGCTAATGTCAAGCCAATAGGTGGCTATCTATGCCACCACTGGCTTAGCATTACCCTCCTCTATCCTGCAGAAGCTGTGGAAGCGCTAAAGCCGGAGGGGGCAGAGCCAGGGCCCACCAAGCCCCGCCCCCTTCCCCCTGCTCTGCCCTGCTTCTCTCTCAGTAGATCTTTCTGACTTGGTTTTATCATAAGTAGCTCGCATGCTGAAAATGTGTGGGCACCCCTGATATAGATGATGCTATGAAATGAACAAGGTGTGTTAGTTTCCAGCCAATGTTCTCCAAGCTTTGGCTGCATCCTAAACCAAGAACCCGCCAGGCATAATAAAATCAGTGGAAGTTTTAATCATGGATTACTTGGATACAGAAGCCACAAATATGTAGTATCAGAGCCCTTCGAGAAGAACTGTTCGAGAACAGTTGTATGTGTGTGATTGTCATCTGTTTTCAAGCAAAATAAATAAACCAAAAGGGTGGGGAAAAACGGGAGCAAAGACGGAGCATCATGCGGTCGAGAAGGAAGATTGCATAGCTGGCTTTCTCCAAGAAGCAAGACATATATTTTTGACTGCTGATAGGTTTCCTGGATTTATTCATGGAGATTCATCTCCCCTTTGTCTGTTTTTGTTTTTTTGTAATTCCTGTAAATGTATGTGCATGGTTTAACATATTGTCCTGGGTTTTGGTTTCCTCTTTCTCTTTTCTTTTTTTTCTTTTCTTTTTTTGCAATCTGTCAGAATAATTGAATCAGGAGATGAGAAGAAACATGACCTTCCTTGGACGTTGAAGATACAATCCCAAAGAGAAGAAATGAGTCATGAATGCACACAATGTCGGTGGTGGTTGTTTACAAGGAAAATGTTTCAAGTATCATTAAGGAAGTCCCCCGAGTTGCTTGAGCACCTAACTGTCCAATGGCACATTTGGTAGATGCACCCACTCCAATTTATATGGAAACAGTTACAATAAAGGAAGTCCATCCCGTTTCCTGCTGCGAATAGACATTCCATTCTCTTCCACAACCAAATTCTTTTAAGGCCTATATTTTGTTCTTGTTTGGAATCCATTTGTGTTTGGGAGAGTCTTGATCACTCGTCTTTTTTGCCTATTCAATCTGTACAAATATAAAATCCTGTTGTAATAGTAGACCATCCAGTTGAGTTGTAATAGACCATCCAGTTGAGTTGCAATAGCCCACCCAGTTGAGTTGCAATAGACCATCCAGTTGAGTTGTAATAGACCATCCAGTTGAGTTGCAATAGACCATCCAGTTGAGTTGCAATAGACCATCCAGTTGAGTTGCAATAGACCATCCAGTTGAGTTGCAATAGACCATCCAGTTGAGTTGCAATAGACCATCCAGTTGAGTTGCAATAGACCATCCAGTTGAGTTGCAATAGACCATCCAGTTGAGTTGTAATAGACCATCCAGTTGAGTTGCAATAGACCATCCAGTTGAGTTGCAATAGACCATCCAGTTGAGTTGTAATAGACCATCCAGTTGAGTTGTAATAGACCATCCAGTTGAATTGCAATAGACCATCCAGTTGAGTTGTAATAGACCATCCAATTGAGTTGTCCTTCAAGAAGAACCCAATAACCATCAAGCTTACATCACGGCCGATGATTTCACAACACAGGATGTATACAAAACCAACAACACTTCCACAGATAATCCAACCACCGTGGAACCGTCTTTGAGTTGTCCTTGAAGAAGAACCCAATAACCATCAAGCTCACATCATGGCCAACCATCTGTGATGATTTCGCAACACAAGACGTATACAAAGCCAACAACACTTCCACAGATAATCCAAACATCGTGGAAAACAGTGGCGCTTCTTCACTGGGATGCTCCAAGATGACGTTAGGCCTTTGGGGGCAAACTTCAGAGGCCTCCATAGTGCCTGAGATGCTAAGGGGAAGAAGGGGAAGCACAACATCCGGTTGTTGAGCCCGCCACCATCAGATTCGTATATGGAAGGTGCTGCAGAGACATTAACCAAAAAATAAATAAAAAGGAGAGTTGAGAGCAGAGAAGGGTGGAAATAGCATCTCACTAAACCCACCCTAAGAGCTTACCAGTTCAACAAAATACGTGCTGCTTCATCACAACTTTTTCACTCAACGTATTGTAGCCGTTTTTGCATTCAAAACTACAGTCAACCATCCACATTTGTGGGTTTTATTTTAGCTGATGTAGTCTATCCAATGCTTCAAATGTTAGCCCTGTTTATGCATAGGTTTGACATGCATATTCCAAAAATGGCACCAGTTTCCCCTTATCAGCTCGAGTTTTTGAGATTTGTTTATTTATTTATTTAAACTGTTGTACCCCGACCTTCTCACCTCTATTGAGAGACTCAGACTGGTAAAACAGCAAAAATTCAATGCTATACAATTTAAAAACAACTAGAACAACATATTAAAATACATTAAAACCTAGCATAAAACCACATCGCCATTAAAACAATTCCACTCAATCTGTAAACGTGGCCATTCATTCAGACAATAGCCAATCTCAGCCTATTCTGGGAAGGCTTGGTTCCACATCCAGGTCTTCACCAGCCTCCTAAAGGACAACAGAGAGGAGGGGGCAGATCTAGCATCACTTGGGAGAGAGTTCCACAGCTGAGGGGCGACCACAGAGAAGGCCCTGTCTCTCGTCCCCACCAGCCATGCTTGCGAAGCCGACGGGACCGAGAGCAGTTCCTCTCTGGAGGATCTTAATGTTCTTGATGGTTCGTAGGGGAGAATCCGTTCGGACAGGTAAACTGGGCCAGAACCGTATAGGGTTTTGTAGGATAAAGCCAGCACTTTGAATTGTGCCCGGAAGCTAATTGGCAGCCAGTGAAGCTGGCGCAGCAAGGGAGTTGTATGCTCCCTGTGCCCCGCTCCTGTTAGTAACCTGGCTGCCGAATGTTGGACTAATTGCAGCTTCCGAGCAGTCTTCAGAGGCAACCCCACATAGAGAGCGTTGCAGTAGTCTATTCGGGATGTAACCAGAGCATGGACCACCGTGGCCAAGTCAGACTTCCCAAGGTACGTATGACATCTAACAGTTGTCATCTGCTCGCCCACAAAGCATCATGAGAAAAAAATCTAAGAAAGTAGAGCTGATGCAGTGTATTCAATGTGATTTTCTGAATCAGCATCCCAGAGAGCCTGAGGAAAAGGCCAAAAAATCAAGAATATTTTTGTTGGGCATATATGTTATATGTATATTATCATCATCATCATTATCATATATATATATATATATATATATATATACACACACACACACACACACACAATATACTCTTGGTCTGTGATCATAACAAAAAAATGCATTTATCAAATATACAATCATTATTTATATATTATATATTATCATTATGTATATTTCTATATTATTATAATTATAATTATTATATTCATTATTACTACTATGTTGATTGTTGGGCTGTGTTATTCACAGATTTTGATTAAAATCTTCAGAAATCTCTCTTCCAGTGTGAGTCCATAGTCAATGTCTAGTGGAAGTAGACCACAGAGTTGGGTTGAAGGACCTAGGGATTCCTATGGAGGCATTATCTCCGTTAAAAAATCCCACAACTTTCTATTTATGGTTTTTCCCACTGTTCCATCCCTAAACCCAATAAATGTGGAATGTAATAGCACAGTTAAATGGAGCTATGCTACAGCCAGCTATTCCCAATAAGACAAGGGCAAGGGACCTCTTTCTGTAGAGGGCCACTTTATTTATTTATTTAAAACTTTTCTACCCCGGCCTTCTCACCTCCGAAGAGGGACTCAGACCGGCAAACAGCAAGTATTCAATGCTAACATTTAAAATCTAAAAGCATCATAAATTTACAATAAAATTTACAATAAAACACAATACAATAAATACATTTAAAAAGCCTTTCGCCAAAGTAAAATCAAGTCCAACTTAACCCATATAATCGGCCCATATCAAGTGGTTAGCGACTTTAGTCGCTTCGCGATCTCCTCCTTCATTTTGCGAAGGCCTCATTGCACAGCCACGTTTCCACCCACTTCCTAAAAGTCAGGAGGGGGGAGGCGGATCTAATTTCATTTGGGAGGGAATTCCACAGCCAGGGGGCCACCACAGAAAAGGCCCTGTCTCTTGTCCCCACCAGACGCGCCTGCGAAGGTGGTGGGACCGAGAGCAGGGCCTCTCCAGATGATCTTAGCACTCTTGACTGTTCATAGGGAAGAATACGTTTGGACAGGTAAACTGGGCCGGAACCATATAGGGTTTTGTAGGTCAACACCAGCACTTGAATTGTGCTCGGAAGTTAATTGGCAGCCAGTGGAGCTGGCGCAACAGGGGAGTTGTGTGCTCCCTGTACCCCTCTCCCGTTAGTAGTCCGGCTGGCAGTCTTCATAGGAAACCCCACGTAGAGAGCATTGCAGTGGTCTATACTTTCAACTGTGGAGAAGTTCTCAAGAGGTTGAGAGGATCCAGAAGCCAAACAGATGGGATCATAAGAACCAGCCAATTGTATCTTAAAGCCCATACTACCAGTACCTTAATCTTATATCTATCTTACAAAGTTATGGAAGTCTGATATCTCCTTAAACCTTAGGCTTCCACCATCCTTAGAATCGTTTAAATCGTTCAAATTATCTGTTAGGGAGCTTTATAATTGTAGATCGGGGCTCTCTAGCAGAGAAGTCCTGCATTAAATCCCAAGATTTCATAGGATGGAGCTGTGGTGTCCACGTCGTATCAAGTGGCTAGTAGCATTCACATCTGTAGGGCAGAGAATCTACTCAGGGATTTGAGTTGAGCTGTGCTAGGTACTGAATCTATTCAGAACACAGAGTTCAGGACCCTGGAGAGCTCCTGAAAAGTTCAGGCAATCATTTAGTGTGGATTCATCTTCCCATTGCCATTGAGTCTACTCAGGGATTTGAGTTGAGCTGTCCTAGGTACTGAATCTATTCAGGACACAGAGTTCAGGACCCTGGAGAGCTCCTGAAAAGTTCAGGCAATCCTTTAGTGTGGATTCATCTTCCCATTGCCATTGAGTCTACTCAGGGATTTGAGTTGAGCTGTGCTAGGTACTGAATCTATTCAGGACACAGAGTTCAGGACCCTGGAGAGCTCCTGAAAAGTTCAGGCTAAGATTTAGTATGGATTCATCTTCCCATTGCCATTGAGTCTACTCAGGGATTTGAGTTGAGCTGTGCTAGGTACTGAATCTATTCAGGACACAGAGTTCAGGACCCTGGAGAGCTCCTGAAAAGTTCAGGCAATCATTTAGTGTGGATTCATCTTCCCATTGCCATTGAGTCTACTCAGGGAGTTGAGTTGAGCTGTCCTAGGTACTGAATCTATCCAGGACACAGAGTTCAGGACCTTGGAGAGCTCCTGAAAAGTTCAGGCTAAGATTTAGTATGGATTCATCTTCCCATTGCCATTGAGTCTACTCAGGGATTTGAGTTGAGCTGTGCTAGGTACTGAATCTATTCAGGACACAGAGTTCAGGACCCTGGAGAGCTCCTGAAAAGTTCAGGCAATCATTTAGTGTGGATTCATCTTCCCATTACCATTGCGTCTTCAACCGTTAAGACTTAGAAGCAGCATTTAACACATCTTAAGAGGAGCTTTTCTAGGCTTTCGGTTGTCCACCATAAGTGACTATGGGTCGAGATGTGAAAATCTAACCAATATCAGGAACCAAAACCCCTTCAAAGGAGATGCTGGCAGCCTCTTCATGAAAAGCTTGAAAGGTTACCATGACAGCCATAACCACATCCAAGACGTCATGCTTGTCTTTCTGTGGTTTCTTGCTGTTCCATCTGTACAAAGCTAGGTTTTTTAAAAAAACAAAAAAGAAAGGAGTTTCAGTTTCCACCATGATTTATAAAACAATTTCCTGTGGGAAACGTAGCCAGTCTTGTAGAACAGAACACTTAGCGACTGCCAGCTCCGAGTGCTAATGGTTCCATTAAAATACAAGCAGACTCAAAATGATAACTTTTTTCAGAAGTGAAATAATCCCACAGCAATTGGATTTTTCCCCCCTTCTGAACCAGCAATTGCCTCAGACATTTACAGCTTATATCCGTACTTCTGGGACTCAGTCCAGGACGGACAATTTCCTCTGTCCCTGGTCGACCATTAAAGCAGATGGATGAGTTATTGAGTTTATTGATCCTATTCCCATTTGAAAAGCTTTGAATATATATTTCCACCAACTGTAGGGAATTAGGAAGTAGTTCACATGCATATTTTTGATAGAAGTATCTTGGTAAGCTATGAAAGAGGCATCTATCCTACTGCAATGCAGGTATAATGACCAAATATTTGTCTCTGGGAGACCTTTCATTCATAGTTTCGGAGTAAGGTGTTATCTGTACGCAGATGACGTCCAGATCTGTCACTCCTTCCCACCTGTCACCAAGGAGGCTGTCCAGACTTTGAACCGGTGCTTGGCTGCTTGGGACTGATCCTGGATTCAAATCGCTGAGCCTGGAACCCCAGGTTACAGCCTGTGTTGGATGGGGAGCTTTGATCCTGGATTCAGAGCCTGGAAGCCCAGGTCTCGGCGGTGGCCAGCTTTTGCAGAGTTAAGTCTCGTGCGCCAGCTGCGCCCGTACCTTGGGAAGTCTGATCTGGCTACGGTCGTCCACACTCTGGCCATATCCTGAATAGATTACTGCAACGCACTCTACATGGGGCTGCCTTTGAAGACAATTCAGAAATTGCAATTAGTCCAGCGGGCGGCAGCCAGATTACTAACTGGAGCTACATACAGGGATCATACCACCCCCCTGTTGTGTCAACTCCACTGGCTGCCTGTCCAATTCTGAGCTCAATTCAAAGTGCTGGTTTTGACCTTTAAAGCTCTATACGGTTCTGGCCCAGCTTACTTGTCCGAACGCATCAGCCGCTACATCCCACCTCGTAATCTAAGATCATCCGGGGAGGCCCTGCTCTCGCTCCCGCCTACTTCTCAAATGTGGTTGGTGGGGACGAGAGAGAGGGCCTGCTTGGTGGTGGCTCCCCACCTGTGGAATGCGCTCCCTATCGATGTACGATCCACCTCATCCCTCCTGGCATTCAGGAAAAAAGTAAAATCCTGGCTGTGGGACCAGGCGTTTGCACACCAGCACAAGGCAGCACTTTAGATGGGATTTTAATGGAAAGTGGGTGAATAGGGCCAATGCTTTTATGGACAGAACATTGTTTTAATCTGGAATGAATGCGCATGATGTTTAGGTAATTGTATTTTAATGTATTTTAATGTATTTTAATTGTTGAAGGGTTCTGGGGTCTTATATTGTTACTGTGTGGGCATCGAATTGCGCCTTACTATAAGCCGCTCTGAGTCCCCCCTCGGGGGTTGAGAAGAGCGGGGTAAAATCCTGAAATAAATAAATAAATAAATAGGTGAATCCCTCGAAGACGGAGATCTTGTGGCTAGGTCGTCCAGGTTGGGGGGGTGCCAGTTGCCTATGCTGGATGGCGAGGCATTACGCCCGTCATCGCTAGTAAAAAGCTTAGGGGTCCAATTGGATCCATTGCTGTCCATGGAGACCCAGGTTTCCACGGTCACCAAAATCGCATTTTTCCATCTGCGTCAAGCGAGGCGACTGGCGCCCTACTTCTCCGTGAATGACCTGGCCACGGTGATCCAGGCGACGGTCATCTCGAGACAGGATTACTGTACATTGGCCTACCCTTGGGGTTGATCCAGAAGCTCAAGTTAGTGCAGAATGCTGCGGCAAGTCTTCTCGCCAGAGCTCCGGCGAGATGCCATATTACACCAATATTGCGACAACTGCACTGGCTGCCTATCGAGCACCGGATCTCCTTCAAGGTGCTGGTACTAACCTTTAAGGCCTTGCATGGTTTTGGGCCAGTGTACCTAAGGGACCGCCTCTCCCCATACTGTCCCCAGAGATCCTTACTCTCCGGTGAACAAAATCTCCTTAATGTCCCCTCCATCCGACAATATCATCTTTCCTCAACAAGACAAAAGGCATTCTCGGTGGTGGCACCAACGCTGTGGAATGCCCTACCTGAGGAAGTCAGAGGAATCGGAGAACTGTCTTCTTTTCGTCGAGCCTGCAAGACGGCTCTCTTTTGCTTGGCTTTCCCTGTCAAGTAATTGCTTTGCTTACTAGTCTAGTTTAGGAATATTTTAGTATTGTAACAATTTTAGATTAGTCTTGGTGTCTATTTGCTTGTTTTATACTGTATGTTCTATATTGCTTGCTTACACTGCTGTAAACCGCTCTGAGCTTCTAGAGGGAGTGGTCTAGAAGCTGAAATAATAAATAAATAAATAAATAAAATAGAGACTTTGTCATTGTTGTCATTGGAGTGGAACCATTAAATCAAATGGACTTCCCGACGTGTTGACCCACCACTCAGTAATCAATTTCAGTAGGTTCCCTTTCGTTGAGTAACCAAAGCTCCTGTCCTTCAGATAGTCTGGATTTAAGCCATAGAGCAGTCTTTCCCAACCAGTGTGCCGGCGCACACTAGTGTGCCATGAGCGATCATCAGGTGTGCGGTGGGAAATTGGAACCTCCAATACCCTTTCTTCCCCCTCCTGCCAAACATTTTTTCTTCTCCACTCGGGCTCCCTTCTTCCCAGCCTCGCTCTGTTCGCTTTGCCTCGCTTTGCTCATGCTGCTACCTTGCTTTGCTCAGGAGGGGAGAGGGGAGGGAGGAAGACGTGACCCGTGTGGGCGCTACTGCGCAGACTCGCCCCACGTCTTCCTCGCTCCCCCTCCTTTCCTGAACACGCTCACGCTGCCCCCTAGGATCAAAATGGCGGCAGAATGTAAAAAGCCGCGGCTCAAAAAAGGTTGAAAAACACTGCCATAGAGGACTTTACAGGATATATAAGGTATATTCTCGGTAACCAGTCATGGTCTGTATTTTGGATGGTATGAAATTTGCAAACACAACAACATTAGCATCTCTTGAATAGGATAGAAGTGCTGATATTCTAGAGATGATTGGCAATGGCACCCCAATGAAGATCTCTCCTACTTACACTCATACAAAGTCTATGGAGAGAAAATAGAAGTCCGAAATTGTATGCTTTTAAGCCCATAGGCACAAAGACAAATCTACAACTCCTCAGCTCCATGGTCAACATCCAACAGTGACTTCACGTCACATAAATCTCCATTTATGGAGATACAGATTGATTGTATGACCTAATTCTTGTGTTGCATGATCACATTGCCCAACTGAACCCACAACTAGATGCTTGGCTCAACGTCCAACATCCAACAATGACTTCATGTCACATAAATCTCCATTTATGGAGATACAGATTGATTGTATGACCTAATTCTTGTGTTGCATGATCACATTGCCCAACTGAACCCACAACTAGATGCTTGGCTCAACGTCCAACATCCAACAGTGACTTCACATCGCATAAATCTCCATTTATGGAGATACAGATTGATTGTATGACCTAATTCTTGTGTTGCATGATCACATTGCCCAACTGAACCCACAACTAGATGCTTGGCTCAACGTCCAACATCCAACAATGACTTCATGTCACATAAATCTCCACTTATCTCCACTTATGGAGATACACATTAATTGTATCACCCAATTATTGTGTTGCATGGCCACATTGCCCAACTGAACCCACGACTAGATTAGGCTCAACATCCAACAGTTTGGCTCAACATCCAACAGTGACTTCACGTCACATAAATCTCCACTTATCTCCACTTATGGAGATACATATTAATTATATCACCCAATTATTGCGTTGCATAGTCATGTTGCACAACTGAACCCACAACTAGATGTTTGGCTCAACATCCAACATCCAACAGTGATGTCAAGTCACATAAATCTCCACTTATCTCCACTTATGGAGATATGCACTGATTGTATGACCCAATTATTGTGCTGCATTGACACACTGCCCAATTGAACCCGCAAGTGGATGTTTGGCTCAACATCCAATTCCATAACTTTGAGTTGAGGCGCAGACAAAAAAATGTGAAATCCCATTCATCGGAGAACTTAGATAGAATCAGGATTTAGAGCTACGTTTTATGGTGTCGGTGATTCAGGAACAAAAGTAACCACAAAAAGAAAGGCGAAAAGCAACAGAGTTTCACACGAGAATTGAGTACAGAGAGGAAATGAAGATCCAATGTGATCCCTGCAAGGCATTAACAGAGGCAGCTGAAATGCACGGAGATGGAGCTGTCTGATATTACAAGGAGTAATGAAAGTAACAGTATACAGAAGCCACAGGATAGTAATTCAAAGAAAGCCAGGTCGCTCTGGCGCCAGCGCTTCCTCTTATAGGGAGTAAATGAAACCATGCATCTCGCAGATTGCAAGAAGTGGAGGAAAAGGAGGCATCCGGTCTGGTATTTTGTATGAAGAAGACACCAAGGATTGTTTCTGAGCCAAAACTACTGTTTGGGATATAATCAGAGACTAGCATATGTCTCTGATATAATTATTATTATTATTATTATTATTCTACATTTATACCCCGCCCTTCTCACCCCAATGGGGGGCTCAGGGCGGCTTACAGACCATGGCATACAATGCCGCATTACACATATAATAATAAACATGACATATCAATTTAAACAATTAGCATATCGGGTTAAACATACAGTAATAAACATGACATCACAATTGAATTTAGACATGTGCGATCCATTTTTCAAAATGGTTCAAAAGTACTTACAAAACTGGGGGGGTGCTGGCACTTTGTTTCTAAAGTGTTTCTGAGGTATACTTAGTGAAAAATTCGTTACTATGACAAGTGTATCGAAATGCTATTACTAATTTGTTACAGTAATTGCGCATGCACATTACTGCAATAATTGCTACCATTGTGGAAACTTCAGGGGCTCTTTTCTCCCTCACTTTTAAAGCTATTGGAGTGAAACTTGCTACAGTGGTAGAAACCATTGACAACTGTTAGCCTACAAAATTTCAGAACATTTCACTTATCCGTGGATTTTTAGGGAATTTTCAAAGTTTTTATAAACATCATTTAAAAAATAAAAAACCTACAAGAACTACTGTATCTACTTAAAATTTATAGACAATGCACAAGATAACCAGGGCTTCAATCCCCAGAAGTTTCAGAAAGATTCACACATCCACAGATTTTTGGGGATTTTTAAAAATTTAGACAAAAACAATTAATTCCCCCCCCCCTCCCGCGCGCAAAAAAAGTCACAATATCCGTCTGTCATTATGACACACAACCTCATAACTTCAACTTAGTACGGATTTATACTATTATTTACTTTAGTCCTCTTTGCAGATTCAATAATTTTAGTTATTATGATTAGACTGACTCTAAATGGCTGGCTGGCTGCTGCAACCCAATACTGTGAGCATTGCGTTCTGGGAAATGTAGTTTAGAGCAGGACCTTTAGCATTCTCTGTCACTGGGGGACATGCCTTCCCAAACTACAGTTTGAAACTTGCTGTGTTCTCAGTGTCCCACCCATTAAGTTTAGTTTATGTTTTCTTGGCTTTACCCCACCCCCACAGTGCCTTCCTTAAGCTTTTAATATAAATAAATTAATTAATTAATTAATTAATAATTTAAAAAAATTACCCACTTTCGGGCGACAATGGGGCCAACGTAAAAGGGTGGTTTTTAAAGCACTTTATGTTTTCTTGGCTTTACCAAAGTTGCTTAATTGTTATACTGAAAATTAAAATAGCGTTGGGAGAAATGCTACAGAACAGCGGGCGGAGCTGGGGGCAGGGGCAGACCCTTCAAGGTCATGGACGGGCCCCTGGGCCGGTAGAGTGTTTCAGTTTCTAAAATGGTTGGTGAGTGTTTCCCCCCCTCCCCTTTTCCTGCATGTTTTGAATATCGCTTTGTATGCACAAATTTAATGAATTCAATACAAAATACGAATAAAAAATGAAATTATTCTGCATTTTCTGAATATATGTAGGATTATATAAGGAACTTTATTACTCAGGTTTTGTCATCTTAAGGCAGGCCTGGGCAAACTTCGGCCCTCCAGGTGTTTTGGACTCCAACTCCCACAATTCCTAACAGCCTACTGGCTGGGAGTTGGAGTCCAAAACACCTGGAGGGCCGAAGTTTGCCCAGGCCTGCCTTAAGGACTCCTTTCCCCCTTCTCCAGCTCACTTCCACCCATAGAACATCTCCATCTTCCATTTGTCATCTTTCACTCTGAGGCTGACTTTTTATCTCATATATAGTGCCCTCTTGTGGTTGAATCTGAGTGCTGCATATATACAAACATATTTATTCATTTTGGGGGGCCTTGCTCCAAATGGAGTTGTTTTCTCAGTAGAAGCCCCACCACTATTTTAAATTGGATCGTGAAAGGTATGTACGCCATATTTAGTCCAGATCCAAGAAGCCATGTAGAAGCCTTTGTGGAACAAACATACACACATACATATTTTCACACGCATACTTAGAATAGATAGCCATGTTGGCCAGGGTGCAAAATACAGCCAAATCCCAAACCACAACAGAGTGGAAATCCATGTGTAGAAAGCTAGCATCTCAGGAAGAAAAAGCATAGAAAAGTGTTTCCCAACCATTGTGACGCGGCAATGTAGTGTGCCGTGACGGACCTCCTGCTGTGCCGAGAGAAAAGCTCTCTGCCCCCCTTCCTTCCCCCTTCCTCCTGCCAAACTCCTGCTGCTTGGGGGAGGAGGAGGAAGGGCCGAAGAAAAAGAAGAAGGGGCCGGGGGGACGCCTCCTTCGGCCGTTTCCCCAGCCAGCCTCCAATCCACCATGACTCCCACCATGACTCTCGCCCCTCACTTGCTGAAGCTGCACGGAGGAGGAGCCCCGCCCACTGAAGCCGTACACTGTTCATGCTCCTCCTCTGTGGGATAGCTGAAGCCGGGGGAAGGGGTGGGGCATGGCACGGCCTGGCTCCACCCCTTCCCCCCGGCTTCGGCACTCTCAGCAGCTGCTCCAGCCTTGAGAGAGCAGTGCCAAGCCAGCATTGTGCTGGCTCTGCCACCGCTGGCTTGGCATGCCCCCTCAAAGCTGGAGAAGCTCTGGGATAGCTGAAGCCGAGGGGAGGGGGAGGGGCATGGCGGGGCCTGGCTCCACCCCCTCTCCCCGGCTTCAGCACTCCCAGCAGCTTCTCCAGCCTTGAAGGGGCAGTGACAAGCCAGAATTGTGCTGGCTCTGCCACCGCTGGCTTGGCATTGCCCCCTCAAGGCTGGAGAAGCTCTGGGATAGCTGCAGCCGAGGGGAGGGGGCGGGTCTTGGCGGGGCCTGGCTCCACCCCCTCTCCCCGGCTTCAGCACTCCCAGCAGCTTCTCCAGCCTTGAAGGGGCAGTGCCAAGCCAGAATTGTGCTGGCTCTGCCACCGCTGGCTTGGCATTGCCCCCTCAAGGCTGGAGAAGCTCTGGGATAGCTGAAGCCGAGGGGAGGGGCGGGGCATGGCGGGGCCTGGCTCCACCCCCTCTCCCCGGCTTCAGCACTCCCAGCAGCTTCTCCAGCCTTGAAGGGGCAGTGCCAAGACAGAATTGTGCTGGCTCTGCCACCGCTGGCTTGCCATTGCCCCCTCAAGGCTGGAGAAGCTCTGGGATAGCTGAAGCCGAGGGGGGGGGTGGGGCATGGCGGGGCCTAGCTCCACCCCCTCTCCCCAGCTTCAGCACTCCCAGCAGCTTCTCCAGCCTTGAAGGGGCCGTGCCAAGTCAGAATTGTGCTGGCTCTGCCACCGCTGGCTTGGCATTGCCCCCTCAAGGCTGGAGAAGCTCTGGCATAGCTGAAGCTTGGAGGAGGGGGCGGGGCATGGCATGGTCTGGCTCCACCCCCTCCCCCCGGCTTCAGAACTCCCAGCAGCTGCTCCCAGCAAGCCACCATCCCCCAGCCATTCTTTACTGTGTTAGTGTGTCATTTTGTGTCATTTTGGTTGTTGGTGTGCCCCCGGATTTTTTTAATGTTAAAAGTGTGTTGCGGCTCAAAAAAGGTTGGGAAACACTGGCATAGAACATGGAAGACGTGGCAATCCTTCTAACCTGAGAAAATCGGGTGCTTTGGAAATCATGTTTTCGAAGTCGGCAAACCCCAGCTTGCCATCGGCGTCCATGTCGGCTTCTTCGATGACTTTCTCACAAACCAAGGTGACCTCTTCTTCTGTGAGGTCCTCCTTTGTCAGCTTGTTGAGGGTTTGCTCCAGGTCGGATTTGCAGATGAAGTTGTCAGTATTGAAGTCTAAGCAGGAGGAGGAAAAGGTCATGAGATGCAATGCCTCCTCCTGAAAGATAGGTTTACTCAACAGTAAAATTGTATCAACAATAGTCTCTAAATCTCACTAAAATATTGTTGGGTTGTTGAGAAGGGGGCATACCAGTTCCCCAACAAATGGCGCATCTATACTATAGAATTAATGCAGTTTGATACCACTTGAATTGCCCTGATTCAATGCTATAGAATGCTGGGAGCTGTAGTCTGCACTCTATGGCAAGTAAGGCTCAAGACCGTGTCAAACTACAACTCCCGGGGTTCCATAGCATTGAGTCAGAGCAGTTCAAGTAATATCAAACTGCATTAATTCTACAGCAGGGGTCGGGAAACTTTTTGACTCAGAGAGCCATGAAAGCAAAATATTTGGAAATTTATTTCAGTGAGAGCCTTATAATATTATATAATATGTTTGAAGACTGAATTCAACTAAATGTGAGTATATACGTACATACTATGAGAAAAGGATTCCCCGGCAGAATGACGGGACGCTTCAGACCTGGCTGTGCAAAAGGCATGCTCAGGACTCTGGGAAGGAAGAGAAGGCGGAAGGAAGGAAGGGGGAAAGAAAGAAAGAAAGAAAGAAAGAAAGAAAGAAGAAAGAAGGAAACAGGGGAGAGGAAGAAAGAAAAAGAGAACAAACTATGGAAAGGGAAGAAAAGCAGGAGAGAGACAAGAATGAAAGAAGGGGAAAGAGAGGGAAGTGAAAAGAAAGGAAGGAGAAGAAAATGAAGACTTTGGGGAAAAATAGAAGAGGGTGGGAGAGTGGGAGGGAGGGAAAAGGAAGGAGTGAAGGAAAGGGTGAAGGGGAGGAAGAAAGGAAGGAAGAGGGAGAATGGAGGAAAGAAGGAAGGGGAGAGAGGGAGGGAAAAGGAAGGAAGGAGAGAAGGAAAGGGTGAAGGGGAGAAAAGAAGGAAGGAAGAGGAAGGAAGAGGGAGAATGGAGGAAAGAAGGAAGGGGAGAGAGGGAGGGAAAAGGAAGGAGAGAAGGAAAGAATGGAAGAGGAAGGAATGAAGAGGTAGGGAGGAAAGAAGGTAGAGAGAGAGGGAGGAAAAAGAATAAAATAAAAAGATAGGTAAAAAGAAAGGAAGAGAAAGGAAGGAAGGGGGAGGAGGGCGCGGGGCCAAGGCGGACCTTGGCGTCGACGTCGGCAAGGCAGTCCCTCCGGAAGGCATCAAGGAGTTGCCCACGATGAGGCCGATGAGCTGGGCGTCCCTGGGAGCAGCGAGGCCAGCTCAGCGCCAAGGCCAGGCCCGCCTCTGGCGCCTTTCTCGAAGCGCCGCCGGGCTCCGCCATCCCCAGTGAAGAGGGTGCAGGGCTCCGAGAGCAAGGGGATGAGGAAGAGGCGGCAATGGCCTGCAATGGCGGCAATGGCGGCAATGGCGGCAATGGCGGCAATGGCGGCAATGGCGGCAATGGCAATGGCAATGGCGGCAATGGCGGCAATGGCGGCAATGGCGGCAATGGCGGCAATGGCGGCAATGGCGGCAATGGCGGCAATGGCGGCAATGGCGGCAATGGCGGCAATGGCGGCAATGGCGGGCGGCAATGGCGGCAATGGCGGCAATGGCGGCAATGGCCCAATGGCCCTCAATGGCGGCAATGGCGGCAATGGCGGCAATGGCGGCAATGGCGGCAATGGCGGCAATGGCGGCAATGGCGGCAATGGCGGCAATGGCGGCAATGGCGGCAATGGCGGCAATGGCGGCAATGGCGGCAATGGCGGCAATGGCGGCAATGGCGACGCGGAAGTGGCAGTCGCGGTGCATTTGCGTCATTCCTCCCCGCTGCATGCTGGGAAACCGAGGCCCGGGCTGCTCTGGAGAGCCAGATGCAATCATGAAAAGAGCCACTTCTGGCTCCCAAGCCATAGGTTCCCTACCCCTGTTCTACAGTGTAGATGTCACCAGAGGTTTCCTTATTGCAGAATGAGAGGACGCCAAAGTTTTTCTCGATCCATCTGCATTGACTGTTTGACTACCCAGCCTTCTAAATACCATCCAACAGCTTTCTAATTCAATCGGATCTGTGCTAATCCTGCTTTATTGGGCTGAGTACAATACAATAAATCATTTTCCTATTGTATATTTGCAGGATTGACTGCCAAGTCCTCAGTATGGGGAAAATGCCAATGTTACATGGTGTTTTCTAAAGGAACAGAGATGAAATAACTAGTCTAACTCGGACTAAACGCTTAAACCACAAGAATCTAGAAAAACAACAGATAGGTAGATAGGTTGGTAGATAGACAGACAGACAGACAGATGTTTGCAGTATGTTGGGCATAACATAATATTTCAGAATGCAAATGATGAACAATCTACATTTAATGCCATACCGTAGACCTTAAAGGCATAGACCGCTTTGAGCTCTCGGGGAGCCGTTTCGCTCAGAGCAGAGAACATGTCGACAAAATCGTTAAAGCTCAGGCTCCCCTCTTCATCCTCGGAAAAAGAGTGGACAATCCGTTCCTTAAAGGGATTCTCCTGTGGAAAGAGCATTTATTAGATAGATTGATAGATCGATAGATAGATATATAGATATATATGCATACACACCCAATACAATCCTACCATATCCATACTCCTGGATTTCATCTAAATACACAAAACCAAAAGTAATAGCGAACCCTATTGAAATGAAAGATTTATGGTCCAAGAGTGCAACGTAGAGTTATGCTGGAGGACCTACAAAATGTTCAGTTAGAGATGGGAGGCGGAGAAAGAGAAGCAGGAGAAGGAGAAGGAGGAGGAGGAGAAAGAGAAGAAGAAGGAAGGAGGCATGCCCGGATTACCCATAAGGCCAACGAGGCCATGGCCTAGGGGCGCAAGCCAGGGGGGGGGCACAGATCACGGACCAAAAAACCCCAAAATTGGTCTGCGCCCCTAGTTCCCCGGCAAAGTCTCTGCTCCGTCCCCTCCGTCTCTCGCTCCCTCGCGTGCTCTCTCTCTTTCGCATGCTCTCTCTCTCTCACGCGCTCTCTCTCTCGCACGCTCTCTCTCGCTCGCACACTCTCTTTCACATGCACGCTCTTTCTTGCTCTCTCTCTTGCGCGTGCTTGCTCTCTCGCTCTCTGGCGCATGCTCTCTCTCTCACTCTCTCATGCGTGCTCTCTCTCACTCTCTTGTGCGTGCCTTTGGAGCGAGTTTGCACCCGCTGCACTCTCCCCAAGCCTCCCGACTCCCGAGGAGACCTTCAGAGCACAGCGGAGCTTACCAGCCGGTGGGAATGCGGACCTTGGAGGTGGCGGAAGGTTGGCTTAAAGAGGGCGTAATTCCAAACTTTGGCCTAGGGCGCAAAAAAGTGTTAATCCGGGCCTGGAAGGACGAGAAGGAGGAGAAGGAGGAGAAGAAATAGGAGGAGGAATAGAAAGAGAAGAAGGGGAAGCAAGGAGGAGAAGAAAAAGGAGGAGGAGGAGAAGAAAGAGATGAAGGAGAAGAAGAAAGGGAAAGGAAAAGGACGAGAAGGAAGTGAAGACAAAGGAGAAAGAGAAGAAAATAGAGATGGAGAAGTAGAAAGAGAAGGAAGAGGAGGAAAAGTAGAAGGAAGAGAAGTAGGAGGAGGTGAAGGAGAAGGCAAAGGAGAAAGAAATGGAGAAAGAGAAGGAGGAGGGGGAGGGGGAGGTTTGGCTGCCTCTACTCACAACTTGAGGCAGGGCCCAACATAGTCAAATGCATATGTCATAAAATGTTGAACAAATATTAATAAAATGTACATTTAATTTTCAAAGTTTAAAATTGATTAGGTGGGTCAGATCTGGGTACCCTTCATTTCTTCTGCATGGCCTCCTTCTATCCTTGTCAATCAACTATCCTTGTCAATCAACTATCCTTCTATCCTTGTACATATAGCCGAGGCCTGAGGAAAGGTACTTTTCTGGACTACTGTGCCTCTCAGACAACTTAGTTGTTGGATTCTCCATACTCCAAAAGAGTAACTTTCCCAAGCATTCAAGTCTGCAGAATGGACAAGAGTGCCCTGAGGTTCATTTACACCAGTGGTTCCTGATTTGTGGTCTGTGGACCACCAGTCGTCCTCAAGAACTAAAATATGGTCCGTGGCCTCACCGTTACTACTACAGCCCAACCAAAAAAAATATTTTCTTGGTGTCTTCATTTTTAGGCTTGTTCCTGGGTTTATTTGGGATGCTGATTAAGGAAATTGCATTGGATAGACCACATCGGCTTTAGATTGTTAAATATGATTTTCTGTGGGCAAGCAGATGGCAACTAGTGGATGGCACATGCGCTGTATCAGAAACTAGAGCTGATGTGGTCTATCCAATAGCATTTTCTGAGTCAGCACCCCAAATGACCAAACCAAATCTAAAGTTGACCATAAACTGATTCGTAACCCTTTTGGTACTAATGTTGGAGAGTGGTCCCTGGTCAAAGTGTTCCCTGGTCAAGTGGTCATTGATCAAAATGGCCTCTGGTCAAGTGATCCATGGTCAAGTGGTCATTGATCAAAATTGCCTCTGGTCAAGTGTTCCCTGGTCAAGTGGTCATTGATCAAAATGGCCTCTGGTCAAGTGGTCCATGGTCAAGTGGTCATTGATCAAACTGACTCCTGGTCAGGTGGTCCCTGGTCAAAGTAGTCCTTGGACAAGTGGTCCCTGGTCAAAGTGGTCCCTGGTCAAGTGGTCCCTGGTCAAGTGGTCCCTGGTCAAGTATTCACTGGTCAAAGTGGTCCCTGGTCAAGTAGTCCCTGGTCAAGTGGTCCCTGGTCAAGTGATCATTGGTCAAAGTGGTCCCTGGTCAAAGTGGTCCCTGGTCAAGTGGTTCCTGGTCAAGTGGTCCCTAGTTTAAAAAATTTGGGAGCCACTGATCTACACTGTAGAATTAATGCAGCTTGACACCACTTTAATTGCCAGTACACAATGCTATAGAATCATGGTAAGAAGTAGCGTTTGGCGAGAGAAGCACTCTTTGGCAGAGAAGGCTAAAGACAAAATGACAAGTTGCATAATTACCAAATGGTGTCAAACAACATTAATTCTACAGTGTGAATATTTTTTTTCCTGTCAGGAGCGACTTGAGAAACAGCAAGTCGCTTCTGGTGTGAGAGAATTGGCCATCTGCAAGAACATTGCCATGGGGATGCCTGGATGATTTGATGTTTTACCATACTTGTGGGAGACTTCTCTCATGTCCCCGCATGGTGAGCTAGAGCTAACAGAGGGAGCTCAACCCGCTCTCTCTAGATTCAAATTGTGGACCTTTTGGTCAACAGTCCTACGGTCACAAGGGTTTAACCAGGATAGGATTGCGGACTGAATCCAGCAGAATGGTTTGAATTTGTAGGAGATGCCACATTCAAAGACCAGACTCACAGTGGCTCTGGCAGCCTCTTCTCTTTCTATATTGCTCGGTGCTATCAACCGGTTTCCCTTACAAGAGAGTACATTACCACTAGATCCAGTTACTGTTTGCAAACGGATGAATCCAGGACACTTATAAACAGGTAATGAACCTGGGTCTGCAATGAAATGCGGCATATACTTTTACTGGGTGAGTACTGGGTCTAGGAACCAATTTGAATTCCATAAAGCTTTCCGTCTGATCTTGGAGTCAAAGCAGGACGGGTTAGTCACAATCTCTCCGCCAAGAAAAACTCATGACGGGTTCACCTTAGGGTTGCAATACGTCAGAAATGACTTCAAGGCATACAACAACATAGAAATATTTCAGTTGACGTTCTTCAACTCCCCAACTATGAATCTGGCCTACAAAATAGGCTGGTTTGATGACAAAAAAAATGGTTCAAAAATAGTTTTGGATGTAGTGGCCGCTCCCGAATCGAATTTGAAATAATTTCCGAAATTTTGCGAAAAAGGTCAGGATTTTCTGAAATTTCTGAAATTTCTGAATCACTTAGTTAATGGCGGGTGCGATTGCGCAATGAGAGGGCTGCCCTGAATCCCCCGTCCCCCGGGGGGGGTGAGAAGGGCGGGGTAGAAGCATTGCAAATAAATAAATAAATAAATAACCTGCAAATGGGACCAGGCCCGGATTAACACTTTTTTGCGCCCTAGGCCACACTTTGGAATTACGCCCCCTTTAAGCCAACCTCCCGCCACCTCCAAGGTCCCCATTCCCACCGTCTGGAAAGCTTCGCTGTGCTCTGAAGGTCTCCTCAGGAGTTGGGAAGCTTGGGGAGAGCGCAGCGGGTGCAAACTCGCTCCAAAGGCACACACGAGAGAGAGAGAGAGAGAGAGAGAGTGCATGCGAGAGAGAGAGCGCGCGCAAGAGAGAGAGAGCGTGCGACAGAGAGCAAGAGAGAGCGCGCAAGAGTGAGAGCGCAAGAGAGAGAGAGATTGAGCGCATGCAAGAGAGAGTGCATGAGAGAGAGAGAGCGCATGAGAGCGAGAGAGCGCACGCACAAGCGAGAGAGCACGAGAGAGAGAGAGAGAGACGGGGGGGACGGACAGAGACTTTGCCGGCAGAAGGAGCGAGGAGGGGAATGAGAAAGGGGGGAAAGAGGGGCAGAGACCAGTTTTGGGGTTTTTTGGTCTGTGATCTGTGCCCCCCCTCCCCTCGGCTTGAGCCCCTAGGCCATGGCCTCGTTGGCCTTATGGGTAATTCTGGCATGAACGGGACAGGCAAAACTTGGAGGATTCCCTTTTCCTCATTTTTAGACCGCTACTGACAAAACTTGCCACAGTGGTAGAAAACATTCTCCTCTGTCAGCATACTAACTTTCAAAGTGTTTAGAAGATGCCTGGTTCAGTAATCTAATAAGGAATATTACAAGAAGAAGAAATGTGCTGCCTCCAGGATTCTTTGGGAAAATTTAAATCTATCTGTTTTGCATATTTGTCTAGGGCACACCTCTCTGAATATGAGAAAATGGAATTTATCTCATAACATTAAATTAATTTATTACATTTGCTTGTTTCCGCCGTTGGCCAGCGTAACACCCCACCACCCCAACACTCAAAGACCAGGAGGGAAGAATCGCTTGAGGACTGACCATTTCCCTGCCCTGTGAAAGGCTGCGGTCCTCCCTGACCACCCCCTCTAACATCAGGAAGATGGACAAATGCCCCCGGGGATTGACCACTTGCCTGCTCTGTGGATGCCAGCAGTCCTCCCTGACCACTCCCTCTAGCAACTGGGGACGCACAAAATCCTCCGAGGAATGTCCGTTTGTCTGCCCTGTGGATGCCAGCGGTCCTCCCCGACCACCTCCCCCAACACCTCGAGGGGGGATGAATCCCCCTCCTCCGAGGAATGTCTGTTTGCCTGCCCTATGTATGACAGCGGTCCTCCCTGACCACCTCCACCAATACCTCAAGGGGGACAAATACCCCCTCCCCCAAGGAATGTCCGTTTGCCTGCCCTGTGGATGCCAGCGATCCTCCCCGACCACCTCCCCCAACACCTCAAGGGGGGGTGAATCCCCCTCCCCCGAGGAATGTCTGTTTGCCTGTCCTATGTCTGACAGCGGTCCTCTCCGACCACCTCCACCAACGCTTCAAGGGGGGACAAATACCCCCTCCCCCGAGGACTGTCCGTTTGCCTGCCCTGTGGGTGCCAGCGATCTTCCCCGACTACCTCCCCCAACACCTCGAGGAGGGATGAATCCCCCCCGAGGAATGTCTGTTTGCCTGCCCTATGTCTGACAGCGGTCCTCCTTGACCACCTCCACCAACACCTCAAGGGGGGACAAATCCCCCCTCCCCCGAGGAATGTCTGTTTGCCTGCCCTGTGGATGGATGCCAGCGGTCCTCTTTGACCACCTCCCCCAACACCTCGAGGGGGGACAAATACCCCCTCCCCGAGGAATGTCCGTTTGCCTGCCCTATGTATGCCAGTGGTCCTCCGCGACCACCCCCTCTAGCAACTGGTGGACGCACAAAATCCCCTGAGGAATGACTTCCTGCCTACACTGCGCAGCTAGACGGGCACTCCTTTAAGAGATAGAAGATGTGCACGTTGACACTTTGCATGTCAAAGCATCACTGAATCGTAGACTTGGAAGAGACTTTTTCGCCCATCCCATCCAACCCTCTACCTCCTAGAAATGTCCAGTTGCCTAACCTGTGGATGCTAGCGGTCCACCCCGACCATCTCCTCCAACACCTCAAGGATGGACGAATCCCCCTGAGGACTGACCCCTTGGCGGCACTGGCCAAATCCAGTTAACAAAGGCAAGTCAACCCCTTTTGGAGAAGTACTGGTATACACAGGGCAGTCAAGCAGGCACCCCTCCAATTCCCCACGGTACTGGCCACTAGTCTGCCCTGTGGATGGTGAGCCACCACCACCCAGACCACCCCCTCAAACAGCAGGAGAAGGGACGAATCCCCCCGAGGAATGAACGCTTGGCGGCACTATCCAAGTCCACCTGACAAAGGCAAGTCAACCCCTTTTGGAGGATTACTGGTATATACAGGGCAGTCAAACGGGCACCCCTCCAATTCCCCATGGTACTGACCTCTAGTTCACCCTGGGGATGGCAGGCCGCCACCCAGACCACCACACTGGGAGAAGGGACAAATCCCCCAAGAAATGACTGCTTGACTGCCCAGTGGATACCAGCATTACACCCCAACAACCCCCTCTAGCAACTGGAGGAGGGACAAATTCCCCGAGGAATGACTGCTTGTCTGCGCAGTGGATGCCAGCGTTCCACGCCGACCACCCCCTCTACCAACAGCTTTGATTCTTACTGTGACATCAGGGAGCATACCAGTCCCCTGTTATGTCAGCTCCACTGGCTGCCGATACAATTCTGAGCACAATTCAAAGTGCTGGTTATGACCTATACAACCCTTAACGGCTCCGGTCGCCTAAGGGGCTCCTTAGTGGTATGCATTCGTTCTCATTCGGCATTACCATTAGTTCTGGCATGTTTATTATGAGCTGTTTAGGTATCTTCACATCTGGGTTCCTGGTATAGTCCATGGGGACTATGTGGGGGGCCAATTCGTGGTAACGTTCGTGTAACCTGGAAATAAACACAAGACATCTATTATGTAAACATGCATTTTAAGGTCATTCTTCAAACTGTCATATTCTAGAATAGCTCTTTTACATTTGCAACTAGTGCACCTGCATGTGCGTTCATGTCCGCTTTGCGTCCCACTTGGAGAGAAAGGTAAGATCTAACTGATTTAAAGAAGTATTGCTTAGCTTTCTTTAGTGTAGACAGATTTAGATAGATTTGCTGTTCTGAAGTATTGGTGTCATGGTGAAATATGATGTATTGTTTGAATGGAATTGAATGGATTACCTCCTGGCAGGGCCGTAGCCAGGATTTTGATTTGGGGGGGCTGAGTTTGGTTCTGGGGGGCTGAGACTGTGCTCTGGAAGAGGGTCTACCTAGCAAACCTTTTAGCATTGTTATCCCAATAACCCCATGAATGTGGGATATAATGAGCATGGTGATCAGATCATGATATGAATAAACATTTTTAAAAGTTTAAATAATGTACCAGTAAGGCCTTTGGTTGGTGGACCACCCTGAAATGAATTTCAAAAGGTTGGGCTGAAGATCCCCTTTTAAAGAAGCCCCCACCCCTGGCTACATGCCTGCCTCCTAGTATTCATTGATAGTTCCCCATTGAAGTATCAACCGTGGCTGACCTACTTAGTTCCCATGATCAGGCAGGATATAGTGCAGAGGTTCTCAATCTGTGGCTTCCCAGATGTTTTGGCCTTCAACTCTCAGAAATCCTAACAGTTGGTAAAGTGGCTGGGATTTCTTAGAGTTGTAGACCAAAACACTGGAGGACCCACAGGTTGAAAAACACTGATGTCGTGCCTTTAGAGCAGTGTTTCCCAACCGCGGTGACACGGCACAGTAGTGTGCCGTGATGGATCTCCTGCTGTGCCGCGAGAAAAGCTCTCTGCCCCACTTCCTTCCCCCCTCCTCCTGCCAAACTCCTGCTGCTTGGGGGAGGAGGAAGAAAGGCCGAGCGGTGGCGAAGAAATAGAAGAAGGGGCCGGGGCGCCGCCTCCTTCAGCTGTTTCCCTAGCCAGCCTCCAATTGCTGAAGCCGCGTGGAGGGGGCGGGGCATGGCGCAGCCTGGCTCTGCCCCCTTCCCCTGGCTTCGGCACTCCCAGCAGCTGCTCCAGCCTTGAGGGGACAGTGCCAGGCCAGCATTGTGCTGTCTCTGCCACCGCTGGCCTGGCACTGCCCCCTCAAGGCTGGACAAGCTGTGGGAGAGCTAAAGCTGGGGGGAGAGGGCGGAGCATGGCACAGCCTGGCGCCTCCCCCTCCCCCGGCTTCGGCACCCCCAGCAGCTGCTCCCAGCAGGCCACCATCCCCCAGCCATTCTTTACTGTGTTAGAGTGTCATTTTGTGTCATTTTGGTTGGTGGTGTGCCCTCGGATTTTTTTAATGTTAAAAGTGTGCTGCGGCTCAAAAAAGGTTGGGAAACACTGCTTTAGAGCACCGTTTCTCAACCTGGGAGTCACCAAAGACCATAAGAAAACACAGTATTTTTTGTTGGTCATGGGGGGTTCTGTGTGGGAAGTTTGGCCCAATTCTATTGTTGGTGAGGTTCAGAATGCTCTTTGATTGTAGGTGAACTATAAATCCAATCAACTACAACTCCCAAATGTCAAGGTCTATTTTCCCCCAAGCTCCACCAGTGTTCACATTTGGACATATTGAACATTTGTTTCAAGTTTGGTCCAGATCCAGCATTGTATGAGTCCACAGTGCTCTCTGGATGTAGGTGAACTACAACCCCAAAACTCAAGGACCATGCCCATCAAACCTTTCCAGTATTTTCCATTAGTCATGGGGGTTCTGTGTGGGCAGTTTGGCCCCATTCTCTCGTAAGTGGGGTTCAGAATGTCCTTAATTGTAGATGAACTATAAATCCCACCAACTACAACTCCCAAATGTCAAGGTCTATTTTCCCCCAAGCTCCACCAGTGTTCACATTTGGGCATATTGAGCATTTGTTTCAAGTTTGGTCCAGATCCATCATTGTATGAGTCCACAGTGCTCTCTGGGTGTAGGTGAACTACAACCCCAAAACACAAGGACCATGCCCACCAAACCTTTCCAGTATTTTCCATTAGTCATGGGGGTTCTGTGTGGGCAGTTTGACCAAATTCTCTCGTTAGTGGGGTTCAGAATGTTCCTTAATTGTAGTTGAACTAGAAATCCCACCAACTACAACTCCCAAATGTCAAAGTCTATTTTCCCCAAGCTCCACCAGTGTTCACATTTGGACATAGTGAGTATTTGTGCCAAGTTTGGTCCAGATCCAGCTTTGTTTGAGTCCACAGTGCTCTCTGGATGTAGGTGAACTACAACCCCAAAACTCAAGGTCTTAAAGAGTTCTTCAAGTCAGTTTGATCCAGTCCATGCTCAAGGCAGGGCCGTAGCCAGGATCCATTCTTGGTTGGGGGCTGAGACTGGGTGGAAAAGGGTATAAATTGTTATCCCAAATACAGAGGCATGGTGATCAGATCATGATATGAATAAACATAACAGTTTAAATAATGAACAAATAAATGGGATCTGAGTTTAGCCCCCCCTGGCTACATGCCTGGCTCAAGGAATCATTATAAAGAAGTACAGAGGCAAATCAAGTAATCTTTACATACAGGGACAAATAAATGGATAGCCCCCATCTCCTGAACTTTCTTGGCTTTACTTCTTGTTGTCACATTTATCTCACTTGGGGGCAAAGTCGGACTTCTCTCCTGACCTGATATGACTCCTCTTTTATTGCTAAGCCTAAAATCGATTCTTTGCCTCGTTTCTCTGAGATGCGCATTTGACTCTCTGCCTCATTTCTCTCAGATATTCATCTGTGCTCAGCAGCATTGATCTTCAAACGAGAAGCAGGACATATTTCAAGGAAAGAGAATAGAATTTCTGGCATGATTTCCTGTAAATTGGACGTGGAAAATGTGGCTGGCTATATATAATATTTTCTTTCGTTTCTCTGCCTTTCTCCTCCTCGCTTTTTCCTCTTTGCGGTCTTGGTTCATATTGGCGATTCGATATATCAAATCTGTTGGGAGCTTCATTCCAAAATCCATAGATGCTGAACTCCCATCATAAACAATAGGATAGATCAGTGTTTTTCAACCTTTTTTGAGCCGCGGCACATTTTTAACATTTACCAAATCCTGGGGCACACCACCAACCAAAATGACACAAAATGACACTCTAACACAGTAATACATATGGTTAATATGTTTTTAAATGTATTTATACACTCATTGTGAAACCTGGGCCTGTTTCGATGAACACAACATAGATATCCTGGCAGGAATGGCAGAAAGACACACACGAAGGTCTTGCTCAACAGCTGGGAGTTATAGTTCACCCGCAATCAAAGAGCATTCTGAACTCCACCAATGATGGAATGGAATCAAACTTCCCACACAGAACTCCCATAACCAAGAGAAATACTATAAGAGTTTGTTGGGCATTGACCTTGAGTTTTGGAGCTGTAGTTCACCTATAACCAGAGAGCACTGTGGACACAAACAATATTGGATCAGGACCAAACTTGGCATGAATACTCAATATTTTTTATTTTATTTATATTTCAAACTTCCTATACCGCCACTCCCGGAAGGCTTGGAGCAGTTTACAGTTTGACATATAATAACATAATAATACAAACAATACGACACAACAACAAGAGGAGGGTAACTATATCTAAGACAGAGGGGAAGGGGAGAACCATGGCTCATGACCACATGGGACGATGAGCTGTCAAGGGGTCCAGCTAATGGTGGTACCGGTACTAGCTCGACCATCAAAAGGGGGAAGCCTAGGGGGATCCCATAAGTCCAACAAAGTCCTTAGAGCACCCAGCCTCAAGCGGAGATGGTCGCCACTGGCCTCTGGCGCAGATTTCCCAATCGTCAAGGCGTCAGGCCTCCCGGGCTGGGGGCTCGCCGGAGGGCTTGTCCGACACCTAAATTTGGCGTTCCAGAAGGTCCTAGGAGGGAATCTACTGGATGTCCTGGGCCCAATCATCACGGCCTTCTGTGAACACAGATGGAGTTTGGGGAAAATAGACCTTGACATTTGGGAGTTACAGTTTCTGGGATTTATAGTTAACACACAATCAAAGAGCATCCTGAACTCTTGCAACAATGGAATTGAACCAAACTTGGCCTATTGAACTCTCATTACCAACAGAAAGTACTGAAAGGGTTTGCTTGGGAATTGACCTTGAGTTTGGAAGTTGTGGTTCACCTACACCCAGAGAGCACTGTGGACTCAAACAATGTTATGTTATGTTGATGTTTGTTTTCTATCCAGCCTCTTCAGGCAGACTTTTGACAATTGCTGAGTTTTTAAACCACTGTTTTATCCTGTATTGTTTATTCTTCCTTGTAAACCGCCCCGAGCCTTTGGGAGTGGCGTTATAAAATCAAATAAATAAATCAATAAATATCTAAGGATGTTGATGTTTCATCCAGCAATTTTAACTCTTGGATTCATCAAGCCCTGCACGTCGCATTACGCGTTCTGCATACAAGTTGAATAGAGAGGGTGACTACACAGAGAAGACATTGAAATCCACAAACATGTGGACCAGGGCTGTCCAACTTCTACCGGCCCAGGGGCCTGAATTCCAGTCACTGATGACCTGGGGAGCCATAGGGTCTGCCCCCGCCCCGGCTCCACCCCCTGCCCCTGGCTCCGCCCCTCCCTGCCCCGGCTCCGCCCTCTCCCCCTGGCTCCGCCCCCACCCCGCCCCCGCCCCTGCATGCATACAGTCAAATATATTCTTTTACTTTTACTCCAACATTAAACTGCATTAAATGGGTGGAAATTCAAAAGGGGCATCCATACAGTCAAATATAATCTTTTACTGAGATAAAATGCAGGGATAAGATATTAAATTATTTTAATTTAATATTAAATATATTTAATTCCATCCTCCCTCCCCTTATTTTTATTTAATATTAAATATATTTAATTCCATCCTCCCTCCCCCTTATTTTTAATTTAATATTAAATATATTTAATTCCATCCTCCCGTCCCCCCTTATTTTAATGTATCCCATCTCCCCTTATTTCATCTTTAAATATATTTAATTTTATATTTAATACATGAGGGGAGATGGGGGAGGGAATGAGGAGCCCCTGAGGAGCCCTCTGCTTCAGCCTAAACGCGCAGGATCCAAGAGTACCCGGGACGAGAGAGGCGACGACCGACTGAGTCGAAGAAGGTCCTAATCGCATCTGTGGGCCTCAGTGATCCAGTAGTAGAGTAGCTGAAGAGTATCGCAAGAATACGCAATCCACACGGGATTTCGCTGTCAACGCCAGCGAGATCTTGCGTTGACAGCGAAATCCCGTGTGGATTGCGTATTCTCGCGATACTTGCTCCGAACCCGGAAGTAGGTGTTTTTTAAATTCTTATTATTTATTTTATTTTCAATTTTTATATTTTATAAAAAGCTTAGGGGGCCGGAGGGAAGGGGCTGGGGGGGGCCGTATACGCCCCCCCCCCGGGCCGCCAGTTGGACAGCCCTGATGTGGACAATTTCAGCTGAAAGGAGGAAACCATGAAAATGGAACAAAATCTGGCTACCAGTGTTAAAAGAAAACTCTAAAATCAGAACAATAAATGAAGAACAACACTACAAAAACCAGAGGAATTCTGGACAGGAAACAATCACGGCCAGTTAACGCCTCCCAACAAAGGATTCCCTCAGGCAGGAAGCAGCCAGGCTTTGACGTTGCCAGGCTATGCAATGCTAATCAAGGTGTCCAATTGCAACATTCACACTGGCCTCCAACAGACAAGCGTTCTTTATCACTCCCTGGACCTTCCACAGATAAACCCCACTTGCCTAGTTTCCAACAGACCTCACAACCTCTGAGGATGCCTGCCACAGATGTGGACAAAACGTCGTAAGAGAATGCTTCTGGAACATGGCCAGACAGCCCGGAAAACTCACAGCATCCCACAAATACTGTAGTATAATTAAATAATGCAATTATTAAAACAGCCACAGATGGTCATGACATGATTTGCCCCAATTTTGAAGCAGGGCTTGGAAAAGCAACTCCGTTGTGGTATTAGCTTCCTGAACTTCCCAACCCTGTCATCCATGCTCACTGGCGCATGCTGAGAGTAGTACTTTTGTTTTTCTATGCTTGCTATGGGCCATGGTTCCCAACCCACAGAAACATTAAACATTGCCTTTAGGAGAGATGATGAGCCTTCCCACTATTTCGCCCCAGGCCTCATTGATTTCTGCCAAACTGCTAAACTAAACCTGAAATGAGAAAAGACTTTTCAAAAGGCAGACAGGATGCAGCTGAAAATGAGAGATAAGAGCTGCTAATGGCTCATTGATTCGGAAGACTGGCCATTAGACCCCAAGGTGCACTAAATATCACATGCACTCTCCCCATTGTGTTCACAATAGCAGCAGTCGATTTGGGCATGACAACAACAACAAAGATTTCAACCCCATTGCCTTGATGTTCTGTGGGTCACTAGCAGGAGAGAATGTCTTGACATTTGCTATAGAGTCTCTTCCTTGGATCCCATTCTTCCATCTCTTGGGTGCCCTTCCTCTATCTCTTGGGTGCCCTTCTTACATCTCTTGAATCTCCTTCTATCTCTTGGGTCTCCTTCTTCCATCTCTTGGGTCTCCTTCTTCCATCTCTTGGGTTCCTTCTTCCATTTCTTGGATCTCCTTCTTCCATCTCTTGGGTGCCCTTCTTCCATCTCTTGTGTGCCCTTCTTACATCTCTTGGATCTCCTTCTTCTATCTCTTGGGTCTCGTTCTTCCATCTCTTGGGTGCCCTTCCTCTATCTCTTGAGGGCCCTTCTTACATCTCTTGGGTGCTCTTCTTACATCTCTTGGATCTCCTTCTTCTATCTCTTGGGTCTCCTTCTTCCATCTCTTGGGTGCCCTTCTTCCATCTCTTGGGTCTCCTTCTTCCATTTCTTGGGTCTTCTTCTTCCATCTCTTGGGTGCTCTTCTTCCATCTCTTGGGTCTCCTTCTTCCATCTCTTGGGTGCCCTTCTTCCATCTCTTGGGTTTTCTTCTTCCATCTCTTGGGTGCCCTTCTTACATCTCTTGGGTGCCCTTCTCTATCTCTTGAGGGCCCTTCTTACATCTCTTGGGTGCTCTTCTTACATCTCTTGGATCTCCTTCTTCTATCTCTTGGGTCTCCTATCTCTTGGATCTCCTTCTTCTATCTCTTGGGTGCCCTTCTTCCATCTCTTGGGTCTCCTTCCATCTCTTGGGTGCCCTTCCTCTATCTCTTGGGTGCCCTTCTTCCATCTCTTGGATCTCCTTCTTCAATCGCTTGGGATTGTTGTTGTTTATTCGTTTAGTTGCTTCCGACTCTTTGTGACCTCGTGGACCAGTCCACGCCAGAGCTCCCTGTCAGCTGTCGCCACCCCCAACTCCCTCAGAATCAAGCCAGTCACTTTAAGGATACTATCCATCCATCTTGCCCTTGGTCAGTCCCTCTTCCTTTTTCCTTCCATTTTCTTCTCTTCTCCAAGCTTTCCTTTCTTCTCACTATGTGGCCAAAGTACTTCATCTTTACCTCTAATATGCTTCCCTCCAATGAGCAGTTGGGCTTTATTTCCTGAAGTATGGACTGGTTGGATCTTCTTGCGGTCCAAGGCACTCTCAGAATCTTTCTCCAACACCACAGTTCAAAAGCATCTCTCTTCCTTCGCTCAGCCTTCCTTATGGTCTAGCTCTCACATCCATAAGTTAGTATGGGGCAGTGTTTTTCAACCTCTTTTGAGCCACGGCACATTTTTTACATTTACCAAATCCTGGGGCACACCACCAACCAAAATGACACAAAATGACACTCAAACACAGTAATACATATAGTTAATATGTTTTTAAATGTATTTATACACTCAGTGTGAAACCTGGGCCTGTTTCGATGAACACAACATAGATATGACTTCCTCTCACATACGTATACATGGCTATCATGTCTCCCCACAGCCTTCTCTTCTTTAGATTAAACATGCCCAGCTCTTCAAGCCGCTCCTCATAGGGCTTGTTCTCCAGACCCTTGTGAAATTTCACCCTGAGTGAAACTTGCTTCCAGCTAACTATGGACGTCATGAAGCTGTTATAAACAGTTCTGAAGGGGGCGGGGGGGACTCTCGAAAAATCCAATGTGTTTAACTGCAACCCAGCTTCTTCTTTCACCTTGATTAGAAGGCTCCTGAGCTCCTCCTCGCTTTCGGCCATCAAAGTGGTATCATCTGCATATCTTAGGTTGTTAATATTTCTTTGGTGCCCTTCTTCCATCTCTCTGATCCCCTTTCTTCTACCTCAGGGCTGTCCAACTTCTACCGGCCCAGGGGTCTGAATTCCGGTCACTGATGACCTGGGGGGGCGTAGGGTCTGCCCCCACCACTGGCTCCGCCCCCTCTCCGCCCCCGGCTCCGCCCTCTCCCCGGCGCCCTCTCCCCTTATTTTAATTTAATATTAAATATACTTAATTCCATCCTCCCCTCCCCCCTTATTTTAATGTATCCCATCTCCCCTTATTTCATCTTTAAATATATTTAATTATATATTTAATACATATGGGGAGATGGGGGGGAGGGAATGAGGAGCCCCCTGAGGAGCCCCCTGCTTCGGCCTACCTTTTCCAAACGCGCAGGATCCAGGAGTACCCGGACGACAAGAGAGGCGACGACCGACTGAGTCGAAGAAGGTCCTAATCTCGTCTGTGGGCCTCAGCGATCCAGTAGTAGAGAGTATCGCGAGAATACGCAATCCACACGGGATTTCGCTGTCAACGCCGGCGTGATCTCGCGTTGACTGCGAAATCCTGTGTGGATTGCGTATTCTCATGATACTTGCTCTAAACCCGGAAGTACCGTAGGTTTTTTAAATTTTTTATTATTTATTTTATTTTTCAATTTTTAGTTTTTATTAAAAAGCTTAGGGGGCGTAGGGAAGGGGCTGGGGGCCATATACGGCCCCCGGGCCGCCGGTTGGACAGCCCTGTTCTACCTCTTCAATCCTGTTCTTCACTCTCTCGCCCACCGGCTTCCACAATCCCAAACCAAAGACTTAAGTGTACACCGGAGCTGGGAAGGCATCTAGGACAGCTATCCCATTTGTCCAACGGATGAATTGATGGATAGGCCTTGCTATACGGAAAGCTCAGTCAGCATGTTTCAAGCCAGGCCATTCATCTTTTCCATCCACAGGAGGATCGTGCGGGTTCATGAAGAGCTAGATATCTGGAACTGAAATTTTGCCTCAAAGCTGCCAATACCGTAAGAATAAATAAGCTCCGGACGCCGCTACACTGAAGAATGATGGCAGTTTTGCACCACTTTTCACTGCCATGGTTCAGTGCTATGGAATAATGGGAGTTGTAGTTTGGTGAGGCACTATTTATTTATTTATTTGCCATGCTTCTATACCGCCTCTCTCAGCCCGAAGGCGACTCGAGTCTTGACTTTCTTGACTTTCTTACAAAATGTCAGGAGGGAGGGGGCCAATCTGATGTCACTAGGAAGGGAGTTCCAAAGCCGAGGAGCCACCACTGAGAAGGCCCTGTCTCTCGACCCCGCCAGGCGCGCCTGCAAAGCAGGCGGGACCGAGAGCAGGGCCTCTCCGGAGGATCTTAAGCATCTTGATGGTTCATAGGGAGAGATGCGTTCAGACAGGTAAGTTGGACCAGAACCGTTTGGCATTCTTTGGCAGAGAAAGTTTAAGACCTTATAAAGCTACAAGCCCTATGATTTTTTAAAATGAAAATTGCAAACATCCATGCTCTTAATTTGAGGCCTGCTGTGCTTTCCTGGCAGTCTGCGTTTTCTCTCCATCCATTATCCGTGACTCTTTGGACATTGCTAATGCGATATTAAATTCCATTAATTTTCCGTGCCAAGGATGAGAACCAGTCGTTTGTCTCCCTCCTTTCTAGCTTCCATTCATTCTCCACATGAGAAATGAGGCAGGCAGGTTTTTCCTTAAATTGATTAGCTGCGATAAGGCTTTCCAGATGGAATTATTTCAGAGTTGTTTTGGACATGTTTAGAGAGAATGGGATGAAGATGGAGATTGGCACCGAGGTCTTCTATCTTGCTTGGAGCTGAGCCCATCAAAACGACAAAGTATGCACCCTTTTCTCCTAACTAAGATCATAGCAGGAGTCTCTGTGCTAGGCCTTGGTGACCCTAAATCAAGATTTCTCAACCTGGTGGGGTTGGGGGGATTGATTTTGTCATTTGGGAGTTGTAGTTGCTGGGATTTATAGTTCACCTACAATGAAAGAGCATCCTGCACTCCACCAACGATGGAATTGAACCAATCTTGGCACACAGAACTCCCATGACCAACGGAAAATATTGGAAGGATTTGGCAGGCATTGACCTTGAGTTTTGGAGTTGAGCAGGGTAGTTCGCTTCCCTATTTTTTAATAAAAATAAAAATTGAAAATAAAATAAATAATAAAAAAATTTAAAAAACATCGAGAGAGTACTGTTGACTCAAACAATGATGGATCTGGACCAACCTTGGCACGGATACTCAATATACCTAAATGTGAACACTGGTGGAGTTGGGGGGGAAACAGACCTTGATATTTTGGAGTTGTAGTTGCTGAGATTTATAGTTCACCTACAATCAAAGAGCATTCTGAACTCCACCAACGATTGAATTGAACCAATCTTGGCACACAGAACTCCCATGACCAAACGGAAAATATAGTGAAGGAGTTTGGGGGAAACAGGCATCGACCTTGAGTTTTGGAGTTGTGGAGTTTGTTGGGCATTGACCTTGACATCCAGAGAGCACTGTGGACTCAAACAATGATGGATCTGGACCAAACTTGGCACGGATACTCAATATACCTAAATGTGAACACTGGTGGAGTTTGGGGGGGGAAATAGACCTTGATATTTTGGAGTTGTAGTTGCTGAGATTTATAGTTCACCTACAATCAAAGAGCATTCTGAACTCCACCAACTATTGAATTGAACCAAACTTGGCACACAGAACTCCCATGACCAATGGAAAATATTGGAAGGATTTGTTGGGCATTGACCTTGAGTTTTGGAGTTGTAGTTCACCTACATCGAGAGAGTACTGTGGACTCAAACAATGATGGATCTGGACCAAACTTGGCACGGATACTCAATATATCCAAATGTGAACAGTGGTGGAGTTTGGGGGAAATAGACCTTCACATTTGGAAGTTGTAGTTGGTTGGATTTATAGTTCACCTACAATCAAAGAGCATTCTGAACCCCATCAATTATGGAATTGGGCCAAACTTCCCACACAGAATTCCTATGATCAACAGAAAATATTGTGTTTTCTGATAGTCTTTGGTGACACTTCTGACACCCCCTTTGTGACATCTCCCCCCCCCCCCCCAGGGGTGCCGACCCTCAAGTTGAGAAACAGTGGCCTAAATACAGGGATTTCATAAGAGAGGCATCGGCATGGCATCAATGCAGCTCTCCAAAACGTCTCTGTCTGTTTGCTCCATTTCCCTTTCCACCCTCCACTGCCTCCGTGACACACTCTGTTCTTCCACAGGGATATGCTATTGCAAAGAACAAAAAGTCCCACGGCTTTGGACAGAGAGTGATGGCTCACTTCTATTTTACCTTTTGGGTACAGTGCACCTGGAGGGGTTTTTTTGGGGGGGGGGGTGTTTCAAATTAAAACTCACCATTCCCCAAGCAGGAATGATAACCTAAGAAACATGTCACCAAAACAGCTTATCATAGAATCACAGAGTTGGAAGAGACCTCCTCTGACTTCTCCTCCCACCTTGATCCATGGCCCTCATCATGTCTCCTCTCTGCCTTCTCTTCTTCAGGCTAAACGTGCCCAGCTCTTTAAGCCACTCCTCATAGGGCTTGTTCCACAGACCCTTTATCATTTCTGTCACCTTCTACTGGACACATTCCAGCTTAGAGTCAACATCTCCCTTCAATTGTGGTGCCCAGAATTGGACACATTCCAGGTAAAGTGGTCTGACCAAAACAGAATAGAGGGGTAGCAGGATCTAGACCAGACCTGGGCATCCTATGGCCCACAGGCCGGATGTGGCCCGCCGGCTGATTATGACCGGCCCGGGGAGAAGGGCGTTGGGGTCGGGGCCAAGAGGAAGGGGTGCCACTGCCGCCACCCCATCATGGGCTGTGCGGCCTGTGTTGGCAGACAGCCCGCCGCTCCAGAGAACGATCGGAGGAGCAGCTGCTTTGGAGTGCCTGCCATCCCGGGAAGCGATCCGGGCCTGCAGCGGGAGCAGTCGGCGACCTGCGGCGTCTGATCGCCCTGGCGACCCAGAAGACTTGATCGTCTTCCGGGTCACCAGGGCGATCAGCCACCTCAGGTCGCCGACTGCTCCCGCTGCAGACCCGGATCGCCTCTCAGGATGGCAGGCACTCCATGGCAGGGCGATCAGCTGGGGAACGGCTGGGGGCAAGAGCGGGCAGAGGCCTGCAGCCTCCGATCGTCTGCTGCTCTGCTCTGATCTGCTGCGGCGGCGGTTGGGTCTGCTTTGTCATCCTCTGGGCTGGGTCCATTGGGCCATTCCATCTTGGGATCCTTCCTCTCTTGAGGATGTCAGCCTCCATCTTGGTTCGTGCCTTGTCTTCTTGAATTTCATTTCATTTTATTTTAGTGGTTTTTATTATTATTTTATAATAATTTTATAATAATATAATAAATAATATAATGTTATATTATATTATAATTTCAATATATTATAATGTCTATAATGTCTATATATATATATACTATAATATAACAATTATGATATTAATACTAATAATATATGAATATTTCTTGATATATTAATATGTTAATATTAATGATGTGTAATATATAGTAAATATAGTAAATAAATAATGTAGATTAGAATGTAGTTCAGCCTTTAGGTGCGGCCCTCCATAATATTTTTTGGCTCTCGTGTGGCCCCTTGGAAAAAATAATTGCCCACCCCTGATAGACACTATACTCCTATTTCTGCAGGCCAAAATCCCATTGGCTTTTTCAGCTGCCGCATGACAATGTTGGTTCATGTTTACATGTATACATACATGGCCACCATGTCTCCTCTCAGCCTTCTCTTCTTCAGGCTAAACATACCCTGCCCTTAAATTAAGGGAATCTACAAGAGGAATTCTGCCTTAGGAAACATGTCGCATATTGTGCTTTTCAATGAAATTATTCTTCCCTAGGAGACATGTTGCCAAAGCAGCATATTATGATTGTAAAGGAAATCTTTCTTCCCAAGGACATATGTCGCCAAAGTAGCAAGTGGTGGCATCTCAGCTCCAGGGATTCTTGGATGAAGCCAATTATCTTGATCCAGCGCAGTCTGGTTTTAGGCCTGGTCACAGAACAGAGATAGCTTTGGTTGCCTTGGTGGATGGCCTCCACAGAGAACTAGACAGGGGGAGTATGTCCCTGCTGGTTCTCCTGGCTTTCGATACCATCAACCATTGTATCCTGCTGGGTCAGCTCTCTGGAATGTGTCTTGGGGGCACTGCGTTGCAGTGGCTCCTCTCCTTCCTGGACGATCGAACCCAGATGGTGGTGCTGGAGGACACCTGCTCGGACCCTTGATCATTGACCTGTGGTGTCCCACAAGATTCTGTTCTCTCCTCTATGCTTTTCAACATTGACATGAAACCTGTAGGTCAGGGGTGCCCACACTTTTTTTAGCACGTGAGCTATTATAATAAAACCAAGTCAGAAAGATCTACCTACCTCCTCAAGGCTGGAGGGGGAGGGGCAGGGATGGGCTTGGCGTGGCCTGGCTCTGCCCCCTCCCCCTGGCTTCCTGCTCTACCAGCAGCTTCTCCAGGCTTGAGGATGGCAATGCCAAACCAGTGGTGGCATAGCTAGCTGGCTTGGCATTGCCATCCTCAAGCCTGGAGAACCTGCTGGTAGAGCAGAAACCAGAGGGGGCGGAGCCAGGCTGCATCAAGCCCCTCCCCCTCCCCTCTGGCTTTGGAGCTCCCAGCAGCTTCTCCAGGCTTCGGGATGGCAATGCCAAGCCAGTGGTGGCATAGCTAGCTGGCTTGGCACTGCCATCCTCAAGCCTGGAGAACTTGCTGGTAGAGCAGAAACCAGAGGGGCGGAGCCAGGCCGCGTCAAGCCCCGCCCCTCTTCTCTGGCTTTGGAGTTCGAGCAGCTTCTCCAGGCTTCGGGATGGCAATGCCAAGCCAGTGGTGGCATAGGTTGCTGGCTTGGCACTGCCATCCTCAAGCCTGGAGAACCTGCTGGCAGAGCAGAAGCCAGAGGGGAACGGAGCCAGGCCACGTCAAGCCCCGCCCCCTCTTCTCTGGCTTTGGAGCTCCCAGCAGCTTCTCTAGGCTTGAGGATGGCAATGCCAAGCCAGTGGTGGCATAGCTAGCTGGCTTGGCACTGCCATCCTCAAGCCTGGAGAACCTGCTGGCAGAGCAGAAACCAGAGGGGGGCGGAACCAGGCCGCGTCAAGCCCCGCCCCCTCTTCTCTGGCTTTGGAGCTCCCAGCAGCTTCTCTAGGCTAGAGAATGGCAATGCCAAGCCAGTGGTGGCATAGCTAGCTGGCTTGGCACTGCCATCCTCAAGCCTGGAGAACCTGCTGGTAGAGCAGAAGCCAGAGGGGGGCGGAGCCAGGCTGCGTCAAGCCCCGCCCCCTCTTCTCTGGCTTTGGAGCTCCCAGCAGCTTCTCCAGGCTTCAGGGTGGCAATGCCAACCCTGTGGTGACATAGCTAGCACAAGGCTGGCTAAGCACTGCCATCCTCAAACCTGGAGAAGCTGCTGGGAGTGCCGAAGCCAGGGGAGGGGGCGGGGCTTGGCGGGGCCTGGCTCTGCCCCCTCTAAAAAGCGCCCCATTCATCTGGGATCAACCTCCTTCGGTCCCGGGATCGACTGGTCGATCACGATTGACTTCCTGGGCAGCCCTGCTCTAGGTGAGGCCATCCAGAGTTTAGGAGTTCGGTGGCATCACTACGCAGATGACATACAACTCTACTACTTGTCAACTAACTTTTCCACTACAATCCAAGGAAGCTCCCCAGATCCTGGACCAGTGCAAGGCAGCTATGATGGACTAGATGAAGATTAACAAGCTGAGGCTTAATGCAGACAAGACAGAGGTCTCCCTGGTCAGTTGCAAGGCTGATTAGGGTATGAGTTGGCAACCTGTGCTTGATGGGGTTATGCTCCCCCTGATGACACAGGTTCTCAGTCTGGGAGTCCTCCTGGATTCAGTGCTGACACTTGAAGCTCAGGTGTCATCAGTGGCCAGGAGGGCCTTCACACAGCTAAAGCTTGTGTGCCAGCTGTAACTGTGCCAGGGGTTTTGTGGCTCAGGGCTGCAAGGAGGTGGTGACCGCTATCTTGGGTGAAAGAAGGAGGGGAGAGAGGTGTGCACAGCGAGAAGACTGAGTCCAGAGCTGCCTGCACCTTAGCGGCAGAGTCCTTCCTTCGGCCTGTTCCCAGCCAGCTCTGGGATTATGCCTGGTTGGTGAGGGCCCGGCTCAGCACTCTACTGCAGTGTTTCTCAACCTTTTTTGAGCCATGGCACATTTTTAACATTGAAAATAAATCCGGGAGCACACCACCAACCAAAACGACACTCTAACACAGTAAAGAACGGCTGGGGGATGGTGGCCTGCTGGGAGCAGCTGCTGGGAGTGCCAAAGCTGGGGCGAGGGGGCAGAACCAGGCTGTGCCATGCCCCGCCCCCTCCCCCGGCTTCAGCTCTCCCACAGCTTGTCCAGCTTTGAGGGGGCAGTGCCAAGCCAGCCGAGCGGAGGAGGAAGAGCATGAGCGGTGGATGGGCTTCAGTGGGCAGGGATCCTCCTCCATGCGGCTTCAGCGAGCGAGGGGCAGGAGCAGGCATGTAGCCAGGGGGGCTTGGGGGGCTTCAGCCCCCCCCCCCCGAAATTCTCAGGGTGGTCCGTGATAAGGCCTTACTGGTACATTATTTAAACTGTTATGTGTATTTATATCATGATCTGATCACCATGTTCAATATATCCCATATGCATGGGGGTATTGGGATAACAATGCAAAAGGTTTGCTAGGGTAGACCCTCCCCCACTCAGATTCAGCTCCCCCGAATCAAACTCAGCCCCTCCCGGATCAAAATCCTGGCTACGGCCCTGGGTGGGAGTCATGGCGGATTGGAGGCTGGGTGGGGAAATGGCCAAAGGAGGCGGCGCGGTGGCGCCCCGGCCCACTCTTCTTTTTCTTCGCCGCCGCCAGGCCCTTCGTCCTCCTCCCCCAAGCAGCAGGAGTTCAGCAGGAGGAAGGGGGAAGGAAGGGGGGCAGAGAGCTTTTCTCGCGGCACAGCAGGAGGTCTGTCACGGCACACTACTGTGCCATGTCACAGCGGTTGGGAAACAATGCTCTACTGTGCTCCTGGCTTGGACTCCGCTGGGACCTCGGCACTCCGCCTTCCCACCTGGTTGCGGCTCCACATGTGCTGTGCCCAAGATGGTGGCCCCAACCCTGTGTGGGAGTGGGTGGAGGGCCAGGTTAGGGATGCCCAACCACCATCTCCCAAAGCAGTTGCTCTACTCCGAACTCAAGAATGGAAAACAGAATGTTGGTGCGCAGGAAAAGAGATTGAAAGATGGGCTCAAAGCCAACCTTAAATACTCTGGCATAGACACTGAGAACTGGGAAGCCCTGACCCTTGAGCGCTCCAGCTGGAGGTCAGCTGTGACCATAAGTGCTGTAGAATTTGAAGAGGCAGAATGGTGGCTAGGGGTTATAGTCCACCAACACTTGGGAGGTCCTAATGTAAATGTATATGCACTTTCTAGAATCCCTGCCATGCCGAAAGATGCAAAGTACGATGGGTTTTTCCTTTACCAAACACTCAAGGCAGATGGTCTGCTTACCTGAGAATTTCCTTTCGTGTGAAGAAGGAGCAATCCTGGCAACAGAAAAACAACAACACAAAAAGAAAATGAGCCTTTATGAAGGATTATTTTGACAGATGAGTTGCACACGGCATACTGATTGTGATCATCCTGCAAACATATCATTCCTTCTGCAGTTCCAAAGGTCTCATTAGCTGTAATTAGTTTCCAATAATGAAGATCTAACTAAGTAACTGTATCTGAATGAGAGTGGCTTCACCTGTGGTATAAATGTGAAAAAGCAAAATACCTTGGAGTTCCTTTTTTAGTTACACAGTGTGGCTTCACTTAAAGGTGGAGGAGGAATATCACATGGTTCTGGTGCTGGCGTAAGGCTTACTTTATGCTTTGTGAAGGCATAGAAGGGAATGTGTTTTGTGCTGTAGGCTAGTGGCTTGTAATATTAAAAGAGATATTCTTAAGTAACAAAAAGGAATTGTTTAGTTACTTATGCGAAAGAGTCATATTTAAAAATGCAGCTGGAACAAAATACCAGGCTGGAATTGCATGTGATTCTAGACCAGTGGTTCTCAACCTTCCTAATGCCGTGACCCCTTAATACAGTTCCTCATGTTGTGGTGACCCCCAACCATAACATTATTTTCATTATTACTTCATAACTGTAATTTTGCTAGTGTTATGAATCGTAATGATATCTGATATGCAGGATGTGTTTTCATTCACTGGACCAAATTTGGCACAAATACCCAATTTGCCCACGTTTGAATATTGGTGGGGTTGGGTGGGGATTGATTTTGTCATTCGGGAGTTGTAGTTGCTGAGATTTATAGTTCACCTACAATCAAAGGGCATTGGAAGGGCATTGGAAGGGTTTGGTGGACATTGACCTTGAGTTTTGGAGTTGTAGTTCACCTACATCCAGAGAGCACTGTGGACTCAAACAATGATTGATCTGAACCAAACTTGGCACGGATACTCAATATGCCCAGATCTGAACACTGGTGGGATTTAGGGAAAATAGACCTTGACATTTGGGAGTTGTACTTGCTGGGATTTGTACTTGCTGGGATGTACTTGTTGTACAGCTGCACCCGTACCTTGGGAAGTCTGATCTGGTTACGGTCGTCCACGCTTTGGTCACATCCCGAATAGATTACTGCAACGCACTGTACGTGGGGCTGCCTTTGAAGACAGTTCGGAAATTACAACTAGTCCAACAGGCGGCAGCCAGATTCCTAACTGGAGCTACATACAGGGAGCATACCACTCTTTGTTGTGTCAGCTCCACTGGCTGCCTGTCCACTTCCGAGCTCAATTCAAAGTGCTGGTTTTGACCTTTAAAGCTCTATACGGTTCTGGCCCAGCTTACTTGTCCGAACGCATCAGCCCCTACGTCCCATCTCGTAATTTAAGATCATCCAGGGAGGCCTTGCTCTCACTCCCGCCAACTTCTCAAACGCGGTTGGTGGGGACGAGAGAGAGGGCCTTCTCGGTGGTGGCTCCCCGTCTGTGGAACGCGCTTCCAAGCGACATACGATCAACACCATCCCTCCTGGCATTCAGGAAAAAAGTGAAATCTTGGCTGTGGGACCAAGCGTTTGCACATTAGCACAATGCAGCACTTTGGACTGGATTGGAATTGGCAAGTTGATGGATATGGCTCAATGCTCATGTTATGGACAAAATACTGTCTGAACTTAAGAGAATGTGTATGATGTATTAATGTATTAAGAGAATGTGTATGATGTATTAATGCTGTATGTTTTTGGTTTTATATTGTATTTTATTATGTCAGCATCGAATTGTGCCTTTTGTTAGGCCGCTCTGAGCCCCCCCCTCGGGGGTTGAGAAGAGCGGGGTAGAAATGTTGGAAACAAATAATGAATAAATAGTTCACTTCCAATCAAAGAGCATTCTGAACAATAGAATTGGGCCAATTGAGGCAGGTTTGCGGATTCATGGCTGTGAATAAATAAAGATCAGGAATATGCAACACTTACCAATGCGTAATTCAAGATTTCCTTAAGTCTGAACACTCGGACTGAAGGTGTCTTATACATTTAAAAAGTTTGCAATTGATATTAAAAAGTGTTCATGAGGTGGATGGCTCCCACCATCCTCATCAATGCCAGGAGGGGATGATAGGGGTGACAGTCACCTGTCGTCCAGCTTGGTGTGAGTTTCAAGGTTCTCTTTGCTTGAGCATCAATTATTAAGCCATCTCCCATCTCCATCTACGAAGGGACCCGAGCATGGGACTTTTTCCTCCTTTGGGTATATTGTGTCCTCGAATAAGGTTTCAGGGGCATGGGGCCGGGGAGCTTGAGCCGGCAACAGTGGCCGACAACTTCAATTTCGCCTGAAAGGCCACAAAGGGAAATAAGAGCTCGGTGGTTGAGCCTTTGCTCCGGGATATCGGCAGACACCTTGCTTCTTTGCTGAAGCAATCACTTAAAAGATCTAGGGCAGAGTAACAAAGAGAAGGCGATCGACTCTCGCGGCAAGAGCAATCGGATGTGTAACAATATCGTCCTAGATAAAAAGCCGCCAAGGTCTCCTTTCCTTGGTGAGGAGGGGAAGGTAACCAAAGCTCAAGCTTGCAAGGGAGAATAGGAGGGAAGCTGTGCAAATTTGGGGAAAAAACGTTGGACTTTCGGTTGTGCAGGAGTCAGTGATTACTGGAATCACCCATATCAATACTAAGCTTTACGTGAGCTCTCCAAGGTGCTGAATTTTGTCTCAATTGGTTCTGCATTTTGGATAGTGCCTTCAAAGCAAGCCCAAAGCTTGGATGGAGTCACCATCCCATAGAGGTGGAGTTTCATGTATCAATGAGGCCAGGGCTGCCGATCAACCAGTCGATGGCGATCAACCAGTCGATCCCAGGACTGAAGGAGATCGATCCCAGCCGGATGGGGTGCTTCTCAGAGGGGGGCGCCCCTCCTCCCGGCTTCGGCACTCCCAGCAGCTGCTCCAGCCTTGAGGAGGGCAGGGCCAAGCCAGCCTTGTGCTAGCTATGCCACCACTGGCTTGGCACTGCCCTCCTCAAGCCTGGAGAAGCTGCTGGGAGCTCCAAAGCCAGAGGGGAGGAGGCGGGGCTTGGCGGGGTCTGGCTCTGCCCCCCCTCTGGCTTCCCACTACCCTCCTCAAGCCTGGAGAAGCTGCTGGGAGCTCCAAAGCCAGAGGGGAGGCGGGGGGCTTGGCGCGGCCTAGCTCCTCCCCCCCTCTGGCTTCAGCTCTACCAACAGCTTCTCCAGGCTTGAGGATGGAAATGCCAAGCCAGTGGTGGCATAGCTAACACAAGGCTGGCTTGGCCCTGCCATTCTCAAGCCTGGAGAAGCTGCTGGTAGAGCGGAAGCCAGAGGGGGGCGGAGCCAGGCCGTGCCAAGCCCTGCCCCCACCCCGCCCCTCTCCAGCCTAGAGGAGGTAGGTAGATCTTTCTGACTTGGTTTTATTATAAGTAGCTCGCAAGCTGAAAAAGTGTGGGCACCCCTGAATTAGGCATTTAGCTCAGCTTTGAATGAGCTCCTCAAGGTACTGAATTTGATGCTTAAATTGGTTCAGCACCTTGGATAGCATCAAAGCTAGCCATAACCTTGGATGGAGTCACCCTTCCATAAGGTTGGTGTTTCCTGTATCCATGATCAATACAATATATCAATCAAAACTTTATTACAGTCCAAAGACCCAATTTGCTCAACAGTAAAAGGTGCGCAACTGCGAACAGATTATTAAACGGATAAGACCAATTAAACGCAGGGCAACGTGCAATACAAGGGTAAGAACACAAGAAATAGATACAAGGCAACTTTCAGCCTGAGTCTCATACAGGAAGTTGTCTTATCTTGGGTACCTCGGAGAGAAACTTGACAACAGCAAAGGTCACCTGAGGGAAATTGCCACTTAATAAAAACTCTACATGGAATTGGGCTGATCTACTGGGTAAGTTTATCAGTAGTGGGTGAATAATATGTAGTAAAAATATGTTTGTAAAACCTGCAGGACAATAAGATGTGATACATACAATTAACATCCTGGTTATTACATGGACAAAGTCTTGCATTGTATGGGACTCCTGCAAATCTACCTCAAAGCACGTCAGATGGGAACACGCAATGATATTTGGCCACACTCAAGTTCTCAAGATAATTTGCTTCTTGGAGAGGCCCAGCATAGTATATACTCAGAGCTCTTGAGGGACAAGAAACATATGAGTGAAAATGCAGCTCACAGCACTGTCCCATAGTCTTTGTTTAATAGATTTAAGTGCCATGTCAAAGCCCAGATGAGATAAGAGGGATGAAGAAAGGCCAATAGAAGAGACTTTTTTAGAGCTTGAACTAGTTGCTGAAGCATCCACCTCAGCTTTAATTGAGCTCTCCAAGGTACTGAATATGATACCTAGACTGGTCCAGCACCTTGGATAGAGCCTTCAAAGCTAGCCATAATTTTGGATGGAGTTACCATCCAATCGGGCTGGCCTTTCCAATATTCATGGAGCAATGAACCCATCCTGTTGAGTGTTCAAGGTACTGAAATCTATATTGGTTCAATACCTTGGAAAGAGCCTTGAACACTGCTCAGAAGCTTGGATGGATTTGCCATCCCACACAGCTGGTATCTCCCCCATCTATGAGATCAGCGAATCTACCCCATCTAGGTTTTCATCTAAATTTGTTCAACTCCTTAGACCAGTGTTTCCCAACCGCTGTGACGCGGCACAGTAGTGTGCCGTGACGGACCTCCTGCTGTGCCACGAGAAAAGCTCTCTGCCCCCCTTCCCCCTCCTCCTGCCGAACTCCTGTTGTTCGGGAGAGGAAGAGGAAGGGCCGGGCGGTGGCGAATAAAAAAAATAAGGGGCCGGGGCTCCGCCTCCTTCGGTCATTTTCCCAGCCAGCTTTCAATTCGCCATGAGTCTTGCCCCTTGCTTGCTGAAGCCGTGCGGAGGAGGAGCCCTGCCCACTGAAGCCCATCCACCGCTCATGCTCCTCCTCCTCCGTGCGGCTTCAGCAAGCGAGGGGCGGGAGTCATGGCGGAGAGCGGCGCTGGGGATGGGGGCCATGACTCCCGCCCCTCGCTCACACAGCCCCCTCAAGGCTGGAGAAGCTGTGGGAGAGCTGAAGCTGGGGAGGGGGTGGGGCATGGCATGGCCTGGCTCCGTCCCCTCCCTCGGCTTCAGCACTCCCAGCAGCTGCTCCCAGCAGGCCACCATCCCCAAGCCATTATTTACTGTGTTAGCGTGTCATTGCTGGCTCTGCCACCGCTGGCTTGGCACTGCCCCCTCAAGGCTGGAGAAGCTGTGGGAGAGCTGAAGCTGGGGAGGGGGTGGGGCATGGCATGGCCTGGCTCCGTCCCCTCCCTCGGCTTCAGCACTCCCAGCAGCTGCTCCCAGCAGGCCACCATCCCCAAGCCATTATTTACTGTGTTAGTGTGTCATTGCTGGCTCTGCCACCGCTGGCTTGGCACTGCCCCCTCAAGGCTGGAGAAGCTGTGGGAGAGCTGAAGCTGGGGAGGGGGTGGGGCATGGCATGGCCTGGCCCGTCCCCTCCCTCGGCTTCAGCACTCCCAGCAGCTGCTCCCAGCAGGCCACCATCCCCAAGCCATTACTTACTGTGTTAGCGTGTCATTGCTGGCTCTGCCACCGCTGGCTTGGCACTGCCCCCTCCCGGCTGGAGAAGCTGTGGGAGAGCTGGAGGGAGGGGGTGGGGCATGGCATGGCCTGGCTCCGTCCCCTCCCTCAGCTTCAGCACTCCCAGCAGCTGCTCCCAGCAGGCCACCATCCCCAAGCCATTATTTACTGTGTTAGCGTGTCATTGCTGGCTCTGCCACCGCTGGCTTGGCACTGCCCCCTCAAGGCTGGAGAAACTGTGGGAGAGCTGGAGGGAGGGGCGGGGCATGGCGCGGCCTGGCTCCTCCCCCTTCCCTGGCTTCGGCACTCCCAGCAGCTGCTCCCAGCAGGCCACCATCCCCCAGCCGTTCTTTACTGTGTTAGTGTGTCATTTTGTGTCATTTTGGTTGGTGGTGTGCCCCCGGATTTTTTTAATGTTAAAAGTGTGCGGCTCAAAAAAGGTTGAGAAACACTGCCTTAGACAAAGTCTCTTAAGATTGCTAAGGCCAAGGATGGATTCATTCATTACTCTATCTGCCATATCCATGAATCTGCCTCAACTAGGCTTTAGCAGAGCTCTCCAGGGTGCTGCAATTTAAAACTATATTGGTTCAGCACCTTGGATAGTGGCCTTCAAAGACACCCAAAACCTGGGATAGATTCACCAAGCTATGGAACCTAGGAGCTACAAGGTATCACTAGCAAAGGTAAGCAAAATACTATTGAGCCATGGAAAGTGGTGTCAAACTGCCTTTTGTGGCTCAGCAAATGGCAGGGGATTTTTCTGATGTTTCAGATGATGTTTCAGAGGATGAGGTAATGGATGGGTTTCAAAGTTAAGAGTCTGCTAGTGAGGGAATTACAGGCTGAGGAAGCTAAGCTCCCAGGCAACAGAAAGTGAAGATTTCAGTTGCCTTGTGAAACTGCCTTTGGCTGATGAGGAGTTGTCCCAAGAAGACAGATTAGGTTTGAGAACAGACTAATGAGGCATTCTGAGAGAATACGTGAGAAGTCCTTGAAGCCCAGGTGCGTTCGGCATGATCTCATGGCCTCTTGGTCAGGCTTAAATTAAGTGGTGTTTACTCTATGCCTCTCAAAGGAGACAACATTGCCTAAGGATGGCTTTCCTGTTTCGGCTCTCAAGTTCATGATTCAAGTTTCCTGCTCTTGCCTATGGAAAGGGTTTGCCTTGGAAAAAGTTCCTGTTTTCATGCTCATGGATTTGTGATTGAGATTTTGGCTCTCTCGTCTTCATGTCTACTCTACTGCGCTTTTGGGAAATGCCTTTTTCCCATTTGTACATAGGGTTACAGCCTGTGCTTCACGGTGTTACACTCCCCCTGAAGGCGCAGGTTCACAGTCTGGGAGTGATCCTGGACTCATCGCTGAGCCTGGAACACTAGGTCTCGACGGTAGCCAGGGGAGCTTTTGCACAGCTCATGCTTGTGCACCAGCTGCGCCCGTATCTTGGGAAGTCAGACTTGGCCACGGTGGTCCACGCTCTGGTTACATCCCGTATAGACTACTACAACGCTGTCTATGTGGGGTTGCCTATGAAGACTGCCCGGAAGCTGCAATTAGTCCAGCGCGCAGTAGCCAGACTACTAACGGGAGCGGGGTACAGGGAGCGCACAACTCCCCTGTTGGGCCAGCTCCACTGGCTGCCAATTAGCTTCCGAGCACAATTCAAAGTGCTGGTGTTGACCTACAAAACCCTATACGGTCCTGGCCCAGTTTACCTGTCCGAACAGATTCTCCCCTATGAACCGTCAAGAGTGCTAAGATTGTCTGGAGAGGCCCTGCTCTCGGTCCCACCACCTTCGCAGGCGCGTCTGGTGGGGACGAGGGACAGGGCCTTTTCTGTGGTGGCCCCCTGGCTGTGGAATTCCCTCCCAAATGAAATTAGATCCGCCCCCTCCCTCCTGACTTTTAGGAAGCGGGTGAAAACATGGCTGTGCAATGAGGCCTTCGCAGAATGAAGGAGGGGATCGCGAAGCGACTAAGTCGCCAACCACTTGATACGGACCGAATATATGGATTAAGTTGGACTTGATTTTACTTTGGCGAAAGGCTTTTTAAATGTATTTATTGCATTGTATTTTATTGTAAATTTTATTGTAAATTTATGATGCTTTTAGATTTTAAATGTTAGCATTGAATACTTGCTGTTTGCCGGTCTGAGTCCCTCTTCGGAGGTGAAAAGGCTGGGGTATAAACGTTTTAAATAAATAAATAAATAACAAATACTTATCTTAATAAATTTGGTAGATAGATAGTACTACTGGACCCTGGTGTGGGGCTGGGTGAGAAGATGCCTCAAGGAGAAAGTGCAACACGGCCTCATTTCTACATTGCAGATCCACCCTTTGATATAATGAAAATCAAACCGAAGACCTTCCATATGCAAAACCTGTGCTGTTCTGTCATTAAGCCACAGCTCTTCCAAAACATTTTCTGGGCAATCAATCCCTCCATCTGTTTAACACAATTTTCAAATCACAGTCTGGAGCCGTTTGATAGGCGCAATATATTATTCACAGCCCATTTCCCTTTATAAGTCATCAACATAAACGTTAAGTAGAATTACATAGAAAGCACTTTTTTCTTATGGAAAAAAAAAGAGGAAAGCTCATTTCCTTTGGACAGGTTTTTTTTTTCAATACGTTCATTTGCTTCATCGTAGCCATTAGAGCTCTGGCAAGCAAATGCCAATTGAATGAAAATTATTTTAGCTGGGAGAAATACGGAGAAGAGGGGTTACTCAGGTCAGATCTACACTGTAGAATTAACCCAGTTTGACACCACTTTAACTGCTAGATACAGAATGGGGGACGCATGGCTCGAGAGCAGTACGTGTGAAAAAGATCTTGGGGTTCTCATGGACAACAACTTAAACATGAGCCAACAATGTGATGCGGCGGCAAAAAAGCCAATGGGATTTTGGCCTGCATCAATAGGAGTCTAGTGTTTCCCAAGCTTTTTTGAGCCGCGGCACACTTTTAACATTAAAAAAATCTGGGGGCACACCACCAACCAAAATGACACAAAATGACACTCTAACACAGTAAAGAATGGCTGGGGGATGGTGGCCTGCTGGAAGCAGCTGCTGGGAGTACCGAAGCCAAGGGAGGGGGAGGAGCCAGGCCATGCCATGCCCCGCCCCTTCCCCCGGCTTCAGCTCTCCCATGGCTTCTCCAGCCTTGAAGGGACAGTGCCAAGTCAGCGGTGGCAGAGCCAGCACAATGCTGGCTTGGCACTGTCCCCTCAAGGCTGGAGAAGCTGTGGGAGAGCAGAAGCTGGGGAAAGGGGGCGGAGCCAGGCCCTATCATGCCCCGCCCCCTCCCCACAGCTTCAGCTCTCCCACAGCTTCTCCAGCCTTGAGGGGGCAGTGCGAGCGAGGGGCGGGAGTCATGGCCCCCGTCCCCGGAGCTGATCTCCGCCATGACTCCTGCCCCTCGCTCGCTGAAGCCGCACAGAGGAGGAAGAGCATGAGCGGTGGACGGGCTTCAGTGGGCGGGGCTCCTCCTTCACACGGCTTCAGCGAGCGAGGGGCGAGAGTCATGGCGGATTGGAGGCTGGCTGGGGAAACGGCTGAAGGAGGCGGCGCCCCGGCCCCTTCTTCTTTTTCTTTGCCGCCGCCCGGCCCTTCCTCCTCCTCCCCCAAGCAGCAGGAGTTCGGCAGGCGGAGGGGGAAGGAAGGGGGCAGAGAGCTTTTCTCGCGGCACAGCAGGAGGTCCGTCTCGGCACACTACTGTGCCACGTCACAGCGGTTGGGAAACACTGGTCTAGCAATCAGGGAAGTCTATTCCTCTCACATATTTATACATGGCTGTCATGTCTCCTCTCAACCTTCTCTTCTTCGGAATATTGTGTCCAATTCTGGGCACCACAATTGAAGAGAGATATTGACAAGTTTGAATGTGTCCAGAGAATCAAGTGTCTGGAGAACAAACCCTATGAGGAGCGACTTAAAGAGCTGGGCATGTTTAGCCTGAAGAGCCTGAAGAAGAGAAGGCTGAGAGGAGACATGATAGCTCCGGGGATGGGGGCCATGACTAAATATGTGAGAGGAAGTCATAGGGAGGAGGGAGCAAGCTTATTTTCTGCTGCCCTGGAGACACAATGGAACAATGGCTTCAAACTACAAGAAAGGAGATTCCATCTGAACATTAGGAAGAACTTCATAACCGTGAGAGCTGTTCAGCAGTGGAACTCTCTGCTCCGAAGTGTGGTGGAGGCTCCTTCTTTGGAGGCTTTGAAGCAGAGGCTGGATGGCCATTTGTCAGGGGTGCTTTGAATGCGATTTTCCTGCTTCTTGGCAGAGTAGGGTTGGACTGGATGGCCCATGAGGTCTCTTCCAAATCTATGATTCTATAATGCAATACTGTGGAATCCTGGGATGTGTAGTTTGGTGAGGCACCAGTGCTCCTTGACAGAGAAAACTAACAGCCTTGCAAAATTACAACTCCCAGTGTTGCATAGCATACAGCCAAGGCCATGAAAGTGGTGTCAAACTGTGTTAATTCTCCAGCATAGATGCCCCTCCCGTGTCTTTCTCTCTCTCTCCATTTCGATAGGTCTAAGGTTCCTCCCCGACTGACCTGCTGCCCTTGATAATAGAGGTAATTAACTCTCTGATGATGGGTTATCGATGCCGCCGGAGGTAATGTGTCGCGTCGCTAAAGGCATCCAACCTTTTTAATCTTCCTCGATCTCACAGTCTCCTCAACTTAATGGCAACACGCTCAAGATTTAGACAGCTTTGGGGCGAAAAGGGACAAAGCTCTAATTCTTGATTAGATTATTTTGGGGCTCCTGAAATGGGAGTAAAACTCCCAAACTACAATGAATTACATTCCAGGAAAATAGAGCCACAGGGGTTCCTGCTTCTAGTATTTAAAGCTCTTGAGATGTTTCTACAGGAGTCACATAAACAAAGTATCAGAAATTCATTTATTTACTTACTTAATTTATATTCCGCTCTTCTCACCCCGAAGGGGACTCGGAGCGGATTACAGGTACCCATACTTAGCAGACAATCCCTGCTGTTTCCACATACACACATATAGACGAACAGAGGCAAACTCTGGCCACCAGGGGGAGCTGTCGCACTCCTCAGCTCTCAGCGTTCCCAGCGTCCCTTGTTGTTCCTTCCGCATTCCTCAGCATTCCTGGAGTTCTTTAATGGCCTCATAATTCAATCAAAATTTGCCTCCCCACTTAATGTGGTGCCTTTATCTCCTACTTGACTGATGCAACTGTCTTTCGGGCTGCAAAGGTCGACAGCAGGCTATACTTAAAGGTCGAGCACCCACTTCGACCCGGACAGGCCTCGAACTCATGACTTACTGGTCAGAGAGATCTTATGCAGTTGACACTTAGCCAGCTGCGCCACATTCCTGGTGCATATACATGGATTATAATGATGATGGTGATTATTATTATTACTGGTCTGATTATGATTATATTCTGTCTCCTGCATTTAAAGATCTTGAGATGCGTCTACACGAATCACATAAACAGAATGTCAGAATTGTACATGGATTGTTGCTGTTGTTATTATTATTATCTACCTCCAGCACTAAAAGATCTTGAGATGTGTTTCCAGAAGTCATATAAACAGTGTCAGAATGTGCATGGATTACCGTAATAATAATAATAATAATAATAATATTGTTCTGTCTCTAGCATTTGAAGATCTTGAGATGTGTCTCCAGGAGTCACATAAACAGTGTCAGAAATGTACATGGATAATGATGATTATTATTACTCTTATTATTATTACTACTATTATTATTATTATCTGCCTCCAGCATTTTAAAATCTTGAGATGTGTCTCCAGGAGTCACATAAACCGGTGTTTCCCAACCAGTGTGCCGTGAGAGATCATCAGGTGTGCCGTGGGAAATTGGAACCTCCAATCCCCTTTCTTCCCCCTCCTGCCGAACACTTTTTCTTCTCCACTCGGGCTCCCTTCCTCCCAGCCTCGCTCTGCTCGCTTTGCCTCGCTTTGCTCTGGGGCGAGTCTGAGCAGTAGCTCACGTCATCCTCCTTCCCCCCTCCCCTACTGAACATGCTCACGCTGCCCCCTCGGATCAAAATGGCGGCAGAAGCGGCGGCGTAGAAGAAAAAGCAAGTGTTCGGCAGGAGGGGGAAGAAAGGGCGTGGAGGGGAAGGAAGAGATCTCTGTTGAAAGCTGGCAAGGGCAAACTTGGACCTTCCAGGTGTTTTGGACTCCAACTCCCACCATTCCTAGCGGCCTCGGGCCCTTTTCCTCCCCCCCCCAACCACTTAAGCAGGAAATGGCCTCAGGCTGTTAGGAATGGTGGGAGTTGAAGTCCAAAGCACCCAGAGGGCCGACGTTTTCCCATGCCTGTTTTAGGGACCTTAAAGTGGTGAGCCTCCTTCCAACATTGTGATTCTGGATAGAAAACAAACAACAACATAACATAACATTGTTTGAGTCCACAGTGCTCTCTGGGTGTAGGTGAACTACAACTTCCAAACAAAAGGACAATTCCCAAGCAAACCCTTTCAGCACTTTCTGTTGGTAATGAGAGTTCAATATGCCAAGTTTGGTCCAATTCCATTGTTGCAAGAGTTCAGGATGCTCTTTGATTGTGTGTTAACCATAAATCCCAGAAACTGTAACTCCCAAATGTCAAGGTCTATTTTCCCCAAACTCCATCTGTGTTCACATTTGGGCACATTGAGTATTCATGCCAAGTTTGGTCCTGATCCAACATTGTTTCCATCCACAGTGCTCTATGGATATAGGTGAACTACAACTGCAAAACTCAAGTTCAATGCCCGCCAAACTCTTATAGTATTTTCTCTTGGTTATGGGAGTTCTGTGTGGGAAGTTTGTGTCTTTCCGCCATTCCTGCCAGGATATCTATGTTGTGTTTATTGAAACAGGCCCAGGTTTCACACTGAGTGTATAAATACATTTAGAAACATATTAACTCTATGTATTACTGTGTCAGAGTGTCATTTTGTGTCATTTTGGTTGGTGGTGTGCCCCAGGATTTTGTCAATGTAAAAAATATGCCACGGCTCAAAAAAGGTTGAAAAACACTGATATAAACAGTGTCAGAATGTGCATGGATTATTATTATTATTAATAATAATAATGTCCTGTCTCTAGCATTGGAAGATCTTGAGATGTGTCTACAGGAGTCACATAAACAGAGTATCAGAAATGTACATGGATAATGACGACAATGACGTTAATTAATTCTGTTCTTGTTCTTATTATTATTTTCTGTCTCCAGCATTTAATGATCTTGAGATGTGTCTCCAGGAGTCACATAAACAGTGTCAGAAATGTATATGTTAATAATTATTGTTATTGTTATTATTATTACTATCATTATTACTATCATTTTCTGTCTCGAGCATTTAATGATCTTGAGATGTGTCTCCAGGAGTCACATAAACAGTGTCAGAAATGTACATGATAATAATTATTGTTATTGTTATTATTATTACTATCATTATTACTATCATTTTCTGTCTCGAGCATTTAATGATCTTGAGATGTGTCTCCAGGAGTCACATAAACAGTGTCAGAAATGTACATGATAATAATTATTGTTATTGTTATTATTATTACTATCATTATTACTATCATTTTCTGTCTCCAGCATTTAATGATCTTGAGATGTGTCTCCAGGAGTCACATAAACAGTGTCAGAAATGTACATGATAATAATTGTTGTTGTTATTATTATTATTACTATCATTATTACTATCATTTTCTGCCTCGAGCATTTAATGATCTTGAGATGTGTCTCTAGGAGTCACATAAACAGTGTCAGAAATGTACATGATAATAATTATTGTTGTTGTTATTATTATTACTATCATTATTACTATCATTTTCTGCCTCGAGCATTTAATGATCTTGAGATGTGTCTCCAGGAGTCACATAAACAGTGTCAGAAATGTACATGATAATAATTATTGTTGTTGTTATTATTATTACTATCATTATTACTATCATTTTCTGCCTCGAGCATTTAATGATCTTGAGATGTGTCTCTAGGAGTCACATAAACAGTGTCAGAAATGTACATGATAATAATTATTGTTGTTGTTATTATTATTACTATCATTATTACTATCATTTTCTGCCTCGAGCATTTAATGATCTTGAGATGTGTCTCCAGGAGTCACATAAACAGTGTCAGAAATGTACATGATAATAATTATTGTTGTTGTTGTTATTATTACTATCATTATTACTATCATTTTCTGTCTCGAGCATTTAAAGATCTTGAGATATGTCTGCAAGCGTCACATAAACAGTGTCAGAAATGTACATTGATAATGATGATTATTATTACTCTTATTATTACTACTATTATTATCTGCCTCCAGCATTTTAAAATCTCCAGGAGTCACATAAACGGTGTCAGAAATGCACATGGATAATGATGATAATTATATTTTTTATTATTATTACTATTTTTATTTTTTTTATTTTCTGCCTCCAGCATTTAAATATCACGAGATATGTCTGCAGTAGTCACTTAAACAGTGTCAGAAATGTACATGGGTTGTTGTTGTTGTTATCTGTCTCCAGCATGTTAAAATCTTGAGTTGTGTCCACAGGAGTCACATAAAGAGAGCGTCAAAAGCCTACAGAGATGATGATGATTTTCTGTCTCCACCATTTACATATCATGTGGGATCACAATAATAATAATAACAACAACAATAATATTCCCTCAGCATTTAAAGATCTTGAGTTGTGTCCACAAGAATCACACAAAGGGCTCTTGCACACTGCCCTTTATTCCAGGATCCAATTCCAGATTAAGTGCTTTAAACTGGAATATATGAGTCCCCACTGCCAGATAACCTGGGATGAAGAGATAATCTGGGATCAGATCCTGTGATAAAGGGGTAGTGAGGAAGGGCCCAAAGAGTGTGTCGGAAATGTATAGAGATGATGATTATGGTTTCCTGCTTCCAGCACAACTTCAGATCTTCCAGCACAACTTCCACATAAATGGAGTATCCGAAATCTACACAGGAATGAAGACATAGTTTCCCAAGACCCGCTTACCTGATAGGCATCCAACTGCTCGTCTGTAAATATGGTCTGCTTGTTACCCATCGTAAAAGAGGCGTCCTCTCAGCACCCAAGAGCATCCCGTCCCATGGCGCTGAGAGCATCCATGGGGCTGCTCTTTCTGTCCCAAAGTCGGAAGGTGAACGAAAGGCTCACAATTCTGCAAGGAGGTCACCCAGGGAGGCGGCTCCTCTCTCTGTCCAGAGTTTCCTTTGGGTGCAAAGGAAGGGCTCCTCTTTCAGCCGAAAAGCCGGAGAAGGGCATCTCATGTTCGGAGAAAGCATCTCTGTGGCTGCTGCTGCTTCTGGTCTCCAAGCCACATCAAAGAGATAGAGATCTATCTATCCCTCCTCTTTGCACCGGCTTCTCTAACGCTAGGTGGCAATCAATAGCCTGCATTACTCAGAGAAAGAAAAAAAACCAGATCAAGAAGCAGTCTCCCAACGCACTTTCCTTGAGCACATGGCCCAGATTTATTATAGAAGCCTCTCTATTAAGTCCAGTCCTTTCGTCACTATAAACATTACTTCATTTTGAACTCTCGGCATTACTTCGCGAACAAAGATCCTTAGGAAGGACTCATCCCACGCTTTTTACAAGCGCGTTGATGACTAAAAAGGCCAATCTGAGAGAGGCAAGTTCGGTTGCAGAAAGCACAGCAGAAAGTCTCCTTGGGTGATGTTGTTTCCAAGCTGTGGTTCTTTCTGCGTTGTCGTTTTCTCTTCGAGACCCATTCGGCGTGTCTTCTCGAAAGAGGCCGCAGCACTGTGGATAGTGCGTCTCCATGCCTCCCGATGTGAGGCCAGGGTGGACCATTGTTGGTGATCAAACTGGCTGAGCGTGAGGTGTTGTTTCAGGGAGTCCTTATATCTCTTTTTGGGGGCGCCTCTCTTGCACTGACCCGTGGCGAGTTCACCATAGAGTGGTATCTTTGGGAGGCGGTGGTCCTCCATCCTAGAGACCTTGTGCCCTGCCCAGCGCAGCTGTGTTCTCAATAGCATGGCCTCAATGCTGGTGACCCCTGCTTGCTCAAGGACAGCAACATTCGTCACATAATCGGTCCAGTGTATATTTAGAATTGTGCGAAGACAGCGCTGATGAAAGCGTTCGAGGAGTCTTAGGTGTTGGCGATAGGTGACCCATGTTTCAGACCCATATAGGAGAATAGACAGTACGATAGCTCTGTACACACTGATTTTGGTGCTTTGCCTCAGTTGCTTGTTGCTCCAGATTCTTTTGTGAAGCCTTCCGAATGCACTCTATGCCTTTGCTAATCTGTGATCTATCTCTTTATCAATCTTGGCGTCTGAAGAGATGATGCTTCCCAGGGAGGTGAACTGCTGGACAAACTTAAGCACAGATTTACCTATGCTGACGTGGGGATGATGGTATTCTTCCTGTGGTGTGGGCTGGTAGAGGACTTCCATTTTCTTCAGGATGACTTCCAGCCCAAACAGCTCTGCAGCTGTTTAGGCTGGAAAACTTCATTTTGAACTAATCCCCATCAAATTGTCTATATATAGACATCTATCTGTCTACAACTGTTAGCGTTTAGCCCATAGAGTAACTCTAGCCCTTATAACTCTACGTTCAGAGAGTTTTTCTTCACTCAGCGACGATAAGAAGACATATAGTAAAAACAAAATTCAGTCTCTCTTAGACAATAGTCAGTAGAGTGACCTTGTCTTCCTTCTGTAATCGTTCTCTTCAGCACGCTGCTCCAACACAAAACAAAAGCATTTTTCAGCTCAGAACGAGCCACAAACGAAGCATAGAAACGCAATGCTATATTCAGCAATGCTATGATCTGCTATGCTCAAAAATACAGACACACAGTATCTTACTATATACATGAGATAACAATACCCTCATTCATTAACTGTGTCAGCTGTAACAAAAACAGCCCTGATCCTTTTCAAAACTTAGGAAAAGTATGTTGTAAACTTATAGTAGCAACAACTACTACATAATCTACATCAGGGCTGCCCACGAAGTCGATCGCAATCGACCAGTCGATCGCGGGTCCAAAGGAGGTCGATCGCAACAGAATGGGGTGCTTCTGCCCTGCAGGTCCGTACGGCGCACTTTCCGCTACCTCTGGGACGACTCCCCCACCTCCATCCTCAGAGCCGTCGCAATGTGGCCTGAGGGGGAGGGAGGGAGGGAGAAGGGGGACACCTGGCCCGCGCCTGCGCTTTTGGAGCGTGAGGTGGAGTGCGAAGGAGCCACGAGGGAGGACAACTAGAACGAGGCTTTGGCAGCCATTTCCTGCCAAAGCCATCTGCGACTGCAAGGAGCTCATCTGCTTGGCCATATTGATCAGCATTGAATGACCTTGCAGCTGAAAGGTCTGTGTGCTTTAATTCTGCCAGTTATATCTGTGGAATTATGTCAGGGTGGGAAAAGGAACTTTTGTCTGGATGCATTTTTGAATGTCCCATTGGGCACATAGATCAGTATTGAATGGCCTTGCAGCTGAAAAGTCTGTGTGCTTTCATTCTGCCAGTTATATCTGTGGAATTATGTCAGGGTGGGGGAAGGAACTCTTGTCTGGATGCATTTTATGAAGTGTTCCTTAATTTTTCCGAATAATCACGCAAATGTCCCTTATTTCTTCTACCAAAACATGGGTAGGTAGATCTTTTTGACTTGGTTGTTTTATAAGTAGCTCGCATGCTGATCTACATAATAATATATCTACATATACTTATCCACCTAATCTACCTGATCTACATAATCTACATAATAATAATAATAATAATGTATTTATATAAATAAAAATGTAATGTTCGTTTGTGGGATTAGCATAACTCAAAAACTACTGGCCGAATTGACACGAAATGTGGACACAATAACACCTATCAGGCCAATAAGTGACCACCACTCATAAAAACACTGAAAAACACAACAAAGGGGACTTAAAAAGCCAAAAACTAAAAATGCATTACAACACAGGCACAAAACCACATATATACACAAGTACACATATATACATATATATGCAAACATATACACATAGAGAAATACACATATATACATACACAAAACACATATAAACAGACTGGGCCAAGCAATGCGTGACAGGGGACAGCTAGTCCAGTGTTTCCCAACCTTTTTTGAGCCGCGGCACACTTTTAACATTAAAAAAATTCGGGGGCACACCACCAACCAAAATGACACAAAATGACACTCTAACACAGTAAAGAACGGCTGGGGGATGGTGGCCTGCTGGGAGCAGCTGCTGGGAGTGCCAAAGCCAGGGAGGGGGTAGAGCCAGGCTCCGCCATGCCCCGCCCCCTGCCCCCGGCTTCAGCTCTCCCAGCAGCTGCTCCAGCCTTGAGGAGGCGGTGCCAAGCCAGCGGTTCCAAAGCCAGCACAATGCTGGCTTGGCACTGTCCCCTCAATCCTGGAGCAGCTGCTGGGAGTGCCGAAGCCGGGGGAGGGGGCAGAGCCAGGCTGCGCCATGCCCCGCCCCCTCCCCCCAGCTTCAGCTCTCCTACAGGTCGCGCCATGCCCTGCCCCCTCCCCCAGCTTCAGCTCTCCTACAGAGGAGGAGCATGAGCAGTGGAGAGGCTTCAGTGGGCGGGGCTCCTTCTCCACGCGGCTTCAGCGAGCGAGGGGCGAGAGTCATGGCGGATTGGAGGCTGGCTGGGAAACGGCCGAAGGAGGCGGCGCCCCGGTCCCTTCTTCTTTTTTTTCACCACTGCGCGGCCCTTCTTCCTCCTCCCCCAAGCAGCAGGAGTTCGGCAGGAGGGGGGAGGAAGGGGGGCAGAGAGCTTTTCTCGCGGCACAGCAGGAGGTCCGTCACAGCACACTAGTGTGCCACGGCACACTGGTTGAGAAAGACTGAGCTAGTCTATATAAGTAAGAATGTAATGTTCATTTGTGGGATTAACATAACTCAAAAATACTGGATGAATTGACACCAAATTTGGACACAATACACCTCTCAGGCCTATGAGTGACCCCCACAACTACTAAGGATGCTTGCCATAGATGCAGGCAAAATGTCAGGAGATAATGCCTCTAGAACAGGGGTCGGGAACCTTTTTGACTCAGAGAGCCATGAAAGCAAAATATTTGGAAATTTATTTCAGTGAGAGCCATATAATATATATAATATATTTTAAGACTGAATTCAACTAAATGTGAGTCTATACGTACTAGGGTTGCCATATGTCCCTTATTCTAAGAGACGTCCCTTATTTTGGCCCTAAAATTTGTGTCCCTTATTTTCCGGCCCTGTCCCTTATTTTTGACTAGCAGGACAGGACTGGGCGGGGTTGACCAGAGGAAGGTGCGCGCTGTGGTTTCCATGGCAACGCCTGCCCAGGGATTCCAACTCGCAGGGCAGCCTGCGTCCCTGTTGGACGGAAGAGGCGACACAGGACTTTTTCAAAGTACAGTAGACTAATTAACCGTTACCCAAGGGGAATGTTGGATCATGTTGGATAAAGATAGTTTCTGGTCGCTTGAGAGTTACTCTTAAAATAGGCCTAGCTGTGCATCCCAATACTATACCATGCTGTGTATCCCATACTATATTATACCATTAACTATTGACATAATAATCATGAAGGTGTACTGTCTTATAAAAATTTATTTTATTTTAATGTTTAAACAGTGCACTTTTAAAGTCAGCAAAGTCAAGGACTAAATACCGAAGGAGAAAATTCGGTAGTTCTAATAATGTTTTTTCTGCATGACAAAGCATGCGGAAACATACCATGTCCTGTTAAGAGGGTGCAAGACAGTTTCTTTTGTGAGTTTCAATCATTATCTTATTCTGTTAATAAAACTATTTCTACCTAATGTTTGAGTTTCAAGTTTTTAATGAAGTGTCCCTTATTTTTGTGAAAAATGTCCCTTATTTCTTATATCAAAAAATGGCAACTCTAATACGTACATACTATGAGAAAAGGATTCCCCTAGAGGCAGAATGATGGGACACTTCAGACCTGGCTCTGCAAAAGGCATGCTCAGGACTCTGGGAAGGAAGGGAAGACGGAAGGAAGGAAGGGGGAAGGAAAGAAAGAAAGAAGAAATAAAGGAGGGAGGGGGAGAGGAAGAAAGAAAAGAAGAACGAACTATGGAAAAGGAAGAAAAGAAAAGTAGGACATAGACAAGGAGGGGAAAAGAAAGAAGGAAATGGCAAAGGAAAGGGAGGGGAAAAGAAAGGAAAGGGAGTGAGGAAAAAGTAAAATAATGAAGTAAAAAGAAGAAAAGAAAGAAGGAGAGAGGGAAGTGAAAAGAAAGGAAGGAGAAGGAAAGGAAGACTTAGGGGGAAAGAATAGAAGGGGAAGGAACGAAGGAACGAAGGAAGGAAGGAAGGAAGGAAGGAAGGAAGGAAGGAAGGGGGAGGGAAAATGGAGGAACGAAGGATAGATAGGGAGAGAAAAGGAAGGAGAGAAGGAAAGAGTGAACGGGAGAGAGAGCCTGAGATGTTGTTTCAGGGAGTCCTTATATCTCTTTTGGGGGGCGCCTCTCTTGCGCTGACCTGTGGCGAGTTCACCATAGAGTAGTATCTTTGAGAGGCGGTGGTCCTCCCTCCTAGAGACCTCGTGCCCTGCCCAGCGCAGCTGTGTTCTCAATAGCGTGGCCTCAACGCTGGTGACCCCTGCTTGCTCAAGGACAGCAACATTCGTCACATAGTCGGTTCAGTGTATATTTAGGATTGTGCGAAGACAGCACTGATGGAAGCGTTCGAGGAGTCGTAGGTGCTGGTAATAGGTGACCTATGTTTCAGACCCATAGAGGAGGATAGACAGTACGATAGTTCTGTACACACTGATTTTGGTGCTTTGCCTCAGGTGCTTGTTGCTCCGGAATCTTTTGTGAAGCCTTCCGAATGCACTCTATGCCTTTGATAAACCGTGAGTCCTTCCTAAGAATCTTCGTTCGCGAAGTAATGCCAAAGAGAGAGAGAGAGAGAGAGAATATATTGTACTATATCATAAGTTGTAGTATATATAATAAATATATTACATTATTATCATATATAATATACTAGTATTGTTCATTTAAGATTATTATAAACTGTTCTTAATGTTTGCCAAGCCATTATACGAGTTATTTACTGGATTTTTCAGTAACTATTCACATAATAAACCCAGACAACTAAAATAGAAGCTTGCTGTGACAACACGTGTTAGCTTAGCAGGGCGAAGCCACGCCCATCTGCAAGGCCTTCCCGAAAGAAGCCCCGCCCATGTTCCGCCCCTTCTTGAAATAAGCCACGCCCATCTCCCCCTGTATCCTTCAGGAAAAAGCACCGCCCATGCCCCGCCCCTTTTGAAATAAGCCACGCCCATCTCCCCCTGTGTCCTTCAAGAAATAGGTTCCGCCCATGCCCCGCCCCTCTTGAAATAAGCCACGCCCATTTCCTGGCACCCGTCAGAGGAAAGCTCCGCCCATGCCCCGCCTCTATTGAAAAAAGCCACGCCCATCTTCTGACGCCCTTCAGAGGAAAGCTCCGCCCATGCCCGCCTCTCTCCCGTTGCCTTCAGGAAAATAGCTCCGCCCATGCCCCGCCCCTTCATGAAATAAGCCTCGCCCATCTCCAAGTGCTTTAATAAAAAGCTCCGCCCATGCCCCGCCCCCTCTTGAAATAAGCCACGCCTCTCTCCCGTTGCTTTCAGGAAAATAGCTCCGCCCATGCCCCGCCCCTTCATGAAATAAGCCACGCCCATCTCCAAGTGCTTTAATAAAAAGCTCCGCCCATGCCCCGCCTCCTCTTGAAATAAGCCACGCCTCTCTCCCTTTGCCTTCAGGAAAATAGCTCCGCCCATGCCCCGCCCCTTCATGAAATAAGCCACGCCCATCTCTTGGTGCAGTTCAGAGAAAAGCTCTTGACATAAGCCACGCCCATCTTCCTGTGTTCTTCAGAGAAAGAGCTCCGCCCCTTTGAGAGAAGCCACGCCCATCTCCCGGTGCCCTTCAGAGAAAAGCTCCGCCCCTTTGCGATAAGCCACGCCCACCCCTTGCTCCTTGTAGAGGTATCCAGGGAAGGGGGCATGCCCTTCTGTGGGAGGCGGGACCTCTTTCCAATCTCAACCAATCCGATCCCAGGGCGAAGGTAGGCGGAGCGTTCTAATTGGCTGCCGGGGGGATTGGCCGTGAGAGGCAGGGAACGGCGAGGCCAAGGCGTCCTTTTCCCTCTCAGCTTTGAACTGAGGAGCAGCCATTACCACCGCTTCAGGAGAGCCATGGCTTCGGCTTCGTGGGCGCCCAAGGTGAGGGGGGAAAGACTGGGGGCGGCTTCGGCTCAGTTTGGTTCTCCTCAGGAGAAGGGCGTTCGCGTGCTTTGGCTTCTTAGGGGGGGAGTCTCGCGAGATGTCCTGCTTTTCAGGCGGAACTCTCGCGAGACTTGCTCCTCCTCTAGCTCCTCCCCCCCTCACCCTCTTGTGACCTTGCAGCACAACAGCCCTGCCAGGTGGGACAGCAGGGATTGGAATTAGAGATTCAAGCCCAGGCCCTGGTTCATTGGATAGGGTTACATATATAAATAACATCCCTATGCATCAATAACCCATTCCCCATTTATATCCCACTGTTTTCCCCTCATTTTTTGTGTGGAAATGTGTTGTGTTGTGTTGTGTTGGAGCTCACAACAACCCTGAGAGGTAGGCCCCAAAGCAGTCCTGGGCAAACTTTGGCCCTCCGGGTGTTTTGGACTACAACTCCCACAATTCCTAACAGCCGGTAGGCTGTTAGGAATTGTGGGAGTTGTAGTCCAAAACACCCGGAGGGCCAAAGTTTGCCCGGGCCTGCCCCAAGGTCACTCTCTGTTGACTTTCATGGCTCAGCGGATTTAAACCTCGATCTCCCAAGATTAACCTGTTGCCGAGGAAGGAGTTCGACCTCTAGTAATTGTATCCTTCTCTATATACACACACAAACATATACAATGTTTATATATACACATACACAACACATATAGATGCCAAAATAGCCGTGTTTGTTTTAGTGTGTGTACACCCACATATATGTATGTATACACAGACACAAATATATGTATTTGTTTGTATACACACATACACACAATGCATATGCACACAAACACTTGCCTAGTTTTGTGTCTATATGTGTTGTGAGTGTATACATAAATACTGTATGTATGTATACACTCACAACACATATAGACACAAAACTAGGCGTGTTTGTTTTAGTGTGTCTGTATACACAGACACAAATATATGTATTTGTTTGTATACACACATACACACAATGCATATGCACACAAACACTTGCCTAGTTTTGTGTCTATATGTGTTGTGAGTGTATACATAAATACTGTATGTGTGTATACACTCACAACACATATAGACACAAAACTAGGCGTGTTTGTTTTAGTGTGTCTGTATACACAGACACAAATATATGTATTCGTTTGTATACACAGATACACACAATGCATATGCACACAAACATATACAGTATGTATGTATATACTCACAACACATATAGACACAAAACTAGGCGTGTTTGTTTTAGTGTGTATGTATACACAGACACAAATATGTTTGTATACAAAGATACACACAATGCATATATACACAAACATATACAGTATGTATGTATACACACACATATAGACACAAAACTAGGCAAGTTTGTTTTAGAGTGTGTACACCCACATATATGTATGTTTACACAGATACAAATATATTTATTTGTATACAGAGACACACACAATGCATATGCACACAAACATATACAGTATGTATGTATACACTCACAACACATATAGACACAAAACTAAGCATGTTTGTTTTAGTGTGTGTACACCCAAACATATGTGTACGTATACACACACAAATGTTTAGTGTGTGTGTACACCCACATATATGTATGTATACACACACAAATATATCTATTCGTTTGTATACACAGATACACACAATGCATATGCACACAAACATACAGTATGTATATATACACTCACAACACATATAGACACAACTAAGCATGTTTGTTTTAGTGTGTGTACACCCAAACATATGTGTACGTATACACACACAAATGTTTAGTGTGTGTGTATACCCACATATATGTATGTATACACACACAAATATATCTATTCGTTTGTATACACAGATACACACAATGCATATGCACACAAACATATACAGTATGTATGTATACACTCACAACACATATAGACACAAACCTAGGTGAGTTTTGTTTTAGTGTGTCTGTATACACAGACACAAATATATGTATTCGTTTGTATACAGAGATACACACAATGCATATGCACACAAACATATACAGTATGTATATACTCACAACACATATAGACACATATATTTATTTATTTATTTAGGTTTGTTTCTAGTATACACAGATACAGCAATGCATATGCACACAAAACTATACAGTATGTTTGTTTTATAGACACAAACCTAGGCGAGTTTTAGTGTGTATACACCCACATATATGTATGTATACACAGACATGTATGTTTGTATACACAGACACATACATATACACACAGTATGTATGTATATGTGTATAGACACAAAACTAGGCATGTTTGTTTTAGAGTGTGTACACCCACATGTATCTATGTATGCACAGATACATATACATGCAATGCATATATACAAAAACATATATAATGTGTAACTATTATTTCTTGCCTATCTCCTTGTGGTGGGTTTACCACATAATTATAACACATAAAATAGACACGTATATTTATACACAGAAATATGTGTGTGTTTATATTAGGATATGTATGTATATGTATGTATATTTTTACACACACACACATATTTTTTATTTATTTATTTTGGGATTTATTAATCGCCCATCCCAGATGGCTCTGGGCGATTTACATTAGAACACACAACTAAATACCTAAAACATCTAAACAATTTAAACATATATACAAAACATACACAGAAATATATGTGATATATATATATATATATATATACACACACACACACACACAAGCATGTATAATAGATTTTTTTCTTACCTCACCTCGTGGCTCAGGGTGGGTTATTTCTTAGTAATTCGTATATATTCAGTAATTGTATACATGCACACATCAGACACATATTTATGTTCAAAGGTACCTAAAAATCTATATATATAGGCCATACAGCCCAGAAAGCTCACAGCAACCTAGTGATTCTGGCCTTGAAAGCATTTGAGAACTCCCTCTGTGTGTGTGTGTGTGTGTGTGTGTAGTAAAACAGTATCCCTCATATAAAGTGGCAAAATCAAGCTTTGTTCTTTTTTTGAATTTTTAAAAATATTCATGCTATAAATGATTGAATTTATGAATGTGGAATCTGGTCCGTTGATGGTCCGGTCCCAATACATTTTGAATTTTGGAATTGTTTCGGACTTTGATTTTGGACTACGTTTTAAATAATAGATTTTAATGTTTGATATGTTTTTAACTTGTAGATTTTTAATGTATTTGTTTACTAGCTGTACCCGGCACGCCTTGCTGTGTCCTATTTAGGAGATGCGAGATGTAAGGGTTGGAAATGATGTTACTTACGGTCTTGGTGGGGTCATGTAGGCATGAATTAAGACTTTCTATGTGTGCTCCAAATGATGTCATCTGGAAGCATGAGTTGTATTGTCTTATATAGCGGAGGAAGTGTTTTGATTCTGGAGTGTGTCCACTCAGCAAAGTCTGTAGTGGTTGTGGAGGAGTGGCAAGTGGTGGTAGAGAGACTTTACCGGTTAGGCAGCACATTCCTGGTGTTTCTGCTGGGTATTTCAGGGCTTTGCAGTGTGCAGATGTGCGTTAGGGTGCCAATGTCGGCCTCTGGCGCCATGCTGTAGTCTTCTGCAGCGTTGTATCTGAAGGCTGGGCGGTGGAATTGGTTGTGGTGTTTTTGAAGTTTGTTTTCTGTGTTGCGACGTCGTGTTTCTCCGCTCCTTGCGCGCTGCTGTTGTGTTGCATTTCTGCGTCTTTGTTGTTCCTGGCTGCGCGCTTCTTCTTGTCGTGCAGTTCTTTGCATTTGGTTCTCAGCTGTGCGTCGTGCAGTGACCTGTTGTCTGTGTCTCTGCTGCGCAGTGTGTTTCTGTTCTGGCGTTTGTTCTGCCCTTTTTTGTTTGATGTATGTAGCGTTGTGAGTGTGTCGTCCGATGCTGTTATTTGTATAAGGCATGGCTTGTCTTTTTTGGTCAGTTTATGTCTGTGTGGAAGGAAGGAATGGTTTTAGTTTGTGGTGTTTGTAGGTGTTGTGTGTACGGGGTCCCGTAAGGTTGGTGGGATGGGTTGTGATCGGAAGTTGTGTTGTGTTGTGTGGGTAGGAATTTGCTGGAGAATTGCTCCCTCAGAGTTTGGTTTTGGCAGTTTAACCCTCAAACACCAACTGAAATCTCTCAGCATTCTATCCTAGCCTTGGATGGCTCTTGCCAGCGTTGCTATGGTTACAGCAGTTATGCAAATCCGCCCTTATTGGCAGCCAATCATGTTGTTCAGAATGTAGAGGCTGGGTGAGTCGTTGGCTGCCCCGGAGGATACTGGGAAATGTAGTTTTATTTTTACTCGTTGTTTTGGGGCCTTTTAGGTTTTGGGGAAGTTTCTTTGCTACAAACGTATTACCTTGCTTGAGGCCTATTTCTGTTGGCAAGTATTGTTTTTCTCTGCGTTGTATGGTTTCTTTGTTTGAGGTATACATCACATGACGTGAACCCATTTATATAATAGATTTTATTAGTATGTATTTTGTGTGGCATCGAATTGTTGCTTACTTGTAAGGCCGCTCTGAGTCCCCTTCGGGGTGAGAATAGCGGGGTATAAATATGGTAAATTATTAATAAATAAATTTCCTTTGGAAGAACAAGAGGGTTTTTTTTCCTGTCAGGAGCAACTTGAGAAAATGCAAGTCGCTTCTGGTGTGAGAGAATGAGCAGTTGTCCAGATGTTTTACCATTTTGTGGGTGGCTTCTCTCATGTCCCTGTATGAGAAGCTGGAGCTGACAGGCGGGAGCTCACAAGAACAAGAGGCCATAGATGGAAATTCTGTTGCCGTCATTGTGTCTCTCTCGGCATTACTTCACGAATGAAGATTCTTAGGAAGGACTCATCCAACGCTTTTTACAAGCGTGTTGATGACTAAAAAGGCCAATCTGAGATAGGCAAATTCAGTTGCAGAAAGCACAGCAGAAAGTCTCCTTGGGTGATGTTGTTTCCAGGTTGCGGTTCTTTCTGTGTTGTCGTTTCTCTTCGAGACCCGTTTGCCATGTCTTCTCAAAAGAGGCCGCAGCATTGTGGATAGTGCGTCTCCATGCCTCCTGATGTGAGGCCAGGGTGGATCATTGTTGGTGATCATTGCGTAAAATAACTATATTTCTGTTCTCTGTCGCATTCCTGCAGGTCTTCCGCTTTCTAGGGGGTTTCAAAAGCCAAAAACAGGTGACCAGAAGTTTTGGTAGTTCTGTGAGTATACTAGTCTAATTTTCTTTACCTTTTTAAGAAGTTTCTCAAGAAAGGGTCTGGGTAGCAAAATAAAACCAAACTTGAATCGTCTTTAGAATTCAACGTGCGTTTCACATTTAACTTAAAAACAGAGGGGTTCCATATTTTGGGAGAAAATCTTCGTGAACACTCTTAAAAACCCTGAAGTGTATTTTTAAAAAAATTCTCAATCTTCACAATTTGAAATTATATCTACGAGGCGCGTTCATTAAAGATTTCCCCTGACCCACTTCCTGTGGACTGAAAGCGATGAAACTTGGCACAGTTATGAGTCCTTCTCTCCTTAGGTGTCACCTATGGACACACACTTCTCCCATCTCTTTAAGCCACTATAAACACCTCACTTGTAGAAGTCGACAGGTTGGTCCAAAAGCCACATTGGTACTTCGGAAATCAGAGTCTCATCATCTGAAAAAAGGCTTGCCCTTCAAGAATAACTTCATGGTTGGAAAGATGTGGAAGTCCACTGGTACGAGGTCGCATGAATAAAGGATGTGAGAGAATTCCAAAGCCACAGGAGCATGCTTCTTACTTATTTATTTACTTACTTTATTTATATTCCGCTCTTCTCACCCCGAAGGGGACTCAGAGCGGATTACAGGTACACATACTTAGCAGACAATCCATGCTGTTTCAACATACAACATATAGAAGAACAGAGGCAAACTCTGGCCACCAGGGGGAGCTGACGCACTCCTCATTCCTCGGCGTTCCCAGCGTCCCTTGTTGTTCTTCCGCATTCCTCAGCGGAGCTCTTTAATGGCATCATAATTGTAGCACCCCAGTTCTCGTTTGTGCCTGGAGGGCAGGGGGCTGCACCGGGGGTTCCATTGGCATTGGGGCCTGCAGCAGCTGAGTTAGATTCTGAAGAGGATTTGGAAGGGTTAACTGAAGAAGAGCTGCGCATGGGGCCTGCATCTCCAGTAGAAAGTTTGTCCTGGGAGGGAGGTTGGCCTGACCCTCTTGAGGAATCAGATAACCAGGTGCACATGGAAAGTTCGGATAGTGAAAGTTATGAACGGCCGGGGGGGAGAGGTTCTCAAGACCTTTTGGGTGAAAACATGGAAGAAAGCGGCTGGGAAGATTCGAGGGAGGAGAGCTCTCACAGAGATAGGGAAACAGCTGGTGAGAGGCAAGGCCGTTCCTTTGATAGAAGGCGAGACATCGAGAATAGCAGGAGGGGTTGGTACCATAGCCTAGACCGGACGAGGTCCCAGAGCACCGATTGGAGACGGAGGAGCCTAGAGCGTCGGGGACCTCGCCCGAAAGATTAAGTAGAGGATCCGTGGGAACGTATCCTCAGTGCTTCGGCCACGTCTTTCCTGAACAGGCGTGAAGCGAAGTGTATTTCCAGGGAGCCAAGCTTGGCTCGTGTTTCCCAAGTCCTTGCCTTGTACCTTGTAACCTCGGCCTTGTTCCTGATCCGCATTGGTTTTGCGGAGCCCTGATTCCTGCCTTGTTCCTGATCCGCATTTGGTGTGCGGAGCTTGCCAAACTTCCTGGAACTTTACCACGCTGTTTGGCCTTTTGCCACTTTGTTGCCTTTGGATTTTATTCTGCAATTCCTTTGGACAATTTACCTTTTGGACTCTTTTATATTCAATAAACTAGTTAGCCTTCATATTGTCTCTGTGTGTGTGATTAAGGAGCCGGTCAAGTCCGTGCATCGTGACAATAATTCAGTCAATATTTGCCTCTCCACTTAATGTGGTACCTTTATCTTCTACTTGACAGATGCAACTGTCTTTCAGGCTGCAAAGGTCAACAGCAGGTTACTATTAAAGGTCGAGCACCCACATCGACCGGGCAGGCCTCGAACTCATGACCTACTGGTCAGAGATCTTATGCAGCTGACATTTAGCCAGCTGCGCCACATTCCCGGTGCATCTTCCATTTGGACAACATGTGAGTTGTGAACTGGAGAATTGTCTTGCAGAAAGCGGACACCTTTAGTGAGCATGCCACATTGTCTCTTGGTTTGGATGGCCTCCTGCCATTTCCGCAGTAGTATTATGGTCTCCTTTGCTAGGAAGTCCATCCACCAGACTCTGTTCATCTATATGTTGTGTATGTGAAAAACAGCAGGAATTGTCTGCTAGTATGTGTACCTGTAATCCGCTCTGAGTCCCCTTCAGGTTGAGAAGAGCAGAATATAAATAAAGTAAATAAATAAAGGGAGTGGTGGGGGGCGGGGCTTGGCACGGCCTGGCTCCGCCCCCCTCTGGCTTCCGCTCTACCAGCAGCTTCTCCAAGCTTGAGGAGGGTAGTGCCAAGCCAGTGGTGGCATAGCTAGCACAAGGCTGGCTTGCACTGCCATCCTCAAGCCTGGAGAAGCTGCTGGTAGGCGGAAGCCAGAGGGGGCGGGCAGGCCGCGCCAAGCCCCTCCTCTGGCTTTGGAGCTCCCAGCAGCCTCAGGCTTGGATGGCAGTGCCAAGACAGTGGTGGCAGAGCTTGCACAAGGCTGGCTTGGCCCTGCCCTCAAGGCTGAAGCAGCTGCTGGGCTTGGCGCAGCCGGGCTCCGCCTCCTGAGAAACGCCCCATCCAGCTCCAATCGACCTCCTTCAGTCCCGCGATCGACTGGTTGATCGCGAGCGACTTCCTGGGCAGCCCTGGTGTGCAGCCTTTCAAGTCAAGGAACTTGAGGACTGCTCTGTCTTCTTCTGGGTCCATTCTCAAACCCCACACCACTTCAGCACCTCTGACATCAAGACCCTTCTCAGTTCTGAGTTATAAATTGGCACGTAACCTATAGAGACTTATATCATGACACGTGTAGTTTCAGCACCCTGTGATAAATTGAAGTGGGTCAGGGGAAATCTTTAATGAATGCCCCTCATAATTGAAATTATCTACTTGATGCCTGGAAAGCATTAGCAAGCCAGGGTAAAAAAAGTTGAGAACCTTCTTACTTTCTGCACCATTATTTTGAATAATGGGCAATATTATTTTTGCTATCTAGAGTAGAATCCCCCGCCTCTTAGTTCTGAATGTATGTGTTCATGGATTTTTAGATGTGTGTCAGAATTACGTTTAGCATTTTCCTTCTCAGCGTGCGTCTATGAATTTGCTTCCATCTCAATGCTGTTGTTTTATCTTGCAGTGGATTCATGTTTGATGCATGGACCAAAAAAAAGGGAATTTGAATCTTTGTTTCTTTTTGATGGCACGTATTTCACAGAGAATATAAAAATAAGAAATGTGGCTTAGTTTTCTTGTGAGCATAGGGGGACCGTTCATGAATTAATGAATCTTTATGCCTTTTTCAGGCTTGGAAACAAGAAATAGTCACTTGGGGCTAAATCCGGAGAATAGGGTGGACGAGGGAGCAATTTGTATCCCAATTCATGGATTGTTGCCATGTGAGAACTTCATTGTTGGAGTCAAATCTCTTACACCCATTTTTTTCAGGTTGCATTATCCTGGTGCAAAAGAACTTTTCATCTTTTGCCAAATGCACATGGTACACCCTTTTTTCCCCCAAATCCTCATTAAATCGACCCAATAGGATGGCATAATATTCACCATTGATTGTTTTACCCTTTTGAAGGTAGTCAATGTGGATTATACCGCGTGCATCCCAAAAAACTGTCGCCATGACTTTATTGCCTAACAAACCCACCTTGGCCTTCTTTGGCGCCAATTCACCCCGAAAAAACCCACTGTTTTGACTGCTGTTTGGTCTCTGGTGTGTTGTGGTGGATACACGTTTCGTCCACGGTGACGAAATGGCGCAAATATTCGTCCATATTTCAGTTGAACAACGCCAAACACTCCTGCGAAATTGTCACACAATTGCGTTTGTGGTAGATTGTGAGCAAACGTGGCACCCATCTTGCGGAAAGCTTTCTCATACCCAAGTGATCATTTAAAATTGAAACCATTGAGCCACGTGAGATGCCTATGGCTTCCACAATCTCTTGCACTTTCCATCTCAGATCGGCCAAAACCATATCATGTATTTTTTCAATTGTTTTGCGTGTCGAGACCTCAACTGGGCGTCCGGAAAGTTTGGCATCTTCCATGCTTGTACGGCCACAACAAAATTCAGTAAACCACTTTTTTACCATTGAAATTGATGGTGCAGAGTCCCCATCATATTTATCAAGCTTAGCCTTGGTTTGAGTGATGGTTTTTTCACGCAAAAAATAATGCTTAATGAGCACACAAAATTCACTTTTTTCCATTTTCTCCTCAAATCATGCAGTAGTCTGCTATCAATGGCTGTCAAACGCAAACTAAATGACACAGCTTGTTCAAATTTTGACAGGAGTCAACTGAGAGATGCCTGTTGACAGGAGCAGTGTTGCCCTTTCAGTTAAGAGGCGGGAAATTCAAAAAGTCACAGACTTATTGACCCGACCTCGTACGTTGTTGCATGGGTTACAATGGCTTTAATAGTGAGGGATTTTCTCACAAAATCAGGAGATTTCCCAGTCATTATTTCTTGAATCAGAACAGCTTTTCGGGACGCAACTGCAATGCAGCGACACAAGAGAATGAAACCATAAAGAAAAGGAAATGGTCACAGAAGGTTTGTAGCTTTTGTAAATTAGGAAAAGGCTAAGAACGAACTAGATAGGATTGTCGGACGGGTTGAGCAGACTCCTTCTACTATATTTTGCAACATACCAAACCACAGGTGATTTGTATTTGCCTGTTAACCTTGTGTTTAATTGTGGCATCCTTTTGGGTCATTGTTGTTTTACCTCTAGACTCAGACAGTAACTTTGATCCCAGGCGATGGCATCGGACCCGAAATATCAAATGCCGTTATGGAGATTTTCGCTGCGGCAAAGGTATGATATATAATATAGAAACCTTTATCCTCAAGAGCTGCCATTTCCAGCACTTTTTCTTCATGTCAGAGAAGCGGTATGTGAGCTCCCCAGCTTCTGCCAACCTAGCAATTCGAAAACATGCAAATGTGAGTAGATGAATAGGTACTGCTCCAGCGGGAAGGTAATGGTGCTCCATGCAGTCATGCTGGCCACATGACTTTGGAGGTGTCTACAGACAACGCCGGCTCTTCGGCTGAGAAATTGAGGTGAGCACCAACCCCTAGAGTCAGTCAGACACGACTGGACTTAATGTCAGGGGGAAACCTTTACCTTTAATAGATACAAGATTCACAAGGAATAGGTGGTGGGTTCATGGGATGGAGGGAATTGGTGTGGTAAGATGTGACTGTATAACGCCCTTAAATGGCTGGCCTCCTTTCTCCAGGATTGCGGACAACGGGTGGAGAGGGGCGGAGTGGTCTCCGAGAGGCTTCCCCTTACTTATGGGGTGCCTCAGAGGGCCATTCTTTCCCCTCTATTATTTAACATCTACATGCGCCCACTGGCCCGATTGGTGCGCAGCTTTGGTCTGGAGTGTCATCAGTACACTGATGGCACCTAGCTTTTGCTGAGGATGGAGGGCAGACCGGACTCTGTACCTGATAATTTCCATCTGTACCTGGAGGTTGTGACTGGATGGCTACGGGCTAGCCGGCTGAAGGTGAACCCATCGAAGACAGAAATACTTTGGCTGGGCCACCCGGTGGGAAAGGGTGTGCCGGTTGCCTACCCTGGACGGCGATGCATTATGCCCGTCGTCCTTGGTAGAGTGTCTGGGGGTCCAGTTGGACCCACTGCTGACTATGGAGGCCCAGGTCTCTATGGTCAGCACATCTGCATTTTTCCAGCAGCGGCAGGCTAGACGACTGGCGCCCTACCTCTCCGGGGGCGACTTGGCCACGGTGATCCAGGTGACGGTCATCTCGAGACTGGACTACTGTAACGCCCTCTACATTGGCCTTCCTCTGTCCGTGATCCGGAAACTTAAACTGGTTCAGAATGCTGCAGCTCGCTTGCTCGCCGGGGCTCTGGCTAGATGCCACATAACTCCCATCTTGAAGCAGCTGCACTGGCTTCCAGTGGAGTACCGGATCACATTAAAAGTGCTGGCTTTTACCTTTAAGACCTTATATGGTCTGGGGCCTGTGTACTTGAGCGACCGTCTCTCTCCATATGTTCCCCAGAGATCACTACAGTCGAAAAATCAAAACCTATTAGGGGTTCCCCCCAATCGAACCTATCACCTGTCTTCGACTCAACAGAGCGTTTTCTGTAGCAGCCCCTACACTTTGGAATGCTTTGCCAGACAATGTCTGGGCTCTTAGGGAGCTTTTGGCCTTCCGAAGAGCCTGTAAAACAGGGGTGCCCACACTTTTTCAGCATGCGAGCTAATTATATTAAAACCAAGTCAGAAAGATCTACCTACCTCTTCAAGGCTGGAGAGGGAGGGTGGGGGTGTGGCTTGGCCAGAGGGGGCGGAGCCAGGCCATTCCAAGCCCCGCCCCCTCTCCTCTGGCTTTGGAGCTCCCAGCAACTTCTCCAGGCTTGAGGATGGCAGTGCCAAGCCAGTGGGTGACATAGCTAGCACAAGGCTGGCTTGGCACTGCCATCCTCAAGCCTGGAGAAGCTGCTGGTAGAGCAAAGCCACAGGGGAGTGGAGCCAGGCCGCGCCCCGCCCCTTCCCTCGGGCTTTGGAGCTCCCCGCAGCTTTTCCCGGCTTGAGGAGGGCAGTGCCAAGCCAGTGGTGACATAGTTAGCACAAGGCTGGCTTGGCACTGCGATCCTCAATCCTGGAGCAGCTGCTGGGAGTGCCAAAGCTGGGGGAGGGGGCGGGGCTTGGCGCAGCCTGGCTCCGCCCCCCTCTGAGAAGCGCCCCATCCGGCTGGGATCGACCTCCTTCGGTCCCGGGATCGACTGGTCGATCGCGATCGACTTCCTGGGCAGCCCTGCTGTAAAACAACCCTATTTCGGCAGGCCTTCAACCCTTAGTGCTATACGTAATCCATGCCGCAGTGGTATGGCTTGTTCAATTGCAACTGGGGACGATTGTTTTATTGTTTTTGTTGTTTTACTACTGTTTTAATTGTTCTTATTGATTTTATTGTATTTGTTGCCATGTTGTGAACCGCCCCGAACCTCCGGGAAAAAGCGGTATATAAGCATGAATAATAATAATAACAACAATATAGTTTTTGTTGTTTATGGTATTTTTTCTCTCTTTTTGGTTTGTTACTTGTGGGCAATTTTTAAAAATCAACCTAAAGAGCAGAAGGTGTCATGCTGGAGGACCTTGATGTTCCTGTGCCATTCTGTTCTTCTAAAGCAGGCCTGTCCAACAGGCAGCCGGGGGGGCGTGCACGGCCCCCTAGCCCCTTGGCTACGGCCCCTTACCCTCCTGCAATAAATAATATATTTTTTAAAATATTTTTAAAATTTTTTTTGTCAATTAAAAATTATTATTTTTATTATTATTTTTGGCCCCGCCCTTTGGCTTTCTATTGGCCGCCTCCTCTTCTCCTGAGGGAGGGGGCCAATGGGAGGGAGTGACGTCTCTCGGGCCCCGCCCCCTTGGCAGCAAACAGGAAGAGCGACCCGGCTGCATGGCTTTCCCCCTCGGCAGCGCCGCTTCCTGCTGCTGCTCCGTCTGGGGGGCGCTCAGGCCCTCAGCGCCAGGAAGCAAAAGGGGTTTGGGAGGGGGGGAGTGTGTCTGAGAGCGTGAGTGAGTGAGTGACAGAGAGAGAGGGAGAGAGAGAGAGAGAGAGAGAGAGAGAGAGAGAGAGAGAGAGGGAGTGTATATTTATGCCCCTCATGTGTTCCATCCATCCCTCCCTCTCCCCTTATTTAAATAATATAATATGTAATTGTATATTTATGCCCCTCATGTGTTCCATCCATCCCTCCCTCTCCCCTTATTTAAATAATATAATATGTAATTGTATATTTATGCCCCTCATGTGTTCCATCCATCCCTCCCTCTCCCCTTATTTAAATAATATAATATGTAATTGTATATTTATGCCCCTCATGTGTTCCATCCATCCATCCCTCCCTCTCCCCTTATTTAAATAATATAATATGTAATTGTATATTTATGCCCCTCATGTGTTCCATCCATCCCTCCCTCTCCCCTTATTTAAATAATATAATATGTAATTGTATATTTATGCCCTCATGTGTTCCATCCATCCCTCCCTCTCCACTTAATATAATATGTAATTGTATATTTATGCCCCTCATGTGTTCCATCCATCCCTCCCTCTCCCCCCTTATTTAAATAATATAATATGTAATAGTATATTTATGCCCCTCATGTGTTCCATCCATCCCTCCCTCTCCCCTTATTTAAATAATATAATATGTAATTATATATTTATGCCCCTCATATTTATGCCCCTCATTTAAATAATATAATATGTTCCATCCCTCCCTCCCTCCCCCTTATTTAAATAATATAATATGTAATTGTATATTTATGCCCCTCATGTGTTCCATCCATCCCTCCCTCTCCCCTTATTTAAATAATATAATATGTAATTGTATATTTATGCCCCTCATGTGTTCCATCCATCCCTCCCTCCCCCCTTTATTTAAATAATATAATATGTAATTGTATATTTATGCCCCTCATGTGTTCCATCCATCCCTCCCTCTCCCCTTATTTAAATAATATAATATGTAATTGTATATTTATGCCCCTCATGTGTTCCATCCATCCCTCCCTCTCCCCTTATTTAAATAATATAATATGTAATTGTATATTTATGCCCCTCATGTGTTCCATCCATCCATCCCTCTCCCCTTATTTAAATAATATAATATGTAATTGTATATTTATGCCCCTCATGTGTTCCATCCATCCCTCCCTCTCCCCTTATTTAAATAATATAATATGTAATTGTATATTTATGCCCTCATGTGTTCCATCCATCCCTCCCTCTCCCCTTATTTAAATAATATAATATGTAATTGTATATTTATGCCCCTCATGTGTTCCATCCATCCCTCCCTCTCCCCTTATTTAAATAATATAATATGTAATTGTATATTTATGCCCCTCATGTGTTCCATCCATCCCTCCCTCTCCCCTTATTTAAATAATATAATATGTAATTGTATATTTATGCCCCTCATGTGTTCCATCCATCCCTCCCTCCCTCTCCCCTTATTTAAATAATATAATATGTAATTGTATATTTATGCCCCTCATGTGTTCCATCCATCCCTCCCTCTCCCCTTATTTAAATAATATAATATGTAATTGTATATTTATGCCCCTCATGTGTTCCATCCATCCCTCCCTCTCCCTTATTTAAATAATATAATATGTAATTGTATATTTATGCCCCTCATGTGTTCCATCCATCCCTCCCTCTCCCCTTATTTAAATAATATAATATGTAATTGTATATTTATGCCCCTCATGTGTTCCATCCATCCCTCCCTCCCCTTATTTAAATAATATAATATGTAATTGTATATTTATGCCCCTCATGTGTTCCATCCATCCCCCCCCTCTCCCCTTATTTAAATAATATAATATGTAATTGTATATTTATGCCCCTCATGTGTTCCATCCATCCCTCCCTCTCCCCTATATGTAATTGTATATTTATGCCCCTCATGTGTTCCATCCATCCCTCCCTCTCCCTTATTTAAATAATATAATATGTAATTGTATATTTATGCCCCTCATGTGTTCCATCCATCCCTCCCTCCCCCTTATTTAAATAATATAATATGTAATTGTATATTTATGCCCCTCATGTGTTCCATCCATCCCTCCCTCTCCCCTTATTTAAATAATATAATATGTAATTGTATATTTATGCCCCTCATGTGTTCCATCCATCCCTCCCTCCCTCCCTCTCCCCTTATTTAAATAATATAATATGTAATTGTATATTTATGCCCCTCATGTGTTCCATCCATCCATCCCTCTCCCCTTATTTAAATAATATAATATGTAATTGTATATTTATGCCCCTCATGTGTTCCATCCATCCATCCCTCTCCCCTTATTTAAATAATATAATATGTAATTGTATATTTATGCCCCTCATGTGTTCCATCCATCCCTCCCTCTCCCCTTATTTAAATAATATAATATGTAATTGTATATTTATGCCCCTCATGTGTTCCATCCATCCCTCCCTCTCCCCTTATTTAAATAATATAATATGTAATTGTATATTTATGCCCCTCATGTGTTCCATCCATCCCTCCCTCTCCCCCCTTATTTAAATAATATAATATGTAATTGTATATTTATGCCCCTCATGTGTTCCATCCATCCCTCCCTCTCCCCTTATTTAAATAATATAATATGTAATTGTATATTTATGCCCCTCATGTGTTCCATCCATCCCATCCATCCCTCCCCTTATTTAAATAATATAATATGTCATTGTATATTTATGCCCCTCATGTGTTCCATCCATCCCTCCCTCTCCCTTTATTTAAATAATATAATATGTAATTGTATATTTATGCCCTCATGTGTTCCATCAATCCCTCCCTCCCCTTATTTAAATAATATAATATGTAATTGTATATTTATGCCCCTCATGTGTTCCATCCATCCCTCCCTCTCCCCTTATTTAAATAATATAATATGTAATTGTATATTTATGCCCCTCATGTGTTCCATCCATCCCTCCCTCTCCCCTTATTTAAATAATATAATATGTAATTGTATATTTATGCCCCTCATGTGTTCCATCCATCCCTCCCTCTCCCCTTATTTAAATAATATAATATGTAATTGTATATTTATGCCCCTCATGTGTTCCATCCATCCCTCCCTCTCCCCTTATTTAAATAATATAATATGTAATTGTATATTTATGCCATTGTTTTTTAACATTTGTATTTCACTTTTTAAACTTGACTAAGTGCGTGATGGGGGGAACACAGTTCCATATTGAAGCCGTTATTTAAAAAGCAGATTAGAAAATCACAGATTAATGTAATAGGTATACTCTAGGCCAGGGGTGGGCAATTATTTTTTCCAAGAGGCCACACAAGAGCCAAAGAATATTAAGGAGGGCCGCACCTGAAGGCTGAGCTACATTCCAATCTACAGTATTTAGTTACTATATTTACTATGTATTACACATCATTAATATTAACATATTAATATATCAAAAAATATTCATATTAAAGACTGTGTTTGTCTTGAAGCCCCTTAAACAGTTCATGTTGTTATTTTCCAAATCAGCTCAGACATTAATGTGAAACAATTGCATTTAGGCTCCTGTTCAGTTCGAAGAGCGAAATGTGACTGCGATCCAAGGACCGGGAGGGAAGTGGATGATCCCACTAGACGCCAAAGAATCCATGGACAAGAACAAGATCGGTCTGAAAGGTATTTCCCTTTACAACAAGGGGAGACCTCTGTTCTCACTCCACGAGCCTAAGGGTGCATTTACACTGTACAATTAATGCAGTTTGACACCAATTGAACTGCTATTGCTCCATGTTATGGGATCTTGAGCATTGTACGAGTAGTTCGATGACACATGAGTACTACTCTACCTTTGGCAGAGAAGGCTAAAGACCTGGTAAAACTACATCGCCATCACCATCAAAGTGGTGCCAAACTGTGTTAATTCTACAGTGTATTGTACCTAAAGCCATACAACGTTGTTAGAAACAGCAACCTTCCAAGCCTTCGCTATTTGTTTATGTATATATTTCCTAACCGACAATTTTTTTGCTTATATAGTTCTGTTAATCTTGTAATAATAAAAATATAATAATAATCACTCTTGGCATTACTTCGCGAACGAAGATTCTTAGGAAGGACTCATCCCACGCTTTCTACAAGCACGTTGATGACTAAAAAAGACAATCTGAGATAGGCAAGTCCGGTTGCAGAAAGCACAGCAGAGGCCGCAGCATTGTGGATAGTGCGTTTCCATGCCTCCCGATGTGAGGCCAGGGTGGACCATTGTTGGTGATCAATCTGGCCGAGGCTGAGGTGTTGTTTCAGGGAGTCCTTATATCTCTTTTCAGGGAGTCCTTATATCTCTTTTTGGGGGCGCCTCTCTTGCGCTTACCCGTGGCGAGTTCACCATAGAGTAGTATCTTTGGGAGGCGGTGGCCCTCCATCCTAGAGACGTGCCCTGCCCAGCATAGCTGTGTTCTCAATAGCATGGCCTCAACAGCAACATTCGTCACATAGTCGGTTCAGTGTATATTTAGGATTGAGTGAAGACAACGCTGATGAAAGCATTCGAGGAGTCATTGGTGTTGGCGATAGGTGACCCATGTTTCAGACCCATAAAGGAGAATAGACACTCTGTACACACTGATTTTGGTGCTTTGCCTCAAGTGATTGTTGCTCCAGACTCTTTTGTGAAGCCTTCCAAATGCACTATATGCTGACGTGGGGATATTGGTGTTGTTCCTGTGGTGCGGGCTGGTAGAGGACTTCCATTTTCTTCAGGCTGACTTCCAGCCCAAACAGCTCTGCAGCTGTTGCAAAGCAGGATGTGAGAGCTGCTTCTGAATGGCGACAAGGGCAGCATCGTCAGCAAAAAGCAGCTCACGGACTAGATAGTTTAGAGTCTTAGTGCGAGCCCTCAGGCGGCTTAAGTTGAACAAGCTACCATCAGTACGATAGCGTATATATATGCTGTCTTCTTCTTTGAGGTCTGCCGTAGTCCTTTGGAGCATCATGCTGAAGAAGGTTGTAAATAGTGTTGGTGCAAGAACACAACCTTGTTTCACTCCATTAGTTATATGTTTATATTTAATTATATATTAATATTATTTTATTATTTGTGTGTTCCTGCGGACATGCCAAATGTGTCTGCAGTGTCTGGCTTGCAATCCTAACTAGGGCTTATTTTGGGGGGCTTATATGATGATGAGCACCAGGCTAGGGTTTATTTTCCACCTAGATCTTATTTTGGGGGAAATAGGGAGCCATGTCAGACATAAGTAAATGTCTCTTCCTCTCAGATCAGATTTTTTACTTTTCTTAACACTGGTATTTGTGCTCTCAACTGGTATTATTCCACTTTCTTTGTTGTCTTGGTCACAGGCCCCTTGAAGACGCCTATTGCGGCTGGCCACCCGTCGATGAACCTGTTGCTCCGCAAAACATTTGACCTTTACGCCAATATCCGCCCCTGCGTCTCTATCGAAGGCTACAAAACTCCCTACGCCGATGTTGACATCGTCACGATACGAGAGAACACGGAGGGCGAATACAGTGGGATCGAGCATGTGGTATGGTTTCCTAAACAGCAGCAAGCTAAACCATTCCCTCCCTAGTTCCCCCAACAAGTAATGCACATTAACTGGGCAGGAAACACTTAAATTCACTCTTAACACCAGTGTGAGCAGTTTTTAATTTTAAAATGGCGATGTATGCAGGCATGGTAGATGTGGTTTTTTTAAGTAACTTGGTTTTATATAACTCTCTGTGTGTTTTCCAGATTGTTGACGGCGTCGTCCAGAGTATTAAACTCATCACCGAAGACGCGAGCAAGCGTATTGCTGATTTTGCGTTTGAATATGCCAGAAACAATCAGAGAAGCAAAGTGACGGCAGTGCATAAAGCAAACATTATGTACGTCACCCTAATGCAGTAACTCTTGACAGTTGTTTTCTTCTTTCCTTGCCTGATAAAGCTTTTGTTTGTCAGCCAAGTTTTGCCCAAAGTTTAGATTTTATTTGTTTTCTTTACTTTTTGGAAAGACACCATATATACTCGACTATAAGCCGAGTTTTTCCAGCCCTGTTCTTTAGGCTGAAAAAGCCCCCCCTCGGCTTATACTTGAGTTATTTATTATTTGACTGTGTTATTATTGTTTTTATTACATTTATTATTTTACTCTATTTATTATTATTATGGCATTTACATTATTTTGCTGTATTATAATAGCATTTATTTTCTATTATTACATTTACGTTATTTTACTTTATTATTATATTACATTTAATATTTTACTTTATTATTGCTACCTCTATTATTATTTTAGTACTTTTATCATTTTACACTATTTATTGTTATTACATTTATTATTTTACCCTATTTATTATTGTTATTACATTTATTATTTTACCCTATTTATTATTGTTATTACATTTATTATTTTGCTGTATTTTTTGTTATTACATTTATTATTTTACTATTATTATTTGTATTACATTTATTATTTTACCCTATTTATTATTATGACATTAACATTATTTTGCTGTATTATAATTATAGCATTTATTATTTTCTTTTACTATTACATTTACGTTATTCTACTTTATTATTATTTTACATTTAATATTTTACTTTATTATTACTACATCTATTATTTTGCTCTATTATTATTTTTATTACTTTTATCATTTTACTCTATTATTATTACATTTATTATTTTGCTGTATTTTTATTATTATTATATTTATTATTTTACTATTTTTATTTTATTACAGTTATTCTTTTACTCTATTTATTATTATTATTATTATGACATTTACATTATTTTGCAGATCTCTGGATCTGCTTCTGATTTCTTATACATCCCTAATATCTGCCTTATTTTTGTTCACGCATAGGCGAATGTCTGACGGCTTATTCCTGAAGAAATGCAGGGAAGCGGCTGAGAACTGTAAAGATATTAAATTTAATGAAATGTATCTCGACACTGTGTGTCTGAATGTGAGTATATACGAAGCACATGATAAAGGCGTTTCATATAAATACATCAGCTGGACTTGCAAACAGCAACCTTTCTGCTCCTGTTTCTTAGATGGTGCAGGATCCAACACAGTTTGATGTCCTTGTTATGCCGAATTTATACGGTGATATCCTGAGGTAAGTAGGCCTGAGCTGGTATGAAGAAATGTATTTACTTGTTGGCTCATAGCAGGGGTGCCCACACTTTTTCAGCATGCGAGCTACTTATAATAAAACCAAGTCAGAAAGATCTACCTACCTCCTCAAGGCTGGGGAGGGGGCGAGGTGGGGCGGGGCTTGGCCAGAGGGGGTGGGGCCAGGCCGCACCAAGCCCCGCCCCTCCCCTCTTGCTTTGGAGCTCCAAGCAGCTTCTCCAGGCTTGAGGATGGCAGTGCCAAGCCAGCCGTGTGCTAGCTATTCCAACACAGGCATGGCATTGCCATCCTCAAGCCTGGAGAAGCTGCTGGTAGAGCGGAAGCCAGAGGGGGTGGAGCCATGCTGCACCAAGCCCCTCCCCCCTCTGGCTTTGGAGCTCCCAGCAGCTTCTCCAGGCTTGAGGATGACCGTGTCAAGCCAGTGGTGGCATAGCTAGCACAAGACTGGCTTGGCACTGCGATCCTCAAGCCTGGAGAAGCTGCTGGTAGAGCGGAAGCCTGAGGGGGGTGGAGCCAGGCCACGCCAAGCCCCTCCCCCTCCCCTCTGGCTTTGGCGCTCCCAGCAGCTTCTCCAGGCTTGAGGATGGCAGTGCCAAGCCAGTGGTGGCATAGCTAGCACAAGGCTGGCTTGGCACTGCCATCCTCAAGCCTGGAGAAGCTGCTGGTAGAGCAGAAGCCAGAGGGGGGCGGAGCCAGGCTGCGCCAAGCCCCTCCCCTCTGGCTTTGGAGCTCCCAGCAGCTTCTCCAGGCTTGAGGATGGCAATGCCAAGCCAGTGGTGGCATAGCTAGCACAAGGCTGGCTTGGCATTGCCATCCTCAAACCTGGAGAAGCTGCTGGTAGAGCAGAAGTCAGAGGGGGGCGGAGCCATGCTGCGCCAAGCCCCGCCCCCACCCCTCTGGCTTTGGAGCTCCCAGCAGCTTCTCCAGGCTTGAGGATGGCAATCAGCACTGCAATTGTATTAGCAAATATCACAGAACATGCACACTATAATTGTGGGCGCACATGCCTTTGCAATTATAGTGTGCATGTTCTGTGATATTTGCTAATACAATTGTAAATAACAATAGTGCTGTTGCATGTTATTTCATGTTTATGATTCACACTAGTTGCTTAGTACTTTGCATTGTCATTGAGCCTGTTACAACTTTTTGTGGTTCCCCTTTTGTCTTGCCTGTTAGCCCAGAGCTACCCCCACCCCTTTTCTTGGTTTGCTTGAGGATGGCAGTGCCAAGCCAGTGGTGGCATAGCTTGCACAAGGCTGGCTTGGCCCTGCCCTCCTCAAGGCTGAAGCAGCTGCTGGGAGTGCTGAACCTGGGGAGGGGAGGGGCTTGGCACGGCCTGGCTCCGCCCCCTCTGAGAAGCGCCCCATCCGGCTGCGATCAACCTCCTTCAGTCCCGCGATCAACTGGTCGATCGCGATCGACTTCCTGGGCAGCCCTGGCTCATAGTCTCCATTGCCTGCATGTGCAGATATAATTTGCTGAAGGGTCTAACTTAGGCATAGTCCAACTTTGACCTTTCCTCCAGGTGTCTGGAACTCCAACTCCCAAAATTCCTCACATTGTGGAATTGTGGGAGTTGAAGTCCGGAAAAAAACCCCCAAAATTGGCCCATGCCTGGTCTAACTGTCTTCCTTATATACTTTTGTTTTCCTTGCAGTGACTTGTGTGCGGGATTGATCGGGGGCCTTGGGGTGACACCAAGCGGGAACATTGGTGCCAATGGAGTGGCCATCTTCGAGTCGGTAAGGCATCACCACTGTTTTGGAATAAAATTCTGAAATGAGAAAAAAATTTGAAAAATTCAGGTGTTCTAGTTATGAGGTGAGTTCTTGTTGTTAGCTCCAGCTTCTGCCAACCTAGCAGTTCGAAAACATGCAGATGTGAGTAGATCAATAGGTACCGCTCTGGCGGGAAGATAACGGTGCTCCATGCCTTGGAGGTGTCTACGGACAATACCGGCTCTTCCGCTTAGATGAGCACCAGTCCCCAGAGTCGGACACGACTGGACTTAATGTCAAGGGAAAACGTTTACCTTTTACCTACTTCTTATACTCGAGTATAAGCTGTGTTTTTCAACCCTTTTTAAGGCTGAAAATTCCCCTCTCAGCTTATATGCAAATCAAAGTTTATTATTATTTTTATTATTTATTATTTTACTCTATTATTATTATTACATTTACATTATTTTACTCTACTATTATTATTATTGCATTTATTAATTTGCTCTATTTATTATTATTATTATTATTACATTTATTATTTTCTATTTATTATTACTATTTTGGCTGAAAAGCCCCCTTGGTTTATACTTGAGTCAAAGTTATTTATTATGTTATGTTATTATTATTATTGCATTTATATTATTTTCTCTACTGTTATTATTACATTTATTAATTTGCTCTATTTTTTATTATTATTACAATTTAGTATTTTATTCTATTTATTATTATTATTTAGGCTGAACCCCCCGGCTTATAACTCAGTCAAGGTTATTTATTATTTTACGCTATTATGATTATTATTACTATTACATTATTTTACTCTACTATTATTATTGCATTTATTAATTTGCTCTATTTATTTATTTTATTTTATTTATTATTATTATTTAGGCTAACCCCCCCCCCTTGGCTTATACTTGAGTCAAGGTTATTTATTATTTTACATTATTATTATTACTATTACATTATTTTACTCTATTATTTTTATTACAATTATTAATTTACTCTGTTACTATTATTATATTAAATTTATAAATTTTTAGGCTGAAAAAGCCCCTCTTGGCTTATACTTGAGTCAAGGTTAATCATTATTTTACTCTATTATTATTATTTTATTACGTGTTTGCATGTTTTCAAACTGCTAGGTAAAATAAAATGATGAAGGGAAAAGAAGAAAAGAAAGAAGGGGAGAGAGGGAAGTGAAAAGAAAGGAAGGAGAAGGAAAAGAAGACTTTGGGAAAAAGAGTTGAAGAGGAAGGAAGGAAGACGGAGGGAGAATGGAGGGAAGAAGGAAGGAGAGAAGGAAAGGGTGAAGGGGGAGAAAGAAAGGAAGAGGGAGAATGGAGGAAAGAAGGAAGGGGAGAGATGGAGGGGAAAGGAAGGAGAGAAGGAAAGGGTGAAGGGGGAGAAAGAAAGGAAGAGGAAGGAAGGAAGGAAGAGGGAGAATGGATGAAAGAAAGAAGGCGAGAGATGGAGGGGAAAGGAAGGAGAGAAGGAAAGGGTGAAGGGGGAGAAAGAAAGGAAGAGGAAAGAAGGAAGGAAGAGAGAATGGAGAATGCATCACTCCTCCCTGCTGCATGCTGGGAAACCAAGGCCCGGGCTGCTCTGGGGAGCCAGATGCAATCATGCAAAGAGCCACATCTGGGCTCCCGGGACATGGATTCCCTACCCCTGCCCTAAGACCAACCTTTTTCCGCCATGCATGAAAAGCACATTCAAAGCGCCCCCAACAGATGGCCCTCCAGCCTCTGTTTAAAAGCCTCCAAGGAAGGAGCCTCTACCACACTCAGAAGCAGAGAGTTCCGCTGTTGAACAGCTCTCACAGGCAGGAAGTTCTTCCTAATGTTCAGGTGGAATCTCCTTTCCTATCATTTGAATCCATAGCTCCTTGAGTCCCAGTCTCCAAGGCAGCAGAAAGGAAGCCTGCTCCCTGTTGCTTAGGACTTTTTCAAATATTTAAACATGACTCTCATAGTTCATAAATACTTACTCGAACCTGCAGAAAATTCTAACCTTTCATTCAGAATCTACGTCTAACCCTTGGCAAGCATAGCCAGAAGTTTTGGATTGGGGTGCTACCAATATGCAGATGACACCCAGCTTCTGCTGAAGCTTGAGCCAGGCGTAACATCGGTGCCTGAGAATTTCAGACAAGGACTAGCGGCAGTGACCAGATGGCTCCGCTCATACAAACTCAAGATCAATCCATCAAAGACCGAGATTCTATGGCCGGGACGCCCAGAGCCACCCATTCCGCTGCCTCTCTTGAGGGAGAGCCGCTGATCTCGCCCCGTCAGTGACGAGTCTCGGTGTGATACTAGACTCGAGACTCTCACTGGAGGCCCAGGTTGCTGCGACAAGTAAGGGAGCTTTTTTCCACCTACGCCAGGCACGTCAACTGGCACCTTACCTTCCATCAGATGCGCTGGCTACGGTGGTCCATGCCACAGTGACATCACGGCTGGACTACTGTAATGCCTTGTACGTGGGGTTGCCGCAGTCAACCACTCGTAAAATCCAGCTAGTGCAGAATGCAGCCGCCAGACTCCTCACCGGGACACCACTGAGATGCCATATCACGCCATCTCTACAGCGCCTGCACTGGCTGCCAGTCGAGCTCAGAGCCATCCACAAGATCTTGTCGCTACCTTTAAGGCCCTCCATGGCGCCGGCCCAGCTTATTTAAAAGACCGCTTGTCCGAACCAGCTCATTTAAGGTCGCCGCGTTCAGGAAACAGGGACCTTCTCCGCATCCCAGGTGTGAGTGAGGCCCGCCTCGACACCACGAGACGGAGAGCCTTTTCCATCGCGGCCCCTGTCCTTTGGAACTTGATGCCGGCGGATCAGAGAGCTATCCGGGACATGCCCCAGTTCCTGTCCGCACTGAAGACCTGGCTCTTCCGAAAGGCTTACGGCTAAGGACACCCTCCAGACTTGGCCTGAGTTACTGGAACTATTTTAATTAATCTTCCTATTCTTTTAGCTTTTAACTATTGAACTCTTTTATGTGTTTTATGTGTAAGTCGCCCGGAGCACTGACGTGGAGGGCGACTCATAAATAATAAAATCAATCAATCAATCAATCAAATGTCCACCCAAACAAGCTCTTGTCAAAAGCATCGAGTGGTGTGATTTCCTTGCCTCGTAGGTCCACGGTACAGCTCCGGATATTGCCGGGAAGGACTTGGCGAATCCAACGGCACTCCTCTTGAGTGCGGTCATGATGCTGCGTCACATGGGGTTGCAGGAATACGCCACCAAAATAGAAGACGCCTGCTTTGCAACCATTAAAGACGGGAAGGTACATCTTGCCGAGTTTTGCTTGACTTTGGTGATGTGATGATGTTGTTTACCTATGCTCCATAGCTTCCTACTTATCTCTCATCCTGGCAAGCACCAACTTCGTCCCTCTTTGTTTGTATGGCTCTCTTTCAAGACCACCCAGCTTGTGTGTATCTAAATATATTAACTTTATATGTGTGTTTTTGTTCCCTTTGAAGTTTGCAGGTCTTTGCAAATTTATTTATTTACAACATTTATATTCATCCCTTCTCACCCCGAAGGGGATCAGAGCGGCTTACAAGTCACATGTACATACATCATACTGCATTATTAGCATAGTACTAATACACAAGTCATAATATATTGTTGCTGGGGGGGGAGGGGCTCTGATGTCACAGGAGACAAATCCTATACACATATAGATATCTAGAGATTTCCATGTACCTGTGTATATATATGTATACATT
>JARBWK010000015.1:39045961-39113461 GCA_030556195.1 Anolis apletophallus | reverse complement strand
ACTTGCATCGCCTTCTTTTCCCTTTCGCTGTTTCAGGTCTTGACCAAAGATTTGGGAGGCAACTCCAAGTGTTCGGAGATCACCGCAGAAATCTGCCGCAGGGTGAAGTCGGCGGAATAAAAAAAACATATCTTCATACCATAACCGGTTTTCAGTCACTCCTCATTAGCCATGTCTGCAAATGTATATCCGTTTCGTTTGCCTTTCTCTCATTTGAGAGGAGAGCAAACATTTTGAGCAGGGTCTCTATTTTTGTTAAATACACCCAGGCCGAGGCATTCTTGTGCCTGCTTTCTTTCTGCGGACATTTCCTTAGTATTTGACTTCCTTATTTATTACACTTCTCTTGGTAAAAAAAAATAATTATGTATCTGTTAGCAGACGCTGCATGAAATAGTCATCCGGGTACCATTTTCGAGGCAAATACTGGAAACACTTCATGCTAATCATCCCCCTAAATAAAAGGAAATGTATTGGGCTTTAAAAAAAAAATCAGGACCATTTTATTATTTTGTTTGAGCAATTCTAGATTGCTGTGAGTTTTCAGGGCTGTGTTTAGCCATGTTCCAGAAGCATTCTCTCCTGACGTTTCACCCACATCTATGGCAGGCATCCTCAGAAGTTGTGAGTGTAACGACGCCGCTTACAGCTAGCGTCAATATGTGAGGTGATTCGAACTCAAAACCGTGACAGGACCTCTACCGCTAAACTATGTGAGGACTCTGTCTATATTACCATTAGCTGCCACCTTTCACCTACACTTGACTATCCACTAGGAAGAAGTTGTTTTCGAGGCTTGTATGTGAAGGAACAACGAGGAGAGATATTTATGTTAAATAACTGTAACGTTTATTCGATGTACTGAGCTTGGAGATTTTAAAGTACACAGAGCTTAGGTGGTTACAATATCTTCTTTAGAGGCAAAAAATCTTAAGGTTACAAAGTTCCTAAATACAATGCTTGACTGAGTTTCCTCAAACACTGGCTTGGCAATACTATAGATCAGGGCTGTCCAACTGGCGGCCCCGGGGCCGGATCCGGCCCCGTAGCCTTTGGACATGGCCCCACCTATGCCCTCAGCCGCCATTTTTAAATTTGGGGGAAAAATCGAATTTTTTTAAAAAAATGGCGGCGGGGAGGGGGGAGGCGGGGCAGGGAGGAGGAAGAGAGCTAGCTCCTCCTCCTCCTTTCGCCCCCTCCCTACCTAGGGCGGGGGAGCCGCCGGTGGGCAGAGAAGGCGGCGCCAACAGCAGCGCGTCACAGGCCTGGCGTGACGCGCTGCTCCTTGGCACCGCCTACTCCTCCTTTCGCCCCTCCTTCCTAGGGCGGCGGGGGCGCCGGAAGGAGGAGGCGGCGGCGCCAAGAGCAGCGCCACGCCAGGCCTGTGACGCTGTGCTCTTGGCGCCGCCTACTCCTCCTTTTTCGCGCCCCCTCCCACCTAGGGCGGGGCCGCCGAAAGGACAGGCGGCGGCGCCAAGAGCAGCGCGTCACAGGCCTTTCGTGACGCGCTGCCCCTTGGCACCGCCTACTCCTTCGGCGCCCTTCCCTTCCTAGGGCGGAGGGGCGCCGAAAGGAGTAGGCGGCGCCAAGAGCAGAGCGTCACAGGCCTGGCGTGACGCTCTGCTCTTGGTGCCGCCACTCCTCCTTTTTCGCCCCCCCCCTAGGAAGAGGGGGCCGAAAAGGAGGAGGCAGGCGGTGCCAAGGGGCAGCGCGTCACGCTAGGCCTGTGACGCGCTGCTCTTGGCGCCGCCTTCTGCCCTTTTTCGTTTTTAGAGGGGGGGGGTTGGGCGGGGCCTGGGGCGGGGCCGAGCGGCCCCCTAGGTCATCAGTGACCGCTTATCCGGCCCTGGACCCCGTAGAAGTTGGACAGCACTGCTATAGATCAGGGCTGTCCAACTGGCGGCCCCGGGGCCGGATTCGGCCCCGTAGCCTGTTGGACACGGCCCCACCTATGCCCTCAGCCGCCATTTTTAAATTTGGGGGAAAAAATCGATTTTATTTTTAAAAAAGGCGGCCGGGGAGGGAGCGGGGCAGGGAGGAGGAAGAGAGCTAGCTCCTCCTCCTTTTCGGCGCCCCTCCCTACCTAGGGCGGGGAGCCGGAAAAAAAGAGAGGCGGCGCCAACAGCAGCGCGTCACAGGCCTGGCGTGACGCGCTGCCCTGGCACCGCCTACTCCTCCTTTCGGCGCCCCCTCCCTTCCTAGGGCGGAGGGCGCCGAAAGAGAGAGTAGGCGGCGCCAAGAGCAGCGCGTCACGCCAGGCCTGTGACGCTGTGCTCTTGGCGCCGCCTCTCCTCCTTTTCGGCGCCCCCCCCTACCTAGGGCGGGGAGCCGCCGAAAAAGGAGGCGGCGGCGCCAGAGCAGCAGCGTCACAGGCCTTCGTGACGCGCTGCCCCTGGCACCGCCTACTCCTTTCGGCGCCCCTTCCCTTCCTAGGGCGGAGGGGCGCCGAAAGGAGGAGAAGCGGCGCCAAGAGCAGAGCGTCACAGGCCTGGCGTGACGCTCTGCTCTTGGTGCCGCTTACTCCTCCTTTTCCCCCTCCCGCCCTAGGAAGGAGGGGCCGAAAAGGAGGAGGTAGGCGGTGCCAAGGGGCAGCGCGTCACGCTAGGCCTGTGACGCGCTGCTCTTGGCGCCGCCTTCTGCCCCCTTTCGGCCGTTTTAGGAGGGGCGGGGTGGGGGCGGGGCCGAGCGGCCCCCTAGGTCATCAGTGACCGCTTATCCGGCCCTGGACCCCGTAGAAGTTGGACAGCACTGCTATAGATACTCTGCCACAATAGGCCTTTTATCTATCTTCCAGGTTAGCTTTCCAGCCCAACCTACTAACAGCGGTTCACATAGGATGCCAACAAAGGATGCCCCCAGGCAGCAATCAGCCAGGCTTTGAAGCAGCAAGGTCATTCAATGCTAATTGAGCTGCCCAATTGCAACATTCACACTTCCATCCAGCGGACAAGAGTTCTTTCTCCCATCCTAGATCTTCCAGAGATATATCAACCTCAGTTGCCTAGTTTCCAACAGACTTCACAACCTCTGAGGATGCCTGCCATAGATGTAGGTGAAACGTCAGGAGAGAATGCTTCTGAAACATGGCCATACAGCCCGGAAAACTCACAGCAACCCGGTGATTCTGGCCATGAAAGCATTCGACAATACAGTCTATGTTCCATGTAGGAAGCTGTATTCCGGCAGACTTTTTAAAACACAAGAAAATAAATACTTTCCTCCTTTTTCCCCTTTGGCAGCTGAAAACTGTCCTTGGAAAGCACCGATAAGCACTCTGTAAACTCTGGAAAGAGGACAGCTATTATAAATCAAATGCTGAAGGAGGTACTGTTAAAAGAACGCACATCCCATTAGACATTCTTTGCACACTTGGTATCCCATTGCCCTTCAGTGGAAAGTATTCCTGTGAATTTGATTGTAGTCTCTGACAGGTTAAGAAGGGGGATTTTCAAGCTTTTTTGAGTTTAGACCAGGGGTGCCCACACTTTTTCAGCATGCGAGCTGCCTTTATAACAACCAAGTTTGAAAGATCTACCTGGCGCGCGCGCTCTCCTGCCGCCACGCGCTCTCCCGAGGCTATTTTCCGTCCGTGCGGGGCTTCTTCGGCCAATAAGGCTTTAGTGCGCGGGCCCTGGTGCTCATCTCTTGACACATCCAGGCTTCACTCACCGGTGTCGAGGGCGCGCTAGTCAGCTGCTGCCCCACCGCGGGGACCATCCTCCTCCGGCGAGGGCTTCTCTCTCTCACACACACACTCATTCACTCCCTCCCACAGCCTCGCATCCTATCCCTGAGCGCGCCTTCGCCCTGCTCCCCCCCCCCCAGGAGCAACCAATGTGTCAAGAGACAAGCGCCAGGGCCCGCCCACGAAAGCCTCATTGGCGGAAGAAGCCCCGCGTGGGCGGAAGAAAGCCCCGTGCAGGCGGAAGGCAGCGGCAAAAGCACGCGGCAACAACTACGCGCGAGCGGGGTGTGTGTGCGCGCAGCGCCCCATCCTGCTGCGAGCTACCTCAGGTGGCCTCGCGAGCTACTAGTCGATCGCAATCGACTTCCTGAGCAGCCCTGGTCTAGACAAACACCAAATATATTATTTGCAAGTTTTTGTATCCAAAGGCCTTTTCTGTTGTACTTGAGGTTATCTAGATATCATATATAGATATATTCAGTTTACATTGTGCTCTTCAGGGATGATTGGAGTGCAAGGCACTCAAAAGAGGAGACACAGAAGCAGATATATTGCAAGGTTAAGGCTAGTTGAGGAAGGTGTTGTTGCCGCTCACAATTGCAGCTCTATCTCCTTGTGGTGACATTTAACCATTCTGAATGTATGGGGGTGGTATCGCTGATTTGTGAGGGATTTTTTTCCCCTCGACTCCCAAACCAAACAGATAACCAAAGGTGAGGAATGATGGTGTCAGAGAAGGAAGAGATGCAGGGAAGCTGTGTTATGGGCACCTGTACATCTTCTGTCACTTCTAAACGCTGCCTTAGTGAAGGGAAATGTACAAATGCTTAACCTGCAAGAGGTCAGAAATCATATGTTGTGCATTACTTCCCTCAGCTGATACAAAGAGGTACATTTGAGCCTTTGGGTACCCAATGGCCACTTGTCGCTGCAGCTCCCAGTTGGGCCTCCAAGCAACTCAAAAGATTGCAATGAGAAGGCAGTCGGTTGTTGTGAGTATGTGAGTTCCAGAAGCATTCTCTCCTGACGTTTCGCCTACATCTATGGCAGGCATCCTCAAAGGTTGTTAGACCTCACAACCTCTGAGGATGCCTGCCATAGATGTGGGCGAAACGTCAGGAGAGAATGCTTCTGGAACATGGCTAAACAGCCCTGAAAACTCACAACAACCCAGTGATTCCGGCCATGAAAGCCTTCGACAATCCAATGAGGAGGCAGTGTGTTTTCCGGAGCTTGTTTCCATGTTGGCTTTTGCACCGAAAAGCAGTTTTGTGCCGTGCAGATACTTTTCTCATCTTTCGACATGGGCTTCTCCGAACCTGGGAACAGCGCTTGAACTGAATGTGTTTACTTTTGCTGCTGCTGCTTCTGTCTGTTTGTCTGTCTCTTGAATTGTACAAAGCGACTGGGATTAACTCTTCTTGCGCACAAAGTGAGGAATAAACACCTCCCAAAGCTATACGCAGCCATTGGCTTTTTTTTATTTGAGTGGAAAGATAGCCTTAAAGCACTCTTTAAGGCAGGGGTAGGGAACCTATGGCTCGGGAGTCAGGTGTGGCTCTTTTCATGATTGCATCTGGCTCTCCAGAGCAGCCTGGGCCTCGGTTTCCCAGCATGCAGCGGGGAGGAGTGATGCAAATGCGCCGCGACTGCTGCTTCTGCGCCGGCATCGCTGCCTCTTCCTCATCCCCCGCTGCTCTCGGGGCCCTGCTCTCTCTTCGCCAGGGTGGCACCTCGTCCTTGTCTTCCTCTTCACCCTCCCCTTCACCCTTTCCTTCTCCTTCTCTCCTTCCTTTTCCCTCCCTCTCCCTTTCCTTCTTTCCTCCATTCTCCCTCTTCCTTCCTTTCTTTCTCCCCTTCACCCTTTCCTTCTTCTCTCCTTTTCCCTCCCTCTCTCCCCTTCCTTCTTTCCTCCATCCTTCCTCTTCTTTCCTTTCCCCCTTTCCTTCTCTCCTTCCTTTCCTTCCCTCTCTCCCCTTCCTTCTTTCCTCCATTCTCCCTCTTCCTTCCTTCCTTCCTTTCTCCCTCTTCACCCTTTCCTTCTCTCCTTCCTCTTTCTTCCATTCTCCCTCCCTCTTCCTCTTTTTCCCCAAGTCTTCCTTTCCTTCTTCCTTTCTTTTCACTTCTCTCTCCTTTATTTTCTTCTTTTCCCTTCATTATTTTACTTTTTCCTCACTCCTTTTCCTTTCTTTTCCCCACCCTTTCCTTTCCTCCCTTCCCATTTCCTTCTTTCTTTTCCCCTCCTTGTCTCTCTCCTGCTTTTGTTTTCTTCCTTTTCCATAGTTTCTTTTCTTTCTTTCCTTCCCCCTTCCTTCCATCTTCTCTTCTTTCCCAGAGTCCTGAGCATGCCTTTTGCAGAGCCAGGTCTGAAGTGTCCCGTCATTCTGCTGGGGGAATCCTTTTCTCTTAGTATGTACGTATAGACTCACATTTAGTTGAATTCAGTCTTAACATACATTCTATATATTACATGGCTCTCACTGAAATAAATTTCCAAATATTTTGCTTTCATGGCTCTCTGACTCAAAAAGGTTCCCGAACCCTGCTTTAAGGTAATATGCTAGCAAAACTTCTTCATCTGCAGCAGAGTTTGGGGACATCGCTATCTTTTCAGATGATTAAAACTGCAATTATGTGTTTGATTTAATCTTACACTTACGAACATATCCACTCTCAGTTTTTCTCTGTTGATTTACGTCATAATGACTATTTTGGATGGCTATTTTGTCTTCCATCATCATGGTGATCGTTTTTGATGCCTTCCGATCCTGCGGTAAATTCATGCAGTTTGGCACCACTTTTACAGCCCTGGGTGAATGCTGGGTAGATGCAGGGAACGCCGTTGTTCGGCGTTACTCAACCTGGGGGTCGGGACCTGGGGAGGTCATGAGGGGATGTCAGAGGGGTCACTAAGGGCCATCAAACCATTGTATGTGGGTTCTAGGTGGGAAGTTTAGCCGAATTCTATCATTAGTGGGGTTCAGACTGCTCTTTGATTGTAGGTGAACTATAAATCCAGCCAACTGCAACTCCCAAATGTGAAGGTCTATTTTCCCCAAAATTCCATCTCTGTTCACATTTCGGCATATGGAGTATTTGTGCCAAGTTTGGTCCAGATCCATCATATTTTGAGTCCACACTGCCCTCTGGATGTAGGTGAACTACAACTCCAAAACTCAAGGTCAATGCCCACCAAACCCTGCCAGTATTTTCCTTTGATCGTGGGAGTTCTGTGTGCCAAGTTTGGTTCAATTCCATCATTGGCGGAGTTCAGAATGCTCTTTGATCGTAGGTGAACTATAAATCCCAGAAACTACAACTCCCAAATGTCAAGTCTATTTTACCCAAACTCCTCCAGTGGGCATACTGAGTATTGATGCCAAGTTTGGTCCAGATCCATCATTGCTTGAGTCCATAGTGCTCTCTGGACGTAGGTGAACTAAAACTCCAAAACTCAAGGTCAGTGCCCACCAAACCCTTCCAGTATTTTGTGTTGGTCATGGGAATTCTGTGTGTCAAGTTTGGTTCAATTCCATCATTGGCGGAGAATGCTTTGATTTTAGATTAAGTATAAATCCCGGAAACTACAACTCCCAAATGACGAAGTCAATCACCCGCCCCCAAACTCCACCAGTTTGGGCATATCGGGTATTTGTGTCAAATTTGGTCCAGTGAAATACATCCTGTATATCAGATATTTAGTACATAAAATTCATAACAGTAGCAAAATTACAGTTACAAAGTAGCAACGAAAATAATTTTATGGGGGGGGTCACCACAACATGAGGAACTGTATTAAGGGGTCACGGCATTAGGAAAGTTGGGAAACACTGCCGTAGATGGAGAGCATCTATTACTATATTTACTATATATTACACATCATTAATATTAACATATTAATATATCAAGAAATATTCATATATTAGTATTAATATCATTATAGTATATACTGTATATAGACATAATATATTGAAATTATAATATAACATTTATTTTATTATGATAAAATTATTATAAAATAATAAAAACCACTAAAATGAAATGAAATTCAAGAAGGCAAGGTGCGAACCAAGATACAGGCTGACGTCCTCAAGAGAGGAAGGATCCCAAGATGGAATGGCCCAATGGACCCAGCCCAGAGGATAACAAAGCAGCCAGAGCAGAGCAGCAGACGATCGGAGGCTGCAGGCCTCCACCCGCTCTCGCCCCCAGCCGTTCCCCAGCTGATCGCCCTGTCATGGAGTGCCTGCCATCCCGGCTTCGGAGTGCCTGCCATCCTGGGAGGCGATCCGGGCCTGCAGCGGAAGCAGTCGGTGAGCTGCGGCGGGCGATCGCCCTGGCGAACCAGAAGACGATCAAGTTGCTTGTTGTTGACAATGAGCAAGCCACCAGGACCCCCGACACTGCCCGGCTCCATCACGATAACAATGACGACGGCGCCAGGACAACAGCTCTCACGAGACTTGGCAGAGCAACAATCTCGCTGGAAATGCCGCCACCTTAAAAGTGGCGGATAGACTTAGACATCAGCTCCCCACGCAGGAGCCATGTTTGGAGTGGCTAGCCCAGGTATGGCCGCACTCAGGCCTGAGATGGCAGGCACTCCAAAGCCGCTGCTCCTCCGATCGTTCTCCGGAGCGGCGGGCTGTCTGCCGACGCAGGCCCCACAGCCTGCGATGGGATAGCGGCAGCAACACCCCTTCCTCTTGGCCCCGACGCTCTTCTCCCCGGGCCGGACAGAATCGGCTGCAGGGACGCATCCAGCCCGCAGGCCATAGGCTGCCCAGGTCTGGCTTAGATGAAGGGTTAGAAGGCAGGATCATCAAGTTTGCAGAAGGGACCAAATTGAGAGCCAAGACTCCAGAAGACGGAAGCTGAATTCCAAACGACGTTCACAGATTAGAGAGATGATGGGCCAAAACTAACCAAATGAAGTTCAACAGGGACAAATGCAAGATGCTCCATTTCGTAGGCAAAAAAAAGGAAATGCAAAGAGACAGAAGGGGGGGACGATGCCTAGCTCAACAGCAGAAACAAACACAAGGAGAGTAGCAGATATCTAAATAGTGTGTATTCTACACAAACCCAATGTTGGGGGAATGAATAAAATACTCTCATATCAAACACTCCGTAGAGTAAGATACTTAAAGCATCCAAATAAATAGGTAACCATTAGCACATCAAAGAAAATAATACATCGGTGCACAGAGGACAATCTGGAAGGAACTGCTGTAGAAGGTCCCCCCGGAGCCGACATAGAACGAAGAAACAGCAGACGTTTCAGTTGGGGCCTGCGAAAGAGCATACCGGGCCCCACGCCACCGGCTGCCTGCGGTAAGGGTCCATTGGCATCTGCTGTAGAGCTCCCTGTGGGTGAGCTCCAGCAGAGTCTCTCTGATTTCCTGGACACGGCCGGCTGGTCCTGTCGATCCCTCCGGGGGATGATGGTCGACTGCCAAACCCAGGGGGTCGTTTTGGGAGACCCACAGACACCAAATAAACAAATTTGGCTGGGGAAAGCAACCGGGCTATCACGGAGGACGCCCAAGATGTCCAAGGACGGATGGGTCGTCCGACCAGTGACGGACTCCGGTGCCCGCCTCTTGAGGATGTTCGGTAGGAGATCGTCTATTAGAAGATCGCCCCCACGGACCCCCCTGATGGCGGAACAGCCAGCCAACAGGAGGCCCCAGACCTCTGGGCCACAGGGGGCTCAAAGAAGCAGCTCCCCATGGAGGCCTCGGCAAGCGGACCAGGGCCCTCCCGCTGATCAACTTGACCCCTGCATTTATGCTGAGCTGTTTGAGGAATACGCCAAGCTCATGGCTCACGTCAAGGAATTTGGGGATAAATTTGGCGGACTGCTGGAGAATATGGGGATTCCCACTGCGCAGTTCCCAATTCTGAACCTGAGTCCACCAGCCTCCCCCGCGAGTCCCCCTCACAAGCCAGGACCTTAGGTGGGATCAGTCATGGGATTTTCCCACCTGTACCGCAGAGATGGGCCGGGAGAGGCCTGTCCCCTCAGTCGAAGAACCCTCAATCATCCCTGGAACCATCCCTGACCTGGCCTGCCAGCGGTCCCCCCCTGACGAGGACCTGGGGTTGAGCCGGGAGAGCCGGGAGGAAACCAACTCCGACGCTGGAAGTGAACTAGCCCAGACTGCCCACTTACCCTCAGTGGAAGAGCCACCCGAAGACCCTGAGCGCCGACTGGTGAGCCCTGGGGTCCCATCGGTGTTGGCGGAGTCGTCGCTGGCCGAGCTTGACATCTCGGCCATTCTGGCCCCCCCTCCTGATGCCTGCCTGCCGCCGCCGCCGTCCTGGGAGGAGTTGGGGAAGCCTCCTCGAGGAGGCAAGACCCAACATGGCGTGTGTAATCACAGACGAGTCTTGAACTTTAGTGGTGATCTTATTTGGACATACTATAGCTTTGATATCCCCAGAATATCTACGAAAGGACTTTGACCACTGAGGTCTTTATTGTCTTTGGACAATGAAATGAATTGTGATGTTTATCTGCTTAATCCAGATTGTCCTCTGTGTACCGATGTATTATTTTCTTTGATGTGCTAATGGTTACCTACGGATTTGGATGCTTTAAGTATCTTACTCTACAGAGTGTTTGATGTGATAGTATTTTCTTCATTCCCCCCCAACATTGGGTTTGTGTAGAACAGTATTTTTCAACCTTTTTTGAGCTGCGGCACATTTTTTACATTTACCAAATCCTGGGGCACACCACCAACCAAAATGAGACAAAATGACACTCTAACACAGTAATACATATAGTTAATATGTTTTTAAATGTATTTATACACTCAGTGTGAAACCTGGGCCTGTTTCAATGAACACAACATAGATATCCTGGCAGGAATGGCAGAAGGACACAAACTTCCCACACAGAACTCCCATAACCAAGAGAAAATACTATAAGAGTTTGGTGGGCATTGACCTTGGGTTTTGGAGTTGTAGTTCACCTATATCCAGAGAGCACTGTGGACCGAAACAATGTTGGATCAGGACCAAACTTGGCATGAATACTCATTGTGCCCAAATGTGAACACAGATGGAGTTTGGGGAAAATATACCTTGACATTTGGGAATTACAGTTTCTGGGATTTATAGTTAACACACAATCAAAGAGCATCCTGAACTCTTGCAACAATGGAATTGAACCAAACGTGGCATATTGAACTCTCATTGCCAACAGAAAGTACTGAAAGGGTTTCCTTGGAAATTGACCTTGAGTTTGGAAGTTGTAGTTCACCTACACCCAGAGAGCACTGTGGACTCCAACAATGTTATGTTATGTTGTTGTTTGTTTTCTATCCAGAATCACAATGTTGGAAGGAGGCTCACCACTTTAAGGTCCCTAAAACAGGCATGGGAAAACTTTGGCCCTCTGGCTGCTTTGGACTCAACCCCCACCATTCCTAAGAGCCTGAGGCCCTTTCCTGCTTAAGTGACTGAGGGGGAAAAAGGGCCTGAGGCTGCTAGGAATGGTGGGAGTTGGAGTCCAAAACCTCTGGAAGGTCCAAGTTTGCCCATGCCAGCTTTTGACAGAGACCTCTTCCTCCCCCTTCCCCTTTGCGCCCTTTCTTCCCCCTCCTGCCGAACACTTTTTCTTCTACACTGCCGCTTCTGCCGCCATTTTGATCCGAGGGGGCAGCGTGAGCGTGTTCAGGAGGGGAGGGGGGAGGAAGAGGTGACCCGTGCGGGCGCTGCTGCGCAGACTCGCCCCAGAGCAAAGCGAGGCAAAGCGAGCAGAGCGAGGCTGGGAAGAAGGGAGCCCGAGTGGAGAAGAAAAAGTGTTCGTCAGGAAGAGGAAGAAAGGGGATTGGAGGGTCCAATTTCCCACGGCACACCTGATGACCGCTCACGGCACACTAGTGTGCCACGACACACTGGTTGGGAAACACTATTTAGATATCTGCTACACTTGTGTTTGTTTGTGCTTTGAACGAACAGCTTCCCTGTTTACTTGTGTAGCTCAACAGCAGGACATGGGGAAAAGATCTTGGTGTCCTCATGGGGAGGAAGGGGAACATGAGTCAACAATGTTATGCGGCAGCTAAAAAAGCCAATGGGATTTTGGCCTGTATCAATAGGCGCCTAGTGCCCAGACCCAAGGAAGTCCTGCTACCCCTCTATTCTATTTTGCCTGGATCGGACCACACCTGGAATCACACTGTGTCTAATGATGGGCACCACAATTGAAGGGGGATGTTGACTCTAAGCTGGAATGTGTCCAGAGGAGGGTGACTCAAAGGCAGGGGCGGTCTAAGGTAATTTTAAATGGTAAGGGAACATTATTTTGGCGCCCCCAAACTGACTCAGGTGCTTGGGTCCAAAGTTTGCCTATGCCTGACATATAGGGAGGGACACTCTGCGTCACTGCTTCTTAAACGGTGGGGTCCTCTTTGCGCAACGTTGGGGTCAGGAACGAAATGCCCATTAATTAAGGTGACTGAATCCCAACCAATGGCACCAATCTGCTAGGGACAACGTGCAGTGTTGACAGCGGACTCTGCAGAAAAGCATGCTTCCAGGGGAAGGAAAAACAGCCTGTTTCACAAGCTTTGCAGGTGCTGAATTGTTCTCAGTCACCCTTTGGTGATTTGGCTCTATACCTGGGATCCTGCACAGATCTCCCAGGAGGAAAAGGGCGGCGAGCAGGGGGGGGGGGGAGTTGAAGTAGCCCTGCTTGTAGATCATGGAAAGGAGGGTTGTGTTGTGTTGTGTCGGGGGCTGGTGCGTCCGTCGTGAGACCCCCTTTGGGGTCCCTTGGCGGGCCTCCTCTTCGCCGCCCTCTCCTGCCTTCCTTCCTCGCGTGGCGCTTGTCACCCTCCCACTTGGCGGGGCCTCGGCGCTCTCGGTCTGCTTGGAACAAGAAGAGCCGCCTGGCATTGGCGAGCAGGGCTGGCAAGGGCAAGGAGGAGGGCCCCGAGGAGGAGGGCTGGCTGAGCCACAGTGCAGGCCCGGATTACCCATAAGGCCACCCGAGGCCATGGCCTCGGGCGGCACGTTTGGGGGGGCAGCGGATCCGGACCCCCAAATTAAAAAAAAATCCCCCAGAAAAAGGGCGCATGCGCGGCCGCCCCCTCCCTTTGCTCTGCTTAAGGAGGGAGGGAGGGAGGCTCAACTCCGCTCCTTACTCCGTCCCTCCCGGCCTCCTCACCAGATTGAAGGAAGGAGGGCGGGGCGAGGAGGAAAAAGAGGCGCCCTCCCGCCGCGCGTCCTGCGCACCGCCCACCCCTTTTCGGTGGGACTGGCACGACACAAGGGAGGAGGGGCGGCGGCGGGACTCCTCTCTGCCTCCTCTCTGCGTGGCGTGGCGTGGCCAGGCAGGGAGGAGGAGGCGAAGCCGCGCCGCCGCCGCCCCTCCTTTCTTGCATGGCGTGACGACGCAAGGGAGGGCCGGCAGCGCGACTTCTCTCCGCCTCCTCCCTGCCTGGCGACGCCAAGCCAGGGAGGCGGAGGGAAGCCGCGCTGCCACCGCTCCTCCCTTGAGTCGTCACGCCACGCAAGGGAGGAGGGGCGGCGGTGGCGCGCCAGCTTCGCCTCCTCCCTGCCTGGCCACGCCACGCCATGCCAGGGAGGAGGCAGAGAGGAGTCCTGCCGCTGCCTCTCCTCCGTTGTGTGGCGCCAGCCCCGCCGAAAAGGGGTGGGCGGCGTGCAGGACGCGCGGCGGGAGGGGCGGAGTCAGGGAGGGGCGGAGCCGGGGGAGGGGCGGAGCTGGGGAGGGGCGGAGGCAGACCCTTTGGCCTAGGGCGGCAAAAGGGCCTGATCTGGGCCTGCCGCAGTGAGACTCTCTCCTCCTTGGCAGCCTAGCCCCGGGCCGAGGCGGAGAGAGCAAGCGCGAGCCACGTCCCTTGAAGCCTGGCTGCCCCAGGACTTGGAGGAGAAGGAGAAAGAAGGAGGAGAGCTTGTTGTCAGGCTGGACACTGTCTGGCTGGCGGGGGAATTCGCCCTTTACCAGATGGCGCCCCACGCGGCGGCGTCCTTGGCCTACCAGTAGGACCGCCCCTGCTCAAAGGATCAAGGGTCTGGAGAACCAACCCTCTCAGGAGTGGCTTAAAGAGCTGGGCATATTTGGTTCTTTGAAGTCCTATTTTCTAAGAACCAGAGGATGAAATTGCTCGTATTGATGGCTTTCACGAGTGTCTTTGGCTCTAAATATATAAAGGACACAAATTAATCACATTCACTTTTGCTATTGACTTAAACTCACAAATAGAGACTCAGACAACAAAGACCCCGAAGTCTAAAGGGACCAAGGCCACAATCCAATAGATTGATTATATTTAATTTTCACCAAAAAAAAAAAAGCATAAGGGATGGAAGGAGTAGTGGGAAATGATCTATCTAGAACTAAAAGATTCATTTTACTTTGTAGATTTCAATCTGTACCAAAGAAGTCGATCGATATCCGCAGAACTATCTATTTGCCTTCAAATGGATTCCAACTTATGGTGACTCTATCCTAGAGTTTTCAGCCCAATGGGACAAAAATGGGAGGGAATAGAGTCCAGACTAAAACCTAGAACAAAAAAGAGAAGAAGTGGGTTGCTGTGAGTTTTCCGGACTGTCTGGCCATGTTCCAGAAGCATTCGTTCCTGACGTTTCACCCACATCTATGGCAGGCATCCTCAGAGGTTGTGAGGTCTGTTGGAAACTAGGCAAGTGAGGGTTATATATCAGTGATGTCCAGGGTGGGAGAAAGGACTCTTGTCTACAGGCCCGGATCAGCTGATTGTGCTACCCGAGGCCAGACTTTGGAAGCGCTGCCCCAGCCCCGGGGGCGGGGCCGCTTGCGGGGGGCGGGGCCACTTGTGGGGGTGGGGCCCTCCTTCCTCCTTACTTGACGAGAGCGAGAAGAGCCGAGGAGGAGGAGGAGGAGGAGGAGCAGGCGGCGGCCGGAGCCCTGCGCGAGCCTTGTCCTCCACCTCCTCCTCCTCCGCCGCTTCTTCTGCTGCCGCGGCTCCTGCCACTACCACCGCTGCTACCCATGAGCAGCCGCGCCAGAGAGGAGGAGCACCAGAGAGGAGGAGCGGCGAGGCTTCTGCCCGCCCCTTCCTCCCTGGCATGGCTTCGCCGCTCCTCCTCTCTGGCGAAAGCCACGCCAGGGGAGGAAGGGGTGGGGAGAAGCCTCGCCACCCCTCCTCTCTGGCGTGGTGAAGCCTTCACCACGCCAGAGAGGAGGAGCGGCGAGGCTCTCGCTGCCTCCTCCTCCCTGGCGAGGAGGGCGCGGCGGGAAGCCGCGTCTAGGGCCTATGGTGCAGGAGCGCCAGGACATCAATTTTTTTTAAAAAAACATTTTTAATTTTTTTTTATTTTGGGGGTCCGGATCCGCTGCCCTCCCAAGGCTGCCGCCCGAGGCCATGGCCTCGGGTGGCCTTATGGGTAATCCGGGCCTGCTTGTCTATTTGAGGCAGGCGTGAATGTTTCCATGGGCCAGCTAGATTAGCATTGAATAGCCTTGGGAGATGTTGCCTGGCCCTGGTTGTTTCCCTTTTCTGAATGTTGCTCTTTATTTACTGTCCTGATTTTGGAGGGGTCTTTTTAATACTGGTAGCCAGGTTTTGTTCATTTTCATTAATTGGGCCTCATCACTCTCTAGGGCAGCGGTCGGGAACCTTTTTGACTCAGAGAGCCATGAAAGCAAATTATTTGGAAATGTATTTCAGTGAGAGCCATAGAATATATAGAATATATGTTAAGACTGAATTCAACTAAACATGAGTCTATACGTACATACGATGAGAAAAGGATTCCCCCGGAAGAATGAGGGGACGCTTCAGACCTGGCTCTGCAAAAGGCACGCTCAGGACTCTGGGAAGGAAGAGAAGGCAGAAAGAAGGAAGGAAGGGGAAGGAAGGAAGGAAGGAAAGGAGGGAGGGGGGAGATGAAAAGAAAAGAAGAATGAACTATGGAAAAGGAAGAAAAGGAAAGCAGGAGAGAGACAAGGAAGGGAAAAGAAAGAAGGAAATGGGAAGGGAGGAAAGGAAAGAGTGGGGAAAAGAAAGGAAAGGGAGTGAGGAAAAAGTAAAATAATGAAGGGAAAAGAAGAAAAGAAAGAAGGTGAGGGGAAGAATAGAAGAGGAAGGAAGAGGGAGGGAGAATGGAGGAAAGAAGGAAGGGGAGAGAAGGAGGGAAAAGGAAGGAGAGAAGGAAAGAATGGAAGAGGAAGGAAGGAATGAAAAAGGAGGGAGGAAAGAAGGTAGGGAGAGGGAGGAAAAATGTTGAAACAAAAAGAGGGGAAAAGAAATGAAGAGGAAGGAAGGAAGGAAGGAAGGAAGGAAGGAAGGAAGGAAGGAAGGAAGGAAGGAAGGAAGGGAAGAGGGGGCGCAGGCCCCTGATTGCAGCGGGGGATGAGGAAGAGGTGGCAATGGCGGCAATGATCAATAAAGAGCAACACTCGGAAAACAAAGGAATTCCAGACAGGAAACAATCAGGGCCAGCTAACATCTCTCAACAAAGAATTCCACAGTGCAAGAGGCCAGGATTTGATGCTGCAAAGCCATTCAATGCTAATTAAGCTGGCCAATTGCAACATTCACACTTGCCTCCAATACACAAGAGTTCTGGACATTCCACAGATACATAAATCCCAGAAAACAGGGGAAATCCAGACAGGAAACAATCAGGGCCAGCTAACACCTCCCAACAAAGAATTCCCCCATGCAAAAAGCAGTCAGGCTTTGAAACCACAAGGCCATTTCATGCTAATCAAGCTGGCCAATTGCAACATTCACACTTGCCTCCAACGGACAAGAGTTCTTTCTCCCACTCTTATACAGTATATCTCCACAGATAGCCGTGCATCTTCAAGGCTTGACTGCTTCCTGGCTGGGAGAATCAAGGTGTTAGTTCCTCAAACATTCACATTTGCCTCCAACAGACAAGAGTTCTTTCTCCCACCGTGGACATTATTCCACAGATATATAGACTTCACTTGCCTAAAAGACTCACAACCTCTGAGGATGCCTGCCAAGATGTGGGTGAAACCAGTGATTCTAGCAACCCAGTGATTCTAGCTATGAGATCCTTTGATAACACAAAAATAAGGAAGTCATCAAATAAAACTATTTTCAACCTAATGGCTCGACTGGTGTTCCATTTCCCAGCACCTATATACTATTGACAAATTTAAAATTGGAATGTATATTGGAGTGACACCCATCCAAACTAATTCTGGAGGGTAAGGAATGCTTTCTTTATTGTCCTAAACAGACCAAAACATCTCCCCATAAGTGAGTCTTCTATTGAGGACAATGGTGGGATCGACTTCGCCTTCTAGTCCTGCCACGTTGATGATTAATTCCTGTAAAAAGAATCTATTTCGTCCTTGTATTTCTCAGCCACCGCTTGCCGCTTGAGCTTCATGGTCGGACCTACGAGAGAAGGCGATTGGCATTTAGTGGTTATTAGGGCAAAGACGTTTGTGCCAGGAATAAAATTCAAGAAGAAACCTAGGGTTGCCACTTTTTGATATAAGAAATAAGGGACATTTGCCTAAAAATACGGGATTTTTCACAAAAAAATAAGGGACACTTCATAAAACATAACTGAGGTTATGTTTGACATGGCCTCTTTTTTTTCCCACGCTCGCAGGGAAATCTCGGACTAAGGTAATTCAGAATGGTAAGCGAAAATTATTTTGGTGCCCTTTGCTCTCCGGCCTTGTGGAGGGTGCGCATGCGCGGAGACAGCTACTGTAGTTCCGCACATGCGCACCAGGTGCGCATGCGCAGAGCCAGCTGGTTCTGCGCATGCGCACCCTCCATGAGGCTGGAAACTGAGGAGAGTTTGGCGGCCAGGGGCGGAGGCGACTCCTCCGGTCGCCAAACCCTCCTCAGTTTCTGGCCCCGTGGGGGGTGCACATGCGCTACTGGGCCACATGCGTGGAATCAGTTCCGCACATGCACCATTGGTGCACACGACTCCAGCTGGATGGAGAAGAGAATTGCGCCCTACACAAGGCCATAAAGGAGGAATCCGCCCCTGCCTCCCACCGCCGCCTCCGCAGACCTGGCACCTCATCCCCTCCCACGCGGCCGCCACCTCCTCCTTCGCTGCCAGCGCCGTGACCGTTACGCAAGGCCCAGAATCCCCAGCAGGCCCGAGACACAAGCGGCCGTGTGCCTGAACCTCACTCTGGCTCCCTCTCTCCGCGAGCGCCTCTTGTCACCACCACCCTCTCCTTCCGCCCTCCCTTCCTTCCAGGAAGACCCAGCTCTTCCGGTCCATCACTCCCGGTGCATGCAATCAAATCACCCCTCCCCCCTTCCGCTCCCCTTCTGCTCCTCTCTGGATGTAGGTGAACTACAACTCCAAAACCCAAGCTGAATGCCCACCAAACCCTTCCAGTATTTTCCTTTCATCATGGGAGTTCTGTGTGCCAAGTTCGGTTCACTTCCATCATTGGTGGGGTTCAGAATGCTCTTTGATTGTGGGTGAACTATAACTCCCAGCAACTACAACTCCCAAATGACAAAATCTTCTCTTTTTTGTGATGGTTACTCCTTGGGTTAGTAGGTGTCTTGTGGCCAAATTTGGTGGCAATTCGTCCAGTGATTTTTGAGTTATCCTCATCCCACAAACGAACATTACATTTTTATTTATACCAGCAACTACAACTCCCAAATGACAAAATTCATTGCCTCCCCGACCCCACCAGTATTCAAATTTGGGCGTATCGGGTATTTGTGCCAAATTTGGTCCAGTGAATGAAAATACATCCTGCATCTCAGATATTTACATGACGATTCACAACAGTAGCAAAACGACACTTGTGAAGTAGCAACAAAAATACTTCTATGGTTTTGTGTCACCACAACATGAGAAACTGTATCAAGGGGTCAGAAACACTTAGGAAGGTTGAGAAACACTGTTCTAGAGCGTTCTTCCCCAACTAAAGAAGGTAAATCGTGCTTATTTACTTCCTATCTCATTCCATAAGACTTACCTAATTCTCCTCCGGGAATGGAGAAATCCTTTTCTAAGACGGTCCATTTCTGAATGCGCTGGACGTTGGCAGCTGCGCGTGAATTGACCCGGTTGATCCCATCTTGGATGGCCTCATAAACAGCCTGGTCTCTCATCCTTACAATTTCGGACACTTTAGACGCGTGGCTTCCAACTTTCTGGCAAAAATCCCTCGCCTCCTGGGTCAAAGCGTCTGTAGGGTCCGATGTCTCGAGATGTATCGCACACTGGAAGAAAAGGGGCAAATTTAAATCCGGATCGGCAAAGTCCAGGGTCATGAATATTTATTTATTTATTTTACTCCATTTATATACCGCTATTCTCAGCCCTATTTACAATCTTCTTCAGCATGATGCTCCAAAGGGCTACAGCAGGCCTCGAAGAAGAAGAAGAAGGCAGCATATATATACGCCAGGGCTGTCCAACTGGCGGCCCGGGGGCCGTACACGGCCCCCGAGCCCCTTCCCTATGGCCCCCTAACCCCCTGCAAGACATCAGTTTTTTTAAAAAATTGAAAAAAAATTCCACAAAATTTCGTCCTTGGGGGTGAGGAGGGGGCGGTGCGAGTGAGGAGGAGGCGGAGGGAAGCCACGCCAGATGCCCTAGGGGTGGGACTTCCCCCCGCATGTTCCTCGCTCGCGCTCGAAAAGGGGCGGTTCACGCAAGATGCCGGGCATGCGTGCCAGGGCGGGAGGCGGGCCGGGGGATCGGCGAGCCGCCCTCCGCCGGGACCCAAGCGCTGGCAGTGGCCGTGCCTGAAGGAAGCGCGGCCGCTGCAAGAGCTAGGGACACGGCGGAGGGCGGCTTCGCCGATCCCGCCCTGGCACGCAAGCCCGGTATTCTGCGCGACCCGCCCCTTTTCGGTGGGGCTGGGTGACGTCAGGCATGGCGCCTGACGTCACCCGCCCCGAAAGGGGCGGGCCGCGCAGGACGCTGTGCATGCGCGCCAGGGCGACCCCGCCCCCTGCGAGTGGCCCCACCCCTGCTGTGGCCACACCCCCGCAAGCGGCCATGCTCTCTGCTCCGGCCCCCAAGGTGATCAGTCACCTGAATTTCGGCCCTTGGCCTGAAGAAGTTGGACAGCCCTGATATACGCTCTCGTACTGATGGTAGCTTGTTCAACTTAAGCCGTCTGAGGGCTCGCACTAAGACCCTATTTGCTGACGATGCTGACGAGTCTGGAGCAACAAGCACCTAAGGCAAAACACCAAAATCAGTGTATACAGAGCTATCGTACTGTCTATTCTCCTCTATGGGTCGTAAACATGGGTCACCTATCGCCAACACCTGCGACTCCTCAAACGCTTTCATCAGCGCTGTCTTCGCTCAATCCTAAATGTACACTGGACCGACTATGTGACTAATGTTGCTGTCCTTGAGCAAGCAGGGATCAGGGGCGGTCCTACCTATCCCGGGGGGGGGGGAAGCGAATATTATCCCCCCCGCTGTGGCTCCCGAGCACGAGTCACGCTCTGGAGCCAGTGCGCATGCGCGAATCTCTGCGCATGCTCACTGGCTCCTGAGCGCACCTCCAGCTTTGGAGCTAGTGCACACGTGCAAATCTCTGTGCATGCGCACTGGCTCCCAAGCGCGCCTCCAGCTTTGGAGCCAGTGCGCATGCGCAGAGATTCGCACATGCGCACTGGCTCCTGAGCGCACCTCTAGCTTTGGAGCCAGTGTGCATGCACAAATCTCCACGCATGCGTACTGGCTCCAAAGCTGGAGGTGCGCATGCGCGGAGATTCACACATGCGCAGAAGCTCCTACAGGTGCTATAGCGCCTGGAGCTTTTGGGCGTGTGCGAAAAAATCTCCGTGCATGCAGAGGTGCGGCTGGCATGGCTGGCACGGCCAGCGCGGCAGCGAGGCGGCGGGGCGGGCACGGCGGCGCCCCTCCCAGCATATAGGTAAGACCGCCCCTGGCAGGGATCACCAGCATTGAGGCCATGCTACTGAGAACTCAGCTGCGCTGGGCAGGGCACGTCTCTAGGATGGAGGACCACCACCTCCCAAAGATACTACTCTCATCTCTTCAGACGCTAAGATTGACAAAGAGATAGATCACAGATTAGCAAAGGCATAGAGTGCATTCGGAAGACTTCACAAAAGAGTCTGGAGCAACAAGCACCTGAAGCAAAGCACCAAAATCAGTGTGTACAGAGCTATGATACTGTCTATTCTCCTCTATGGGTCTGAAACATGGGTCACCTATCGCCAACACCTACAACTCTTTGAACGCTTTCATCAGCGCTGTCTTCGCACATTCCTAAATATACACTGGACTGACTATGTGACGAATGTTGCTGTCCTTGAGCAAGCAGGGATCACCAGCATTGAGGCCATGCTATTGAGAACTCAGCTGCGCTGGGCAGGGCACGTCTCTAGGATGGAGGACCACCGCCTCCCAAAGATACTACTCTATGGTGAACTCGCCACGGGTCAGCGCAAGAGAGGCGCCCCCAAAAAGAGATACAAGGACTCCTAAAACAACATCTCAGGCTCGGCCAGATTGATCACCAGCAATGGTCCACCCTGGCCTCACATCGGGAGGCATGGAGGCGCACTCTCCACAATGCTGCGGCCTCTTTCGAGAAGACACGGCGAACGGGTCTCGAAGAGAAACAACAACGCAGAAAGAGCCGCAACTTGGAAACAACATCACCCAAGGAGACTTTCTGCTGTGCTTTCTGCAAACGGACTTGCCTATCTCAGATCGGCCTTTTTAGTCATCAACGCGCTTGTAAAAAGCGTGGGATGAGTCCTTCCTAAGAATCTTCGTTCGCGAAGTAATGCTGAGATTCTCAGCCCTGGGGCGACTCATGGTGGTTTACAAAAGCGAAAATCCAATGCTACATAATAAAACAATTAAAAACAATTTTAAACAGTGATATAAATATATATTCATTGCAAGGTCAATAAAATATAATTCACTCATATATAAATAAAGTGTATTATTATTTACGTCTCTTGGTTAAAATTCATGATCCATTTTCATCGTCTAGTCAATTCCATAGTCCTGTATTTGTTGCACTGCCTATTCGAATGCCTGTTCGAACAACTAGGTCTTCACTTTCCTTCGAAATGCTAACAAGGAGGGGGCCGATCTAATATCTTTAGGAAGGGAGTTCCATAGAAGAGGGGCCACCACTGAGAAGGCCCTGTCTCTCATCCCCGCCAAACGTATTTGTGACGCAGGTGGGATCGAGAGCAGGGCCTCCCCAGACGATCTTAATGTCCTAGTAGGTAAATGGGAGGAGATACGTTTGGACCAGAACCGTTTAGGGCTTTATAGGCTAAAGCCAGCACTTTGAATTGTGCCCGGTAGCAAACCGGCAGCCAGTGGAGCTTGCGCAACAGAGGAATTGTATGCTCCCTGAGCCCCACTCCTGTTAGTAATCTGAGGGGAGAATTGTGTGTCCCGTTGGAGAGAAGGACTCATAACTGGGCCAAGTTTCATTGCTCCTCAGTCCACAGGAAGTGGGTCAGGGGAAAATCTTTAAGGAACGCCCCTCGTATGCAGAGGCGGTCTAAGGTTATTTTATATAGTAAGCAAACATTATTTGGCGCCCCCTTGTCTCCGCCCCCTCTCCCTTTGCCTCCGCCCCCTGCCTACTTCCATGGGCGCCGCTGGGCCGGCCGCGTCGCCGCGCCGCCATACCAGACCTCCCTGCTGCTAGCCTGCTGCCTGCAGGAGCTTCTGAGCATGCGCGGACATTTTCGCACATGCCCAGAACTGCCGGAGCTGAAGTTCAGCTCCGGAGATTCTGGCCATGCGCGAAAATGTCCGCACATGCTCAGGAGCTGCTGCAGGCAGCAGCAGGGAGGTTTACTATGGTGATGCGGCCGGCGCTGATCCCTGCTGCTGCCTGCAGCAGCTTCTGAGCATGCGCAGACATTTTCACGCATGCCCAGAACTGCCGGAGCTGAAGTTCAGCTCCAGAGGTTCTGGGCATGCGTGAAATGTCCGCGCATGCCTCAGCTGAACTTCAGCTCCGGCAGCTGCAGGCAGCAGCAGGGAGGTTTGTTATGGCGGCGCGGCCGGCGTGGCGGCGCCCATCCAACATGGCGCCCCACGCGGCTGCGTAGTTTGCTTACATGGACGGACCGCCCCTGCTCTAATGTCAATCTTTGTGAAAAAGCTTTGATATACCCTCTTCACACTGAAAACTGCAATAAAAGAACCTTTGTTTAAAAAGTATTCAAATCTGCACATTATATAGAAACTGGGTCAATGTACCTTGTCGAATTAAAGCAGTTTGACACCACTTGACCTTCTATGGCTCAATGCTAAGGCCTCATGGGATTTGTAATTTCACAAGGGCTTTCGCCTTCTCTGTCTCGCCAAACTACAACTCCCAGGGTCCCATAACCTTGAGCCCTGGCAGTTCAAGCGATCTCCAAATGCATTGATTCCACAGCGCAGATGCACTCAGGACGTTTTCGTTCTGCTCGCCTCCGTTACCTTCAAAGTCAGCAGCATGGACAAGAACTTCTTCTGTTCTCCAACTAACATGGCGTTGCTAATAAGCGGCAGTTCCTTCTTGACAGCGTCTTCAATGGGAATGGGGGGAACATTTTCACCCCCCGCTGTAATGATGATCTCTGAGAAATGGAAAATGCGAACTAGTTGAGTCGAATACGAGAAACAGCATTTTAAAAATGTGTGCATAAAATCTATTAAGCGTTGGAAAGCTTGGACTGCACAAGATGCTCTGGCACAGCAGTGCCAATCGGGCTCTGTTTTCCCTTTGTTGCACTACAAGTTTGCAGGAGCTCATTCCCTTGCATTTTATTTCGTAGGTGACTTTCTTGGTTCGCATTTACGGGCCCAGAGGGCTGCCAATCAATCAAAAGTTGCAGACCCGCCCCTATCCCTAGGATTTGGGAGGGAAAGGGGATGTTTTTCCTCTCAGTCTTAACTGCTACTCTATTGGAGAGGACGTGATTTAAGGTAGCCTATTCCTTCCTACTTGGAAAAAGGCTTTAAATCTTACCACTTTGCTGGGGTAACAGACCAGCTTTTGCTGGATAAATATTTATTTATTTCCAGCATTTTACCCCACTCTTCTCAACCCCCGAGGGGGGACCCAGAGCGGCTTACAAAAAGGCACAATTCGATGCCCACACAGTAAAACACAATATAAAACCCCAGAAACATTCAACATTAAAATACATTAAAATACAATTACATTACACATCATACACATTCATTTCAGTTAAAAACAGTGTTCCGTCCATAAAAAGCATTGAGCCCTATTCATCAACTTTCCATTAAAATCCAATCGAAACTGCTGCCTTTGTGCTAGTGTGCAAACGCCTGGTCCCATAGCCAAGATTTCACTTTTTTCCTAAATGCCAGGAGGAATGGAATTGATCGTATGTCGCTGGGAAACGCGTTCCACAGACGGGGAGCCACCACCAAGAAAGCCCTATCCCTCGTCCCCACCAGCCGCATTTGAGAAGTTGGAGGGAGCGAGAGCAGGGCCTCCCCGGATGATCTTAAATTATGAGGTGGGACGTAGAAGCAGATGCATTCGGCCAAGTCAGCTGGGCCAGAACCGTATAGAGCTTTAAAGGTCAAAACCAGCACTTTGACTTGAGCTCGGAATTGGACAGGCAGCCAGTGGAGCTGACACAACAGGGGGATGGTATGCTCCCTGTATGTAGCTCCTGTTAGTAATCTGGCTGCCACCCGTTGGACTAGTTGTTATTTCCGAACTGTCTTCAAAGGCAGCCCCACGTAGAGTGCGTTGCAGTAATCTATTCTATTCTATAAATACAGAACAGTTTCAGTCTTTTCTGAAGGGATCATCTACAGTCCCCACAGCCTGGCTAATCGACAGGAACCTTGCCTGGTACAGGACATTCGAGGTCACGTCCTAGAAACAGCCATTCTACGGGCCCAGCGTGCGACAGCACACAAGATATTCAAAGAAACCATGTATTTCAGATGGTAGGCCCTCCAGAACTGTGTGTTGGGTGAGTGGGCTTATTAACAAAAGACCCTCCTCGTAAATGCACAACAGAGTAACTTAGCAGCAGCAGCGTGGCCCAGCCAGGCCCGGATTACCCCTAAGGCCACCCTAGGCCATGGCCTCGGGCGGCACTTTTGGGGGGGCAGCAGATTGGGACCCCGCAAAAAATTAACGCCACGCAAGGGAGAAGGGGCGGCGGCGCAGCTTCTCCGCCTCCCTGGCTTGGCGTCGCCAGGCAGGGAGAAGCCACACCGCCGCCCCTCCTCCCTTGCGTTGCGCCAACCCTGCCGCAAAGGGGTAGGCAGCGCGCAGGACGCGCGGCGGGAGGGCGCCTCTTTCTCCTCGCCCCGCCCTCCTTACTTCAATCTGGCGAGGAGGCGGGGGCAGGGAGGGGCAGAGCCGGGGGCAGGGGCGGAGGCAGACCCTTTGGCCTTGGGCGGCAAAAGGGCTTGATCCGGGCCTGGGCCCAGCACCAGTAGCCCAAAGAACAAAGACACAAAGACCAATGTTATCTCTTTATACTTCCTTCTTTGCTTCCACACTGGGCTTCTTTCTCATGCAGATAAACAGCTTCTCTCTTACTGAGCTTCCTCTCACACCGAACTTACACAGGAGCTGCAGAGAGTAGCTTTTTACACAGAGCAGGCTTTACACGGGAGCTTCACATACGAGGTCTTCAACTTCACTGAAGCTTCTCACACCAGGCCATCCTCACCAGAGGTGGCCCTATGTAATTTTAAGTGGTAGGCGGGCATTATTTTGACGCCCCTATTTTCCCCCCCCCTAATTATAAAACTATTAATAATTTATAATATGATCGATAATAACCTAATAAATATAAATAATTTATAATCCCAGCTCTGCGTCGCCACGCTCCGAGATGAAGGGGAAAAGACTGGACCCCCGGCTCCCGGGCAGCACCGGCAGCGCCCACCACACGCGCAACAGCCCCAGATCCAGGCATGTAGCCAGGGGGGGCAAGGGGGCTTCAGCCCCCCCGAAATTCTCAGGGTGGTCCGCGATAAGGCCTTACTGGTACATTATTTAAACTGTTATGTTTATTCATATCATGATCTGATCACCATGCTCATTATATCCCATATTAATGGGGCTATTGGGATAACAATACAAAAGGTTTGCCTGGGTAGACCCTCTTTCACCCAGTCTCAGCCCCCCTGAGTCAAACTCAGCGCCCCGAACCAAAATCCTGGCTACGGCCCTGCCCAGATCCATCATGCCTCGCTTCCACTCCAGGCAGCTGCGGCAGCAGCACACTCCCAATGAGGCGGCAGACCCTGGAAGGAGGACCAAGTTGGAAACCCTGCCGCCGCCAGGAAAGGGAGAGGAGGGGGCCCAGCCAATTGGGCACTCTCGCCCAATCCCAAGCCGAGGAAGGGCTTCGCTCACCTGCCCTGTATCTCCAGCCTCCCCAGCCCCTTTCCATGACTATGGCCTGCCTACTTTCAGCGGCCTCGTGGTTTTCAGCGTCTCAGGCTTTTGCGCGCCCAAATGCGCAGGCGCAGAGGCAGAGTTTCCAGCCGCCAGCAGCGCACCCCTCCAGATCTGGCGCTCTTGGCGGCCGCCTACACCGCCGAGTACATTCAACCGCCTCTGATCCTCACACTGAGGCCTTCTAACACACAGGTTTACCTCACACAAGGGCCTCTCTTGAGGCCTCTCTCAGACTGAGGGCAACTAATACTGACGCGTACTAAGGTAATTTAAAATAGTAATTTAAAAGAGAGCTCCCTCTCGCTCTCCACCCCCTCGCTCTCCGTCCTCCTCAGTCTTCCGCCTCATGGAGGGTGCGCATGTGTGCCCGGCAGTCAGCGTGGCAGCGGCATCACTATGGCCCATATGTTCGTTCCCGCTGAAATGGTAGGGAAAATGGCGCGCGTGACGTCATGGTAGTGGCGGAAAAGGCATGGGAGCAGTGCCGGCCTTTGGCATTCCGCCATGTAAGCGGCCGCGTCAGGTGTTCTGTGGAACGACGGGTCCTGGGGGCGCCGCCGCCTGCGAGGGGCTTCAGCCGCCACGCTGGCCGCCCCTCCGCCTGCGCCTCCTGCTTGGGAGCCAGTGCTCCCGCCCGGCGGCAGCGCCCGGTGATGCAGCCGGCGGCGCAGCCGGTGATGCAGCCACGCCCGACGCGTCACTGCGCATGCGCGGGCGTGCGTGGCGCACTCACGCAGCTGCGCGTGACATCACCACATGCGCAGGTGTGGCGTGGCGTCGCCGCGCAGCTGCGTGTGACGCCACCACGCGGGCTGCCGCATCCAGCAGCCATGGGGGCGAGAAATAAGGCTCGCCTACCCCCCCAGGAGAGGTGAGACCACCCCTGCATGGGAGCCATCACCCAGGCAACTGGCGAAAGTGGGAACGGGCCCTGGCTGCTTTGGGCAACCTGGCTGGCTGTGCCTGATGGCTGCCGTTCCTTCTCTCGCCCCCTCCTTCCCTCTGTGCTCTGCCCTCCTTCTCCCCCCTTCCTCCGGCTCCTCCGGACCTCAGGCTACGCTGCTCGTGCTCGGAGTCGGCATGGAGGCGGATACCGTGTGGACCGGCCAGCAGCAGTGGGGAGTCGGAAGGGGCTTGGGGACAACTAAGATGCGCCCCTGACTGGGGCGAGTGGTAAGCGCATGCCTACCTTGCTTACCGCAAGATCCGGCCCTGGCTATAGGCACTCCTACTTATATAGAACTGCAGCTTTTGCCGAGTCATTGCATCCATTTAACCCTTTCAGTGCTTGACACACATTTTTTGTAATTAAAATACCTAGTTAACATTTAATATTTCTGACAATGTGTACAGAAATATAGTAACTGTAAATAGTAAATAATAGAGTAATTGTATAGAAGCATTCATGGCTGAGTTCACTGAAACCAATACTTCTATTTGGAACGTCACTGTAGTTCCTTCTTCATTGCCAAGCCCATGCATCTTGCACTTCAACTGTCCCTCGTTGCTGTTTTGGAAACCTGGCAACAGTTGTGGCTTTGACATTCTTGGGATGCACCATTGGTGTGACTTTTATAAAACCAGCAAGAGAGGGCGGATCAGGACAATTTACAGAAACGCCAGGTGGCAACAGCGGACATGGAAGGTCAAGGCTGATGAGACAAAAGGTTAGGAGACGAAAAACCTAGGCTTGACATGGATTTTGAGAACAGACATAAGGAACGTTTGAAGTTAATGATGCTGACTATTGAAAAGAATGTCCTCTACCTAAATACCAGGTGCAAGCAGGGGCGGCCCGACCTATCCCGGGGGGGTAAGCGAACATTATTTTGCCCCCCCCCGTGGCTCCCGGCTGTGCCCACGCATGCGCAGCATTTTTCACGCATGGGCGAATGTCCGCACATGCGCACTGGCTTCCAAGCATGCCTCCACCTGGAGGTGCGCTCAGAAGCCAGTGCACATGCTGCGACATTCGCGCATGCGCAGTGGTGCTCAGCGCGGGCGGCGTCCGGCGCCCAGTGCGGCGGCGCAGGCGCTTCCAGCCCGGCGGTGCGGGCGCGTCCAGTCTGGCAGCGCGGGCGCGTCCAGCCCAGCAGCGCAGCCGGATGCGGAGGCGTGGCGCGGGCCACACTGGCTCCTGAGCACGCCTCCAGCCAGTGCACATGCGGAGACATAGCCAGCGCGCCGCAGGCGGCGGGTCTGGCTGCTGAGGCGCGGCGGTAGGGCCGGCGCGGCGGCACCCCTCCCAGGTGGCAACGCCCCTCCCAGGTGGCAACGCCCTACGTGGCCGCTTACTCCGCTTAATGGAAAGACCGGCCCTGGGTGCAAGGGTTCCTCTGCATTTGCTGTTTTGAATCTTGTGGATTTGGTTAATACAATCTCTAGATATGATTCTGCTGGAACTCTCAGCGGCCTTCGATACCGTCGACCATGCTATCCTTCTGGGACGCCTCGCTGGAATGGGCCTTGGGGGTACTGCATTGCAGTGGCTCCAGTCCTGCCTTGAGGGTCGCTCCCAGAAGGTGTTGCAGGGGACTTCTGCTCGACCCCACGGCCATTGTACTGTGGGGTCCCACAGGGTTCAATACTATCTCCCATGTTGTTTAACATCTACATGAAGCTGCTTGGGGAGATCATCCGGAGTTTTGGGGTGTGGTGTCATCTGTACGCAGATGATGTCCAACTCTGTCACTCCTTCCCACCTGCTACTAAGGAGGCTGTTCAAGTCCTGAACCGGTGCTTGGCCGCTGTAACGGACTGGATGAGGGCCAACAGATTGAAACTAAATCCAGACAAGACAGAGGTACTCCTGGTCAGTCGCAAGGCCGAACAGGGCATAGGGTTACAGCCTGTGCTTGACGGGGTTACACTCCCCCTGAAGGTGCAGGTTCGCAGTCTGGGAGTGATCCTGGATTCATCGCTGAGCCTGGAGCCCCAGGTCTCGGCGGTGGCCGGGAGAGCTTTTGCACAGTTAAAGCTTGTGCACCAGCTGCGTCCGAACCTTGGGAAGTCTGACTTGGCCACAGTAGTCCATGCTCTGGTTACATCCCTAATAGACTACTGCAACGCTCTCTACATGGGGTTGCCTCTGAACACTGCTAGGAAGCTGCAATTAGTCCAACGTTCGGCAGCCAGATTACTAACAGGAGCAAGGCACAGGGAGCATACAACTCCCTTGCTGCGCCAGCTCCACTGGCTGCCAATTAACTTCCGGGCACAATTCAAAGTGCTGATTTTAACCTACAAAACTCTATACGATTCTGGCCCAGTTTTCCTGTCCGAATGGATTCTCCCCTACGAACCATCAAAAACATTAAGATCCTCTGGAGAGGCCCTCCTCTCGGTCCCACCGGCATCGCAAGCACGGCTGGTGGGGACGAGGGACAGGGCCTTCTCTGTGCTCGCCCCTCGGCTGTGGAACTCTCTCCCAAGAGATGCTAGGTCTGCCCCCTCTCTGTTGTCCTTCAGGAGGCTGGCGAAGACCTGGATGTGGAACCAAGCCTTCCCAGAATAGGCTGAGGTTGGCTGTTGTCTGAATGTTTGACCACGTTTACAGATTGAGTGGAATTGTTTTAATGGCGATGTGGTTTTATGCTGGGTTTTTATGTATTTCAATATGTTGTTGTAGTTGTTTTAAAATTGTATAGCATTGAATTATTGCTGTTATGCCGGTCTGAGTCCCTCGATAGAGGTGAGAAGGTCGGGGTACAAAAGTTGCAAATAAATAAATATCCAATGCAACTCAGTGGTCAGCTGGACTGAATATATATATTTAAAAGCTCATCCAGAGAGCAACTCTTGGTTTGGACATTTATATATATATATATATATATATATATATATATATATATATACACACACACACACACACACACACATACATACATACATACTGTATATATATACATATATATATATCTCAAAGGATGGCAAATGTTGGATACACACACACACACACACACATCCAACATTTGCCATCCTTTGAACATTTAAAGACAACAAATAAATATATCCACTATTTAATGACATGGGAAGAGCCAGAAGGAAAACAAAAGAGACTTTTTCAGCTGAGAAAGAGAGAGAGAGAGAGAGAGAAGAGAGAGAGAGAGAGAGAGAGAGAGAGGGAGAGAGAGAATAAAGATGAATCTAGAGGTATTTTACCTTTAATTCTCCCGGTGACATAGACAAACCCGTCGTGATCTATCTTTCCAAGGTCTCCAGAGTGAAGCCAACCATCTTCATCAAAAGCTTCTCTAGTTTTGTCTTCCATGTTCAAATAACCCATGAAAACCGTTCGGCCCCAAAAGCAAATCTCTCCGTTTCCGTCTTTATCTTCGTTGGTGAGCTTCACTTTGCAACCCGAGACTGCTTTGCCACAACTGGAAAGGGGGAAAATAACATGAAGGACATGGCAAAACCATCTCTGAGTCTTCTTTGGCCAAGAAAACCCTACGAAATTCATGGGGTTGATACAATCGGACTTGAAGATACACACAAAGATAGAAGCGTCCTCTCCAAGTTTCACTCTGGCAACCCAACTTGGTTTGCTGGCTGGGTTTTCCTCTGGACTCCAAAGTATATTTGGTTGAATATTTACCTGCCACGTCGGTGAACGTATGGTCCGGACATGCAGTGGGGGCCGGTGGTCTCGCTCATCCCATAGGCTTGGTACAAAGGGATGTTCAGGCTGAGGAAGAACTGTGTCACTTCGGATGGGAGAGGAGCTGCCCCACAGAAATGCTTCTGGCACCGAGAGAAGCCCAAAGCATTACGGATTTTGGCAAGGACCAAAGCCTCAGCCAGGCGCATCCGAAAGGGTTTTAGATCACTAAGAGACATACAAAAAAAACTTTGATATAATAGCAATAGTTTCCAAGACACTAAAGCAGGGGTAGGGAGCCTATGGCTCAGGGGCCAGATGTGACTCTTTTCATGATTGCATCTGGCTCTCCAGAGCAGCCCAGCCCTCGGTTTCCCAGCATGCAGCGGGGACAGGGGCGGTCCGACGTATACGCGAAGTAAGCGGCCGCTTAGGGCGCCAACTTCTGGGAAGGGCGCCGCCACGGCAGCCGTGCCGCCGTAGCAAACCTCCCTGCTGCTGCGTCAGCTTCAGCGCCTGGCCTGCAGGGGCTTCTGGGCATGCGCAGAGATTTTCGCGCATGCGCAGTGGCTCCAGAGCTGAAGTTGAGCTCCGCAGGCACTGTGCATGCCCAGAAGCTCCTGCAGGCGCTGAAGCCAAAGCCTGTAAACACGTCACGTCAGCACTCCGTATTTGGCATGCAGGGGCGGAGGCAAAGGGAGGCTTAAGCTCTCCTTTGCCTCCGCCCCTGCAATACAGACGGAGTGCTGACGTGACGTGTTTACAGGCTTTGGCTTCTGCGCCTGCAGGAGCTTCTGCGCATGCGCAGGCGCTCCTGCAGGCGCAGAAGCCTGTAAACACATCACGTGACGCAATTGGGCAGGCAGGGGGCAGAGGCAAAGGGAAAGGGGGCGGAGGCAAAGGGAAAGGGGGTGCAGACAAAGGGGGGGCGCCAAAGTAATGTTCGTTTGCCATATAAAATAACCTTAGACCTCCCTGAGCGGGGAGGAGTGACGCAAATGCGCCGCGACTGCCGCTTCTGTGCTCCTATTGCCACATCTTCCTCATCTCCCGCTACTCTCGGGGCCCTACGCCCTCTTCTCCGGGGATGGCGAACAGGCTACACAACAGGTCGAGAGCCCACCTCTACCCGGGCAGGCCTCGAACTCATGACCTTCTGGTCAGTAGAGATCTTATGCAGCTGACACCCAGCCAGCTGCGCCACATTCATGGTGATAAATAAATAAATACCTGAAGCGCTTGGAACCCAAAGTGTTTTGGACTTTGGAATAGCTGTGTTTGAAGATACATCCACAATGCAATCTCTTGGAGATGGGACCCACACCCAAAAACTGTTTCATTTATGTTTCATGCACATGAAACATAAGGAGTTATCGAATTGGAGGAATTATCGACTTCCCCACCCCTAGCCTGGAAATGCATCTTCTTTTTTTCCTCCCCCATTACCTGTTGGAGAAGTTCAGGTTTCGTTCCAAACTAACCGACATGGCCCAGGAAAGCATCTTTTTCTTCAGGAACCCGGACTGAGAAGCGACGTCCTTGATCTTCTCCATGATCTTCTCCCAAACCCGGGGGACCCCCATGTGTGAGGTGGGCTGCGCCTCTTTCAGGACGTCCACCAGGCCTCCCTGCGAAGGGCGAGAGGCAAAATCACACCGAGGACGGGACCTCAAGGGCCATCTAGTCCAGGATCTCCCAACCTTTTTTGAGCCGCTCTCTGCCATGACTCCCACCATGACTCTCGCCCCTCGCTCACTGAAACCACGCAGAGGAGGAGGAGCATGAGCGGTGGACTGGCTTTAGCCCTGCCCACTGAAGCCCACCCACCACTCATGCTTCTCCTCCTCCGCGTGGCCTCAGCGAGCGAGGGGCCGGAGTCATGGCGGATAGTGGCCACTCTCCGCCATGACTCCCGCCATGACACAATCAGGCACGAGCAAGCTTCTGCCACTGGGCAGGGGGCGGGGCCCGAGCGACATCACCCTTCCCTCCTCCCTCCTTCGATTGGAGGCTGGCTGGGGAAACGGCCGAAGGAGGCAGCGCCCTGGCCCCTTCTTCTTTTTCTTCGCCGCTGCCCGGCCCTTCCTCTTCCTCCTCCTCCTCCTCCTCCTCCCCCAAGCAGCAGGAGTTCGGCAGGAGGCTGAGAAGGGGGGGGGGAGAGGTTTTTTGTGGCACACCAGATGCTCCATCACGGAACAGTAGTGTGCCGCGGAACAGTGGTTGGGAAACACTGATCTAGTCCAACCCCCTGCCAACAGCTAAAGAGAGGAGCACTGAAGCTGTGAAGAAGGAGAAATGGAGCCCAACCGCCCTCTGAGGACACCAAGCCCCAAAACAGACCTTCAAGGCGTCTGGCTCCACAAAGTAAACCTGCTCTCCCCACTTGATCCCGGTCCAAAGATCGTAGATTTGAGCCGCAATATGGCTGAGCGGAAGGTAGCTGACAATGGTCTCTTGCTGGATTTCAGCTGGTTGCATGTCACCCGCGCGGCTAGCGTGAGCCGATGTCCATGTGATCTGTCAAGACAGAAGCGCTACATGTCATTACGAGAACAGGATTTGCACACTTATTTACAGTGGGAGCCCTGTCTTTTTGCATCCTTCCTTTCCTAAATGAAGGCCAAGGTGGTGTGCCTGAAACTCCTTCTCTCCCCATCCAATTTATCTTCTGTTTACATTGTAGACTTAATACCAATAGAGACTCCTTTAATTGCTAAATGCCTTGGAATCATAGAAGTTGCCATTTGGGGAGGCATTCGCCCACTTTGCTATAGAACAGGGCTGTCCAACTTCTTTCGGCCCAAGGGCCGGAAGAAGTGTCACTGATCACCTGGGGGCCGTGGGTGATCACCTGCTCGGGGGGCCGTCAGTGAGGCGTCAAAAGAGGAGGGGCTACGGAGGAAGAAGGCAGCCGGCTCCCCTGCTTTTCCTAGCAGTAGGCGGCGCCAAGGGCAGCGCGTCAAGCTAGGCCTCTGATGCACCACTCTTGGCACCGCCTACTGCTCCTTTTCGGCGGCTCCCCGCCCTTCCTAGCTGCCAAAGAGGAGCAGTCGGCGGCGCCAAGGGTGGCGCGTCACCCCAGGCCTCTGACGCGCTGCCCTTGGCGCTGCCTACTGCTCCTTTTCGGCGGTTCCCCCTCCCTAGGAAGGGCGGCGCGGAGAGAGGGACGGAGGGGTTGGTGCAGGGAGGAGGAGCTGGCTCCCTTCCTTCTCCCTGCCCCGCCTCCTCCTCCCCCCTCCCCGGCCGCCATTTTTTAAAAAAAAAAATTTTTAATTTTTCAGGAGGGTAGCGGGGGCCGTGTCCAACAGGCTGGGGGGCCATGTACGCCCCGCGGGCCGCCTGTTGGACAGCCCTGCTATAGAAGGCTTGCAAAACTACAGCTCTCAGGAGTCGATTACATTGAGCCAGGGCTGTTAAAATTGTGCTATACTGCATGAATTCTACAGTTTAGATCAACGTTTCTCAACCTGGAGGGGGCATGAGGGGGGTATCAGAGGGGTCGTCAAAAACCATCAGGAAACACAGGCCAGGATTACCCATAAGGCCAAACTAGGCCATGGCCTAGGGGTGCAAGCCGGGGGACGCAGATCACGGACCAAAAAATAATAATGTTGAAACAAATAAAAACGCAACGCGCATGGAGATGAGGAAGGAAGCATGCCGGAGGTCCTCCTTTTCGGCAGCGCCCCTGCCCCTTCCTGAATATCAGCTCCTGCCTCTGCCATTGTTACGCAAACAGCGTATGCACAGGGGCTCTCGACACTGGCGTCGACGTCGACAGGAGGAACACTTAACTCCCTCAATGCCGACAACATCCACTTGCTGGCTCCTTCAGTGCAAGTACGGGAAACTCCATTGCGCAGTCTGCGCATGCCCTAGCACCATGAAAGCTGGTATTCCTCCTCCAACACAAGGAGGACACTCCTCCTTACTGGAGAGAGAAGCGCAACTGCCGGCTAAGGCACATGCGCAAACCCCAGTACAGAAGAGAAGCCCAACGTGACAAGCCCCGGTATCGTGGAGAAGCGCGGCACCGGTACAGCTGCTAACTACAATGCATGCGCAATCCCCGATACCGGGTAGGAGCCAAGTGCCTCAAGCCCCAGCATCGGGGAGGAGGCTCCTCCCCCCATGCCTGCATCCATAGTGCCGGCCAAGAGGGAAACTCCTGTGGCGGACCTAGTGGGGCCACACCGGGAGAGCTGGATGCGGGGCCCTAAGGGGGACGAGCGGATGAAAGGATGGGGGGGGGGTACAGTAGAGGTTGGCTTAAAGGGGCTATCACTCCCCCTGTCAAGCTCTCTGCAGCTCTCTGCAGCTGTCTCAGTTCCATGACCTGGTCTGAAACCAGGCTGCGATGGATCCAAATAGTCAGTTTCATCCAAGAACCCCTGGAGCTGCGAGGCAACCACACGTTCCAGGACTTTGCCCAAAAAGGGGAGATGGGAAACTGGCCGAAAGTTGTTCGAATCAGCGGGATCCAGTTATGGCTTTTTCAACAGCGGTTTTGTCACAGTTTCTTTTAAGGTCACTGGAATTTTGCCACCGCCTTGACCCACTCTGCCGAACCCCCTTTAGCTTCCTTTATCAGCCAGGATGGGCGGCAGTCCAGGATGTATGTGTTCGCCCTTGTCTTTACAAGAATCTTGTCAACGTCCTTGGGTTGCACAAATTGAACCGAACCCATTAAAACCGGACAAGCAGGATGTGTTCTTGCCCCGACCTTATTTTCTATCTTCATCGCTACGACACCTCATCTTGTTGATGGGAAGATTCCCACCGGAGTAGAAATCATCTATCAGACAGATGGCAAGCTATTTAACCTCAGCAGACTGAAAGCCAAAACCAAGGTCACAACGACATCTGTTATACAACTCCAATATGCCAATGATAACACATTTCTCTCTCTCTCTCTGGCATTACTTCGCGAATGAAGATTCTTAGGAAGGACTCATCCCACGCTTTTTACAAGCGCGTTGACGACTAAGAAGGCCTATCTGAGATAGGCAAGTCCGGTTGCAGAAAGCACAGCAGAAAGTCTCCTTGAGTGATGTTGTCTCCAAGTTGCGGTTTTTTCTGAGTTGTCGTTTCTCTTTGACACCCGTTTGCCGTGTCTTCTCGAAAGAGGCCGCAGCATTGTGGATAGTGCGTCTCCATGCCTCCCGATGTGAGGCCAGGGTGGACCATTGTTGGTGATCAATCTGGCCGAGCCTGAGATGTTGTTTCAGGGAGTCCTTATATCTCTTTTTGGGGGCGCCTCTCCTGCGCTGACCCGTGGGAGGTTCACCATAGAGTAGTATCTTTGGGAGGCGGTGGTCTTCCATCCTAGAAACATGCCCTGCCCAGCGCAGCTGTGTTCTCAATAGCATGGCCTCAATGCTGGTGATCCCTACTTGCTCAAGAACAGCAATATTAGTCACATAGTCGGTCCAGTGTACATTTAGGATTGTGCGAAGACAGCGCTGATGATAGCGTTTGAGGAGTCGTAGGTGTTGGCGATAGGTGACCCATGTTTCAGACCCATATAAGAGAATAGACAGTACGATAGCTCTGTACACACTGATTTTGGTGCTTTGCCTCAGGTGCTTGTTTCTCCAGACTCTTTTGTGAAGCCTTCCGAATGCACTCTATGCCTTTGCTAATCTGTGATCTGTCTCTTTATCAATCTTGGCGCCTGAAGAGATGATGCTTCCCAGGGAGGTGAACTGCTGGACGGACTTAAGCACAGATTTGCCTATGCTGACGTGGGGATGATGGTGTTCTTCCTGTGGTGCGGGCTGGTAGAGAACTTCCATTTTCTTCAGGCTGACTTCCAGCCCAAACAGCTCTGCAGCTGTTGCAAAGCAGGATGTGAGGCGCTGCAGGGCTGCTTCTGAATGTGTGACAAGGGCAGCATCGTCGGCAAAATGCAGCAGAGTATGATAACATACTCTGTGTGAATTCAGAAGAAGACGTACAAGCCACTCTAAATGGAGGGTGAGAGGGAGAAACGTGCCAAGAGGAAGGCATGTCAAGCTAACCCTGAATGGGACAGCCTTCCCCTTTGAAACCGGTATCCTCACTTGGGAGAACATGTGCATCCAGACTAGGACTCCACAGCCACTTATGACTCTATTTACCACCAAGACACTACACTTGGAAGCATAACAGGGGATCGCCTAAGTAAGTAAGATACACCCCAGCATGAGAAGGCATCAAAAACTATAGCCATGGTGGAAGACAAAATACCCATTCAAAAATTGCCACATGACATAAAGTGTTTTTCAACCTTTTTTGAGCCGCGACACACTTTTTACATTTACAAAATCCTGGGGCACAACACCAACCAAAATGACACAAAATGACACTCTAACACAGTAATACATATAGGTAATATGTTTTTAAATGTATTTATACACTCACTTATTGTGAAACCTGGGCCTGTTTCGATGCTGGGAGTTATAATTCACCCGCAATCAAAGAGCATTCTGAACTCCACTAATGATGGAATGGAATCAAACTTCCCACACAGAACTCCCATAACCAAGAGAAAATACTATAAGAATTTGGTGGGCATTGACCTTGAGTTTTGGAGTTGTAGTTCACCTACACACAGAGAGCACTGTGGACCGACAATGTTGGATCAGGACCAAACTTGGCATGAATACTCAATATGCTCAAATGTGAACACAGATGGAGTTTGGGGAAAATAGACCTTGACATTTGGGAGTTACAGTTTCTGGGATTTATAGTTAACACAGAATCAAAGAGCATCCTGAACTCTTGCAACAATGGAATTGAACTAAACTTGGCATATTGAACTCTCATTACCAACAGAAAGTACTGAAAGGGTTTGCTTGGGAATTGACCTTGACGTTTGAGAGTTGTAGTTCACCTACATCCAGAGAACACTGTGGACTCAAACAATGATGGACATGGACCAAACTTGGCATGAATACGCAATATGACCAACTATGAATGCACATGGAGTTTGGGGAAAATAGACCTTGACGTTTGGGAGTTGTAGTTCACCTACATCCAGAGAGCACTGTGGACTCAAATTATGATGGGTGGGCGGGCGGGCGGGTGGGCCTCTTCCTCATGGGGAGGGGGACACTCCACCCCTTTCTGACCCTCCCTTCGCTCACCTCAGCCTCTCTGCCGGCCTTTCCTCCTCAAATGGCGACCGCTGGGAAGGGGGTGGGGCCCAAGTGACATCACCCTTCTCTCCTCCCTCCCTCGATTGGAGGCTGGCTGGCGCGCGCGGAGGGGAAACAGCCGAAGGAGGCAGCACCCCGGCCCCTTCTTCTTCTTTGCCGCCCGGCTCTTCCTTCTCCTCCTGCCCCTGCAAGCAGCAGCAGCAGCAGGAGTTTGGCAGGAGGGGGAAGAAAGGGTATATTGGAGGTTTTCCCACGGCACACCTGATGATCGCTCACGGCACACTAGTGTGCCACGGCACACTGGTTGGGAAACACTGACATAAAATGACAGACTAAAACTAAGAGTGGATAAGGAGAAGAGATGTCGGGAGATTGCTTTCTTCTCAATGCCAGTCGCCTTCTGAGTCCCTAAATATGACCTCCCACATTATCAAATGCAAGCGGAGGGAAGCACAGCTTAGCTCCGAACTGGATATCCAAGAGCGAGAGCAAAATTGTCTCATGACGAAGGCATGGGGACACGCATAGAAGTTTTCCAGTGCGAATAAAGCATTAAAAATAGCCCCTTTGCAAGCATTTAGTAAACAGAAACAGGGGTAAAAGGAGCCAAACATCCTCTTACGTGTCTGGGATCATCAAAGGCCACCCCAAAAAAGCCCTCTCCACTTTTCAATGTGGTTTAAAAATAAACAACAGCAAGCAACTTGGAGATGCCTCAAAGTTGAAGAGGAACTAAGGGTGTGTTGTTGCTCTGTTCGTATGGCAGCCACCTGTTCCTCGCCGACGGCAACTCATTCAAAAATAACTTCTGTAGCCCTTCTATTTAAAAAGCATGACCCAACTCTTCCGCGGCTGCCTGCAATACCTACATTGTCGTGGCTCAGCATGGCTCCTTTGGGCTTCCCTGTCGTCCCCGAAGTGTAGATCAGGACGCAACATTGGTTTGGCTTTTGGGAGTGAAGGATTGCGTCGAGCTCTTGATCCGGGACCTCGTTGCCTAATTCAATAAATTCGTCCATCTATAAAGAAGAAGAAGAATATTAAGTGCATCTACACCAGTGTTTTTCAACCTTTTTTGAGCCATGGCACACTTTTTACATTTACCAAATCCTGGGGCACACCACCAACCAAAATGACACAAAATGGCACTCTAACACAGTAATACATATAGTTAATATGTTTTTAAATGCCTTTATACACTCAGTGTGAAACCTTGACCTGTTTCGATGAACACAACATAGATATCCTGGCAGGAATGGCAGAAAGACACAAACTTCCCACACAGAACTCTCATAACCAACAGAAAATACTGAAAGAGTTTGGTGGGCATTGACCTTGGGTTTTGGAGTTGTAGTTCACCTATATCCAGAGAGCACTGTGGACTCAAACAATGTTGGGTCAGGACCAAACTTGGCATGAATACTCAATATGCCCAAATGTGAACACAGATGGAGTTTGGGGGAAATAGACCTTGACATTTGGGAGTTACAGTTTCTGGGATTTATAGTTAACACACAATCAAAGAGCATCCTGAACTCTTGCAACAATGGAATTGAACCAAACTTGGCATATTGAACTCTCATTACCAACAGAAAGTACTGAAAGGGTTTGCTTGGGAATTGACCTTGAGTTTGGAAGTTGTAGTTCACCTACTGTACACCCAGAGAGCACTGTGGACTCCAACAATGTTATGTCACAAAATGACACTCTAACACAGTCATACATATAGTTAATATGTTTTTAAATGCCTTTATACACTCAGTGTGAAACCTTGACCTTGACATAGATATCCTGGCAGGAATGGCAGAAAGATACAAACTTCCCACACAGAACACCTGATGATCGCTCATGGCACACTAGTGTGCCACGGCACACTGGTTGGGAAACACTGATCTACACTGTAGAATTAATGTCTTTTTTAAAATGTTGTTTTTATAAACTTTAAAAAATTGCCAAAAATTAATGGCTAAGTCAATCGTTCTGAAATTCGATTGGCTAAGAGCGGTAAATGCGTTCTACCACCGTAGCAAGTTTTATCAGGATATCTCAAAAAATGAGAGAGAGAGAGAGAGAGAGAGAGAGAGAGAGAGAGAGAGAGAGAGAAGCTCTTGAATTTTCCCCACTGCCAGTGATGTTTTTCCTATTGCACATGCAGGACTGGATGACCTTAATGAAGCCTGCAATACCTACAGTCTCGAGTACTGATGAAGATTCAGGAGTTTCATAAAATTATGAAATTTTTACCCCAAAAATTCGGAAAGGACTTTAGAAATGAAGCACCAGCGCCCCCACTTTAGAAGCTTTTTTTTTTTTTTGGATCACACATGCCTAGTAGATAATCCAAAATGTATATATAGGGCAATGTTAATATTCTTAAACAATTCCTGTTATAACTATCTTTTTAGTCAGACCAGGGTGCGGTGCAGATAGTTAGTAGCCAGCTGCATTAAATCACCACTGAGCAAGAGGTCTTGAGTTCGAAGTCAGCCCAGGTTGGAGTAATGTCCTGACCATTAATAGGCTAGCTTGCTGTTGACCTATGCAACCCAAAAGACAGTTGCATCTGTCAAATAGGAAATTTAGATATCGCTTTATGTGGCAAGGCTAATGTAACTATTTTACGATGCCATAAAACCTTCCAGCGGCATGCAGAAGAATGAGGAAGTACTCCATCAAAGGACCCGATGCCACATGTGGACGGTGAAGTGGCAGCTCCCCCTGTGGCCGGAACCTAGCATACCCTCTTGAAGCTGGAAAAAAGCTGTAATATTAAATTGCCTCTGTGTCTGTCTATATATGTTGTATGTCTAAATGGCATTGAATGTTTGCCATGTATATGTGCATTGTAATCTGCCCTGAGTCCCCTGTGGCATGAGAAGGACAGAATATAAATACTGTAAATAAATAAATAAATAAATAAATAAATAAATCTTTTTCATGTGGAGTTTATTTATTTATTTATTTATTATTCGATTTTATATTCCGCTCCTCCCTGCAGGATCGGGGCGGATCACAACAACAATAAAAGGTACAGAGCTCAGAGTGGTCTATAAACTCATGGCGATAACTTTCAAAGCACGGCAAAGAACCGGACCAGCCTATCTGGGCGACCGGTTAATAGACCAACACAGTGAAAGACCATCGCGTGAAATAAATGGTGACTGTATAGTTATCCCAGGGGTGAGAGAGGCCCGGCTGACAAAGACCCGACGGAGAGCTTTCTCTGTGGTGGCTCCTGTAATCTGGAATACACTTCCGCCTGCTCTTAGGGCCATATCGGCCCCAGCCAGATTCCTGTCCGAGCTGAAAACTTGGCTCTTCCGCCAGGCGTTTGGGGATTGACTAATCTTGGGGATTGGGCCCTTTGTGACTCTTTGAACCCGTGTTTTTAATTAGATGTATTTTCTTTTTAAATGATGTAAGTCGCCCGGAGCACCATCGGTGGAGGGCGACTCACAAGAAATAAAGTTATTATTATTATTATTAATAATAATAAAACATACAATAAAACATAGAATAAAATTCAATAAAACCCAATACACAGCCAAAGTGCCCGTAGCTTTTGGTTCCTAGCTCAGATGATGTTATGCCAACTACAATTCTGGCTAGCCAAATGCTAGCCTGAAGAGGGCAGTCTTACAGGCCCTTCGAAAAGGACCGAGTTCCCGAATCGCCCGGACGTGACTAGGAAGTTGATTCTAGGTCGTGGGGGCCACAACTGAAAAGGCCCGTTGTCTTGTGCTGGACAAGTGACAGGAGCGGGGTGATGGAACAACCAACAAATTCTGCTCCTCCGAGCGCAGTGATCTCGGGGGAATATACGGGGTAAGGCGGTCCCTTAGGTACTCAGGCCCTAGACCGTACAAGGCCTTAAAGGTTAAAACCAGCACCTTGAAGGCAATCCGGTACTCAATAGGCAGCCAGTGCAGTTGCCGAAGGATGGGAGTGATGTGCTCCTTACCGGTGCTCCCACCAGCAAGCGAGCAGCGGCATTCTGCACCAGCTTGAGTTTCCGGATTGTCGACAAGGGGAGGCCAACGTAGAGGGCATTACAGTAGTCCAGCCTCGAGATGACCGTCGCCTGGATCACCGTGGCCAGGTCGTTCCTGGACAGGTAGGGTGCCAGTCGCCTAGCCTGTCGTAGATGGAAAAACGACGTTTTGCTAGCCACAGAGACCTGGGCCCCCATGGATAGCAAAGGGTCCAATTTGACACCTAAGCTCTTAACAAGGGATGACGGGCTAAGTTGCTTTCCATCCAGGGTAGGCAACCGCACTCATCCAGCCCAGGGCGACCGGGCCACAACTTCCCATACTTAAAAATTGAGAGGCATCAATTAAATGAGCAGAGGAAGGAAACCTACAAAATTAGCATTTGTAGCTTTCCTGGTCACTTACCGCATACACATTGGGACGTTCCTCCAGCAAAGGGCCTTTGTACATCACCACCGCTTTCAAGAGGGGCAAACGATCCCAGATCTACGTTGAAAGACAAGAAGAAAAAGTGCGCCAAAGTGCAAATGCAGCTTTTAATTAATTTATTTATTTGGCATCTTGAGAAACTGGAAGTTGTTTCTGATGCGACAGAATTGTCTGTCTATCAGGACATTGCCCAGGGGACGCCTGGTTGTTTTACCATCCTGTGGGAGGCTTCTCTCATGTCCCCATATGAGGAGCTGGAGCTGGCAGGTGGGAGCTCACCCCACTCCATTGATCTTTCGGTCAGCAGTCCTGCCAGCACAATGGGTTTACCCATTGTATCACATGTTACTGAATTGCTATGCCACTTGGGATCCGTGCATTTATAGGCGGATATTTCAAAGTCCTTCCTCTTTTTTAAATTTTCTGATGATGAAGGACCCTATCTTGACAAGTCGCTTACCTGCGTTATTTTGTCCAGTTGCTTCTTGTTTTCGACCACAATTATGTTTGCTCTGCAGTCGTGGGCAATATAATGGCAGGCCTCCGGAGAGCTGGTGGTGTAGATGCCAGTCACAATACCTCTGACACCCGGAAAAGGAGAGAAAATAATCTATATAAATGAAAATGTAATGTTCATTTGTGGGATTAACATAACTCAAAAACCATTGGACAAACTGACACCAAATTTGGACACAACACACCTATCAGGCCAACGAGTAACCATCACTCATAAAAACATTAAAAAACACAGCAGAAGAGACTTAAAAAGTTTTTAAAAAATTACAATGCATGCACAAAATCACACACATATATATCTATATATATAAAAAGAGAGCTGTCATCCTAAGTAGCCTATAGACAGCAAAACCACACAAGGCAGACACACAAAAACAGCCCACATACACACAAAACCCCACGAGGTATGTTTACCACACACAAAAAATAAAAAATTAAACAACATGACCAAAAATACAAAAAAACACATTGGACTACAACTCCCATGATCCCCCAAGCCACCCCCTCTAGTAGTTTAGAATGTTGGTGGTGCTGGCCAATTAGAGGCATTATGCAAATACTCCCTCAGTTAGAATGTAGAGGCTGGGAGCCACCCCCCTCTGACAGTTTAGAGTGTCGGAATGTTGGTGGTAGGGGGAGGGAGGGAGAAGAGGCAGGAGGACAGAGAGGAGGGGGGAAAGGTAGGGAAAGGAATGGAGGGACTGGAACAAGGGGAGCAAGGACTGATACAGAAGGGAGGAATGGCAGGAAGGAGGGAAAGGAAAGAAGGAAGGTAGGGAAGGAAGGAGGGGAGAAGAAAGGAAGGGAAGGATAGAAGGAAGAATGGATGGAAGGAAGGAGGGGAGAAGAAAGGAAGGAAAAATGAAGGATAGCAGGAAGGAGGAAGGAAAGGAAGGAAAGGATAGAAGGATGAAGGAAGGAAGGAAGGAAAGAGGGGAGAAGAAAGAAAGGAAAAAGGAAGGATAGAAGGAAGGAGGGGAAAGGAAGGAAAGGATAGAAGGATGGAGTGAAGGAAGGAAGGAAAGAGGGGAGAAGAAAGGAACACAGAAACACATACACACACACATATATACAGTACATGCACAGAAATATACAAATATACACATACATACATAAACACACCTGTACTTACACACATCAACACATATACACGCACATACATATATAAACACACATATACATAAGTACACACATACACATATACATAACTACACACACAGTCCCCAAGTTTAAAAATCCCACAGCAACGTGTGTCCGGGTCAAGTTTAAAAAATGTGTGTGTGTGTGTGTATATATATATATATATATATATATATATATATATATACACACACACACACACACACACACACACACACACACACACACTAGCTGACCCGGCCACACGTTGCTGTGGGATTTTTTTAAACTTTTTAGTTATGTATATGTGTATGTGTGTACTTATGTATATGGTGTTTATATATGTATGTGTGTATATGTGTTGATGTGTGTATACAGGTGTGTTTATGTATGTGTATATTTGTATATTTCTGTACATGTACTGTATATGTGTGTGTGTGTATGTGTTTCTGTGTTCCCTTCTCCCTCTCCCTTCCTTCCTTCACCCATCCTTCTATCCTTTCCTTCCTTTCCCCTCTTCCTTCTATCCTTCCTTTTCCTTTCCCCTCCCCTCTTCCCCTTCCATCCTTTCCTTTCCTTCCTTCCTTTCCTTCTATCCTTCCTCTTTCCTTTCTTTCTTCTCCCCTCCTTCCTTCCTTCCTTCATCCTTCTATCCTTTCCTTCCTTTCCCCTCCCCTCCTTCCTGCTATCCTTCCTTTTTCCTTCCTTTCTTCTCCCCTCCTTCCTTCCATATATATATGTGTATATATGTGTGTGTATACACACACACACACACACACACATACACTAGCTGACCCAGCCACACGTTGCTGTGGGATTTTTTTTAAACTTGGGGACTTTTATACTTGCATGTGTGTTTGCATATATACAGTGTGTGTGTGTGTGTATATATATACACACACACACACACACACACATATATATTTATAGAGTACATATACACACTGGGCCACAGCAACACATGGCAGGAAACAACTAGTAGTAACAACAACAACCATTTTATTTCACAGAGTTGGAAGGGATCCCCAAAAGTCTTATAGCCCAACCCCATTCTGCCATTCTGAAAATTACAGTAAAATAAAACCATTTCAGATGCAGGATAATGAGCGGGCTGCATGTATAGATTAAAATAGAAAGATAAAAACAGGGAGGTGAGATAGCTGTGAGGCAAAGTATTTGTGAGGGAGAAAGCTCTTTCAAAGGGAGGTCATAAAAAGGAAAGAACATTCGTATAAAAGGGGGGAGAGGGCTGCCCTGCCCCAGAAGTTGGCCAGCTCTCATGGTCGGGAGATAGCGAGAGAGAGAAGAGAGGGAGCCACTGGCACCATGCCTCAGCTCAACAGTGGCATCAGCGACGACTTAGGTGCAGGGCCGGATCTTACATTACGCAAACTACGCGCCCGCGGGGGGCGGCACATATTTAGGGGCACACTGGCCGCCAAACGCCCCTTCTCAGTCTCCGGCCCTGTTCCGTCTTCCAGACTCCTATTTTGTGTTGCTCCCAGTTCTGAATGGCAGCTTCCTTGTGCATTTTCCTTTAGGGTTGCCACAGACCCACTGGCACCCTGTTAGTTAATCATTTACAGGTTTGCAGCCAGTTTTGCAAAGCTTGCTGCTAGAGCCTTGCAAAAGGCATCCCTTTGGTTTGGGGCCCGCCCCTTTTTCCCCTGGGGATGAGTTCTCCATTTTGAGATTTCTCTTTAGTCCTTCTCAGGCTGGAGAAGAGCTCAAAAGTGCTTGGCCAGTCAGGTTAGCTGTGTATAGGCCACTGTAAGTACTGACTTACTGAGTTGCTTGAATGACCAACTGCTTGACTGAATTGCTTGACCGCTGGAGTTAGATAGGCTAATGATACCCTGCTGTGATTAGAACTGCTTGTTGTATATTGTAGCTATCTAACTGCCATTTAAGCATCAGTTTGCCTTCGAACTGGCCCTAGGCATAGATAGGGAAGGCGTAGTTCCTTCTATTCAGTAACCTAGGGTCAGGGTGCGGAATATCTTCGGGTTTCCTTGCCATTCGGAGGAAGCAAAGGGAGACTTTGCAGTCTTAGTCAGCAACCCAGGGAATTTTCATCTTACCCTCGTTTTGTATTTTTGCAACCGTTAAGCTTTGTGCCAAGTCCTTCAAAGACTTTGTAGCTGAATAAACTATTTGTTCTTCAACTTTAACTTAGTGTGGTTTTTGGGTTGCTGAACCCCCAAGCTTCTCAAGTAGGCATCCTGCAGTCCACCAGGCTTATAGGAAGCACATCGCAGTTTATTATCAAAGGTGTCTGGTGCGACGGTGTGACGACCTGGACCTTGGGGCAGGGTGGACCTTGTTATTTTAGATCCCACCCGAAACGCTAAAAGTCACTAAGTGGAGGCTTTAACCACTTAGAACGCTGCCACCAACCTAAAAATATGCTTTTAGGATTTACTTTAAAATAATAACTAAGCTAGGCTCCTAAACTGAAGGTAAATTAAGAGGATTTCTGAGGCGAGATATCTTCTCCCGACTGGGAATATGGGAAGGCTGGAAATGGCACACTCTGATGTAATGAGGCACACTGAAAGCTTTCTTGTAAAGTTAACAAATAGAATGTTTATTAACTTAACAGGCTGATCTTAAAAGCACAGATGCGTAACGGTTATGCAGAACAGTACTAGAGCATGTTGGTTATTTAAGATTGGTTTCTTAACTTTGTTACAAAACTAGACAGTTCAAAACTTGTTTATCTGAACTTTCTCACTCTAATACCAAAACTAGACGTGAGTTCCTTCAACTAACTAACCTAGTTAGTTCCCTGAGCTAACACTCAGTCTTCCAGAAGCACCCTAGCTACTAACTCTTTCCTAGAGTTTTCCTGTAGCTCGCTTCCACAGAGATGTGAGCTAATCTCTAAGCCCTAGAGATTCCAAAAGTGACTGACTACCTGTCAGCTCCACACAGAACTTTTCCTGTCAGTTTGCAAGACCACTGTCTGCTCTGACTGCTCACTCTCAGCTCTGTCAAGAGACTCCTGAATTAGCTACACTTTTCCCTCTCAAGCAGCTCGGCTCCTCCCCTCAGCTCTGAGCCACTCCCAGGCAGCTCTCTCTCTCTCTCCCTCCCTGAGAAGGATCCAAGCCATTCCCCCTTTCCTGGCTATCCTGTTTTACCATGGATGCCAAACTGCCATGCTGGTCTCGGCCTAGCATAAAATGGATGAGTCCTCACATTCAGCATAGGCCCCGTGGAAGGCAACCCACCCACGCCGCACCAAATGCGGTGCGAGCAGGCCAGAACCACCCGCAGTGGCTCCACGAGGCCGGAGACTGAGGAGGAGCGCCCAGCAGCCAGAAGCAGAGCCTCCGTCCCTGGCCGCCAAACCCTCCTCCTCAGTCTCCAGCCTCGGTGAGGTTGCGCATGCGCGCTAGGTGTGCATGCGCAGAACCAGCTGGCTCCACGCATGCGCACCCACTGTGCATGCGCACCCTACATGAGGCCAGAGAGTGAGAGAGTGCCAAAATAATGTTCGCTTACCATTTTAAATTACCTTAGTCTGTCCCTGCTTGGGCGCCAACAAGAAGATGCTGGCCTTTTAGGACGAGGGCGAGCAGGAGGAGAAGAGCCAGGCCAGTATCTTCCCTGAGTTAATTTGTGTTAATTCTGTGTAATCTGTGTAACTCTTTTATTCACCTCTACCTTCTACCTTTTTTTTAGTGATTGGTATGGGGGGAGGGGGGGCACCAAAATACTGTTTGCTTACACTTGAAAATTACCTAGGGCCGGCCCTGCATCTAAGAATCATAGAATTGTAGAGTTGCCATGCAGGAATCATAACATTGGAAGAAGGCCCAAAAGGTCATCCATCCCAACCCCATTCTGCCATACAGGAATCACGGCATGGAATCAATGCTGCCCAAACTTTACCCAGCAAAAACAGTCCCAACCGCTGAAATGAACCATTCGGGAGAGTTGAATCCGAGAATCGCAACACTGTGGAAGCGTTGGAGGCCGAGCTTTTGGGAGGAAAAAAAAGGGAAGAATAAAGAAAATCAGATTTTGCTTGGAGATGTTATCTCAAACACCACATTATTGATAAAGACATAGGACAGTGGTTCTCAACCTTCCTAATGCTGTGACCCCGTAAAACAGTTCCTCATGTTGTGGTGACCCCACAACCCATGTAATTATTTGCATTGCTACTTCATAACTGTAATTTTGCTACTGTTATGACTCATAATGTAAATATCTGATATGCAAGATGTATCTTCATTCCCTGGACCAAATTTGGCACAAATACGCCCAAATCTGAATACTGGTGAAGTTAAGGGAGGATTGACTGTGTCATTTGGGAGTTGTAGTTGCTGGGATTTATAGTTCACCTACAATCAAAGAGCATTTTGAACTCCACCAATTATGGAATTGAAGCAAACTTGCCACATTCTGCCATATAGGAATCACAGAGCTGGAAGTGACCCCTAAAGGTCATATAGTCCAACCTCATTCTGCCGTATCAGAATCACAGAGCTGGAAGGGATCCCTAAAGGTCATATAGTCCAACCTCATTCTGCCGTATCAGAATCACAGAGCTGGAAGGGATCCCTAAAGGTCATATAGTCAACCTCATTCTGCCGTATCAGAATCACAGAGCTGGAAGTGACCCCCTAAAGGTCATATAGTCCAACCTCATTCTGCCGTATCAGAATCACAGAGCTGGAAGGGATCCTAAAAGGTCATATAGTCCAACCTCATTCTGCTGTATCAGAATCACAGAGCTGGAAGGGATCCCTAAAGGTCATATAGTCCAACCTCATTCTGCCGTATCAGAATCACAGAGCTGGAAGGGATCCCTAAAGGTCATATAGTCCAACCTCATTCTGCTGTATCAGAATCACAGAGCTGGAAGGGATCCCTAAAGGTCATATAGTCAACCTCATTCTGTATCAGAATCACAGAGCTGGAAGTGACCCTTAAAGGTCATATAGTCCAACCTCATTCTTCTGTATCAGAATCACAGAGCTGGCAGGGATCCCTAAAGGTCATATAGTCCAACCGCATTCTGCCGTTTCAGATTCACAGAGGTGGAAGGGATCCGTAAAGGTCATATAGTCCAACCTCATTCTGCCGTATCAGAATCACAGAGCTGGAAGGGATCCCTAAAGGTCATATAGTCCAACTCATTCTGCCGTATCAGAATCACAGAGCTGGAAGGGATCCCTAAAGGTCATATAGTCCAACCTCATTCTGCCGTATCAGAATCACAGAGCTGGAAGGGATCCTAAAGGTCATATAGTCCAACCTCATTCTGCCGTATCAGAATCACAGAGCTGGAAGGGATCCCTAAAGGTCATATAGTCCAACCTCATTCTGCCGTATCAGAATCACAGAGCTGGAAGGGATCCCTAAAGGTCATATAGTCCAACCTCATTCTGCCGTATCAGAATCACAGAGCTGGAAGTGACCCTTAAAGGTCATATAGTCCAACCTCATTCTGCCGTATCAGAATCACAGAGCTGGAAGGGATCCCTAAAGGTCATATAGTCAACCTCATTCTGCCGTAAGAATCACAGAGCTGGAAGGGATCCCTAAAGGTCATATAGTCCAACCTCATTCTGCCGTATCAGAATCACAGAGCTGGAAGGGATCCCTAAAGGTCATATAGTCCAACCTCATTCTGCCGTATCAGAATCACAGAGCTGGAAGGGATCCCTAAAGGTCATATAGTCAACCTCATTCTGCCGTATCAGAATCACAGAGCTGGAAGGGATCCTAAAGGTCATATAGTCAACCTCATTCTGCCGTATCAGAATCACAGAGCTGGAAGGGATCCCTAAAGGTCATATAGTCCAACCTCATTCTGCCGTATCAGAATCACAGAGCTGGAAGTGACCCCTAAAGGTCATATAGTCCAACCTCATTCTGCCGTATCAGAATCACAGAGCTGGAAGGGATCCCTAAAGGTCATATAGTCCAACCTCATTCTGCTGTATCAGAATCACAGAGCTGGAAGGGATCCTAAAGGTCATATAGTCCAACCTCATTCTGCCGTATCAGAATCACAGAGCTGGAAGGGATCCCTAAAGGTCATATAGTCCAACCTCATTCTGCTGTATCAGAATCACAGAGTTTGAAGGGATTCCCCAACCCCAACCCCAAGCCGCCTTGAGTCCTCCTCGTCGCCCCCACACTCCCGGCCCCCCGGCCCAGGGTAACGAAAGGTGGGTATAAATAAGGCAAATAAATAAATAAATAAATCTTGGCACACGGAACTCCCATGACCAACAAAAACATACTGAAAGGGTTTGGTGGCATTGCCCTTGAGTTTTGGAGTTGTAGTTCACCTACATCCGGAGATCACTTTAGACTTAAACAATAATGGATCGGGACCAAACTTGGCATAAATACCCAACAGGCCCCAATGTGAACACTGGTGGAGTTTGGGGGAAAGTAGACCTTGACATTTGGGAGTTGTAGTTACTGGGATTTGTAGTTCACCTGCGATCAAAGAGCATTTTGAACCTCACTGACGATAGAATTGGGCCAAACTTCCCACACAGAACCCCAAAGAATAACAGAAAATACTGTGTTTTCTGATGGTCTTTGGCGACCCCTCTAACATCCTCTTTGGCGACCCCTCTAACATCCACACACACACACACACACACACACACACACACACGGGGTCCCGACTCCCAGGTGGAGAAATGCTGGCATAGGTACACAAAATTTGGCACAAAACCTCGATACGCCCTGTGGTGAAGTCATATTTATTTGTTACAGGTTTTTAATGTGGTTGATATTTATATATATGTATGTATATTGTAAGGGTAAAACTTGGCAAACCCTTAAAGGGTTAACGGAGAGATTCGCTTGCAGAACCTCCAAGGAGTTCCATTACCGTGGAAACAGGAGGCGGAGCCTGCAAGTGGCTTTAGAATCTTGGGATTCAAACTTCTACAGTTGGTTGTTGACAGCGAAAGCTGAAGGGTGTGTGGAGAGTTAGCCAGCTATCAGTGGTTTTAACAGGAACTCTGACTCTACTCTGTGAGAGAGTAGAAGAAAAGCTGTGTTTGAACTGCTAGGGAAACAGTGTGGTTTTAAAGGACCAGCAGTTAGCATGAAAACTGCTGAGTTATTGGTTTTGGGAGTTCAGCTATACAGTAGCAAATTGTATCTCCATAGTTAGTGTATTGTAACCTTAAGATATTTGCCTCTTGGAAGATACTGTAACCACCTAAGCTCTGAACTCTGAAACCTCCACGCTTAGAACACTGTTTGAATAAACTTTATAGTTCTTTAACAAAAAAAATCTCTCCTCATTGTTCCTTCACACACAAGCCACGAAAACAAGTTCTTCCTAGTGGGTAGCCAGTAGGCATGATTTCGAACCCAAAAATGGTGATTCTAAAATCAAAAATCGAAATTGAGTGAATGGGCAACAAAGTGGCAAATGCATTTTAACCTAAACAAGTGTAAAGTCATGCACATCGGGGCAAAGAACCCCAACTACACTTATCAACTGATGGGGTCAAAGCTTTCCGAGACAAACCAGGAAAGGGATCTTGGGGTCTTGGTGGACAGCTCAATGAAGATGTCAACCCAGTGCGCAGCAGCAGTGAAAAAAGCAAATTCTATGCTAGGCATGATCAGAAAGGGAATCGAAAATAGGTCAGCAAATGTTGTATTACCTCTCTACAAATCGATGGTAAGGCCACATTTGGAGTACTGTGTACAATTCTGGTCTCCGCACCTTAAGAAGGATATAACGGAACTGGAAAAGGTACAGAAAAGGGCAACAAGAATGATCCAAGGGATGGAGCGGCTCCCTTATGAAACCAGGTTGCAACGCCTTGGTCTTTTCAGCCTTGAAAGACGGCGTTTAAGAGGTGACTTGATCGAAGTGTATAAAATCATGCATGGGATAGAAAAGGTGAATGAAGAAAAAAATTTTCTTTGTCACAAAACACTAGGACTAGAGGGCACTCCTGAAGCTCCAAGGTAGGAAAGTTAGGACTAATAAAGGGAAATATTTCTTCACCCAGAGGGTCATTGGGTTATGGAACTCACTTCCAGAAGAGGTTGTGACAGCTGTCAGCCTGGACAACTTCAAGGCAGGATTAGACAGATTCATGGATACCAAGGGAATCAGTAGTTACTGAAAAGGACATTCAAGTGCCACCTCGGAGTTGGTTGAGGTAGGCAGGATTTCCCTGGGTACTGGTTGTGGGGGGTCGGGAGCAGGTCAGGGTTTGCCCTCCCTTCTGCTCGAGATCCCTGTGTACAACTGGTGGGCCACTGTGTGATACAGAATGCTGGACTAGATGGGCTGAGGTCCGATTCAGCATGGCTCTTCTTATGTTCTTATGTTCTTATGTTCTTAAATGGGGGGGGGGGGATTTTTTTTGAGTAGGAAAAGAAAGACGTACAAAAAATTTCCAAAATTTCTAAAGTATAACAATTACTAAAATCGAAATTCGTTAGTAGTTCGTATGCCAGCGCATGCATTCAGATGGTTTTGGCCTACAACTCCCAGAAATCCTAACAGCTGGTAAATTGGCTGGGATTTCTGGGAGTTGTAAACAAACTTGAATAAATCACACTGAATTCTAGATGGGACTCTCCAAATAGGAAGGAGGGAGGGAAGGAGGAGGGAGGGGTATTCTATTCTTGGAAGCAGCAAAGAAAAGGAGGAGGACCCCCTCGCTCCTCGCTGCCTCTCTCTCATCCCGATCCCGAGGAGCGAGGGCCCAAGTTTGCCCAGGCTGGTCATATACCTACATTCCATGCACATGCAATAATACAGCAGTAATAACAATGGGTATAAGAAGGGTAAAATTCAAACCGAAGTATTCTGACTGGTCCCTGCCTCATGCGGTGCAAAACGGGCTCTTCTCTGTGAGCCCGGGAAAAGCCACCGTTTTCTGCTTGGGTGCACACACATACATATTCTTTGGGGGGGATTTGCTGCAGAATCTTCTCTATTTGCCCGGGATTCTGCAGCAATTCCCCCCCCCCCAAGAATATGTATGTGTGTGCTCCCCAAGCAGAAAACGCTGGCTTTTCACGGGCTCAGGCTAATAAGAGCCCGTTTGCACCGCATGGCAGGGACCAGTCAGAATACTTCGGTTTGAATTTTACCTCTTGTTATTGTTATTACTGCTGTATTATTGCATGTGCATGGAATGTAGGTATGACCAGTTGGATTACTTATAATATTAGGCACTTACAGTAGCATTCATTCTATTATACATTAGGTTGGTTTCTCACCCCAATACTCTTTGATGCTTTAGATCCTGGCAGGCAGGAGGCAGGAAGCCTGGAAAAATGTAAACAGAGGTTTACTAAAGTAAATCCACAAGGAGGGCCCTTCATCCAAAGTGCCCTCCTTTGCAGATTTACTGAGTAAACCTCTCTGTTTACATTTTTTCCAGGCTTCCAGCCGAAAGAGGAGCGAGTTTAGGGCTTGCCTTGCCATAATACTTATTGGCAAGAGAGGCGGGAGGGTGGTGAGAGAGAAGGAGGTGCCCCCTTACGACCTAATAACGACACTTAAGAAAATCCTGGCCCCGAAGTTCTATAAAGAAAGTCCACTTCCTGGTTGGCGTTCCAGGTGCGGAAATACTCAAAAGTAGCATTTCTTACAATTTCTTACGAATCATTTCATTTTCATAACTTTTTTCTCATGCCTAGTAGCCAGTATAGTATATGGTGGCAGCAAGTTTGAAAATAACAAGATCCTTTACATTAATTGGCAGTCCAAATAAAAACAAATTAGAGAATTAGCGCACGCTGTAAGCTGCGTCTTTATACGCCCAAATTTGAATACTGATGGGGTTGGGGGAATTATTTTGTCATTTGGGAGTTGCAGTTGCTGGGATATATAGTTCACCTACAATTGAAGAGCCCTTGAGTTTTGGAGTTGTAGGTTGAGAAACGCTGACATAGGAGCTCCCAAATATAATATAGGGGAGCATTTTGAATGCTCTGGTTCGAGCTCTTTCTCGCTCACCTTCAGAAAGCTTTTGGCTGCTTTCCGAGAAAGGCAGTAATACTCTGAGAAGGTGACTTTTCCCCATTTTCCATCCTTTTTGCTGGCCATGGCATCGAGGGCCCCGTATTTCTCTAGGGACTCCTGGAACATTTCGTGGACGGTCATTGGAGCCTGGGGGCAAGTGGGGTCCGTCCGCAGCGTCACCGTCCCTTCGGCCGAAGTGGTCCAGAGGGATGCTGTTAGAAAGAAAAAGGAAAATTCGCAACAATTTCATACTTCTCCGCCTTAATAAGCTACAACTCCCAAGGCTCTGTAGCATGGCGACATGACAGTTAACGCAGTACCAAACTGCATTAATTATCCAGTGTGGATGCACCCCATTTTGTAGGGTGGGGTTCCTTAAACTGAAGCCATGCTCCATGCATTCCACAATTAGATGATGATGTAATATGGGTTATGAATGTCATTTCCTAATTGGTTCTCTTATTAAAACACAAGTAAAGTTTATTAAACTGTATAAACTGTACATTGAAAGGTTACGACTGGCATACTTTCATTTAGGAAAACTGCAAACAAAGTGCCTAGACCAGTGTTTTTCAACCTTTTTTGAGCCGCAGCACATTTTTTACATTTACCAAATCCTGGGGCACACCACCAACCAAAATGACACAAAATGACACGCTAACACAGTAATGCATAGAGTTAATATGTTTTTAAATGTATTTATACACTCAGTGCAAAACCTGGGCCTGTTTCGATGAACACAACATAGATATCCTGTCAGGAATGGCAGAAAGACACAAGCTTCCCACACAGAACTCTCATAACCAAGAGAAAATACTGTAAGGGATTGGTGGGCATTGACCTTGAGTTTTGGAGTTGTAGTTCACCTATATCCAGAGAGCACTGTGGACTCAAACAATGTTGGATCAGGACCAAACTTGGCATGAATACTCAATATGCCCAAATGTGAACACAGATGGAGTTTGGGGAAAATAGACCTTGACATTTAGGAGTTACAGTTTCTGGGATTTATAGTTAACACACAATCAAAGAGCATCCTGAACTCTTGCAACAATGGAATCGAACCAAACTTGGCATATTGAACTCTCATTACCAACAGAAAGTACTGAAAGGGTTTGCTTGGGAATTGACCTTGAGTTTGGAAGTTGTAGTTCACCTACACCCAGAGAGCACTGTGGACTCAAACAATGTTATGTTATGTTGTTGTTTGTTTTCTATCCAGAATCGCAATTTTGGAAGAAGGCTCACCACTTTAAGGTCCCTCAAATAGGCATGGGAAAACTTTGGCCCTCTGGGTGCTTTGGGCTTCAATTCCCACCATTCCTAACAGCCTGAGGCCCTTTCCTGCTTCTGTGGCTGAGGGGGGGAAAGGAAAAGGGCCTGAGGCTGCTAGGAATGGTGGGAGTTGGAGTCCAAAACACCTGGAAGGTCCAAGTGTGCCCATGCCAGCTTTCGACAAAGACCTCTTCCTTCCCTTCCCCTTCGTGCCCTTTCTTCGCTCTCCTGCCGGACACTTCCTTTTCCTTCTACACTGCCGTTTTTGATCCAAGGGGCAGCGTGAGCGTGTTCAGGAGGGGAGGGGGGAGGGAGGGAGGAAGATGTGACCCGTGCGGGCACTACTGCGCAAACTCGCCCCAGAGCAAAGCGAGGCAAAGCGAGGAGAGCAAGGCTGGGAAGAAGGGAGCCCGAGTGGAGAAGAAAAAGTGTTCGGCAGGAGGGGGAAGAAAAGTTATTGGAGGTTCCAATTCTCCACGGCGCACCTGATGATCGCTCAAGGCGCACTAGTGTGCCATGGCACACTGGTTGGGAAACACTGTATTACACAATATAGTTCAAATATATAAATGAAAGTGCGAGGCTATAAAATCCCATATATTAAAAGGCATCAACCTAAGATTGAAACCATTCGTACCAATAAAAGGCAAGTTTAGATCCATAGGTTAAAACCGATGCATCCATAGCCTCTTTCCTATGGGACATCCGGAAGGAATGCATCTCGAGGACATTCTCACCCCAATCTCTTTGAAGGTGCAGCTTGAGAAACAACGGCCAGCCGAGTAACCAAGCTTTTCTCGCTCTTGGAAAGAAAGCTGCCATTTGAAGGGGGGGAAACTAAAACAAGATGGGAAAGAAAACAGAACTGGAGCTCCGAAAAGGGGGGGGGGGGTCCCCGAGGACAGCGCATTGGCTTTTATAGTTCCACAGTTCTGTGCCTCCCTTTCTGAGGCATCACTCCATCATTGTCAGGCTCCATTGGTTACAGGACAATCAGGCAATTTCGCATCATGGTCCGCATCCTCTTCCCTGCGCTTTCCCTTTGTCCAGTTCTTATCAGTAGGAATGCATCCAAATCCACCAAGTACAAGGCTAGTGCTGACGCCAGCCGGACCTCCGGGTTGTCAAGGCCTCCGGTGCCTGGCAGGTCAGGTCGCAACAGGCTCACAACATTATTTGTATTAATTATACAGTAAAGAGATCTAGGAGTAAACAGTCAACAATCTTTACACATTTCTCATCCAGGGGGTCAGGACCCCCGGGGTGGGGGTCGCGAGGGGGTGTCAGGGGGGTCGGCAAAGACCATCAGAAAAAACAGTACGTTCTGTTAGTCATGGGAGTTCTGTGTCAAGTTTGGTTCTATGCCATCATTGGTAGAGTTCAGAATGCTCTTTGATTGTAGGTGAACTATAAATCCCAGCAACTACAACTCCCAAATGTCAAGGTCTATTTTCCCCAAACTCCACCAGTGTTCACATTTGGGCATATTGAGTTTCTGTGCCAAGTTTGGTCCAGATCCATCATTGTTTGAGTCCACACTGCTCTCTGGATATAGGTGAACTACAACTCCCAAACTCAAGGTCAATGCCCACCAAGCCGTTCTAGTGTTTTCTGTTGGTCATGGGAGTTCTGTGTGCCAAGTTTGGTTCAATTCCATCGTTGGTGGAGTTCAGAATGCTCTTTGATTGTAGGCGAACTATAAATCCCAGCAACTACAACTCCCAAATGTCAAGGTCTACTTTTTCCCAAACTCCACCAGTGTTCACATTTGGGCATATTGAAGATTCACGCCAAGTCTGGTCCAGATCCATCGTTGTTTGAGTCCACAGTGCTCTCTGGATGTAGGTGAACTATAACTTCCAAACTCAAAGTCAATACCCACCAGACTAATTAATCCACAGTCTTTGGAGTTGTAGTTCACCCACATCCTCTTAACCCAATAGACAATGGATCTGGACGAAGCATGGCACACACATCCAACAGGAACAACAGAAAATACTGGATAGCTTTGTAGAGCATTGACCTTAAATTTTGGAAGTTGTAGTTCACCTACATCCAGAAAGCACTGTAAACCCAAACGATGATGGATCTGGAGCAAACACATGCCCAACATGGCCAACTTTGGATACTTGTCATGTTTATATGGAATTAACCCATGATTTTGGGAGTTGTAGTTCACCTACATCCAGAAAGCACTGTAAACCCAAACGATGGTGGATCTGGACCTAACTTGGAAGCATGCCCAACATGGCCAAGTTCAAATACTTGCAGCGTTTTTGGATAATTGACCCAGAATGTTGGGAGTTGTAGTTCTCTGTTATACATTTTCTAAAGCACTGACTCTCATAGCGGGCGGTACTGCCCCCTAGTGGGCGGTGAGGCAATCCAAGGGGGCGGTGGGAGGCTCAGGGGAATTTGGGAGGCAGTGAACCCCTTTAAGGGAGCGGTGAACAACTGGGGGTTCTGTGTGCCAAGTTTGGCTCAATTCCATTGTTGGTGGAGTTCTTTGATTGTAGGTGTACTATAAATCCCAGCAACCCCAACTCCCAAATGAGAAAGGGCTATGTTCTTAAAACTCCACCAGTATTCAAATTTTGGCATGTTGAGTATTTGTGCCAAATTTAATCTAAATCCATAGTTGTTTGGGTTCATAGTGCTCTCCAAAAGTAGGTGAACTACATCTCCCCTAAATCACTGCCAATTCTTCCCAAACCCCTCCAGTATTTTCTGTTGGTCACGTGGGTTCTCTGTGCCAAGTTTGGTCCAGTTCTGTAATTTGTGGGGGTCTCAGTGGTCTGTGGAAGTCAGAGCTGAATCGGTCGAAGGTACTGCAAATCCCATCATCCGTTGTCCATACTCCCCCAAACATATTGTTTTTTGTGATTAATCACTACGCTTTAATTATGTTCAATTTGTAACAATGAAAATACATCCTGCATATTAGATATTTGCATTAGAATTCGTAGGAGTAGCACAATTATTTATGAAGTAGCAACGAAAATATGGTTGGGGGTCACCACAACATGAAGAACCTTATTTAGGGGTCACGGCATTAGAAAGGTTGAGAACCACTGCATTGAGATATATATATATATATCTTTCTGTTTAATTGCTATTAAATTTTTTAAAAATTAATTTCTGGGCAGGCGGTGAGTAAAAAATTTTCTGGAAAGGGGGCGGTAGGCCAAAAATGTTTATTATTTATTTATTTCCAACATTTCTACCCCGCTCTTCTCTACCCCCGAGGGAGGGGGGAATCAGAGCAGCCTAACAAAAGGCACAATTCGATGCCAAACACAATAAAATACAATATAAAAACCAAAAACATTCAGCATTAAAATACATTAAAATACAATTAACATTAATACATCATACACATTCACAAGTTAAGACAGTATTCCGTCCATAACAGGAGCATTGAGCCATATCCATCCTCTTGCCATTACAAATCCAGTCCAAAATGCTGCTTTGTGCTAATGTGCAAACACCTGGTCCCACAGCCAAGATTTCACTTTTTTCCTGAATGCCAGGAGGGATGGGGTTGATCGTATGTCGCTTGGAAGCGTGTTCCACAGACAGGGAGCCACCACCGAGAAGGCCCTCTCTCTCGTCCCCACCAACCGCGTTTGAGAAATGGCGTTTGAGCGAGAGCAGGGCCTCCCCGGATGATCTTAAATTACGAGGTGGGACGTAGAGGCCGATGCGTTCGGACAAGTAAGCTGGGCCAGAACCATATAGAGCAGTGGTTCTCAGCCTTCCTAATGCCCTGACCCCTTCATACAATTCCTCATGTTGTGGTGACCCCCAAACATAAAATTATTTTCATTGGGCATTGAACTTGAGTTTTAGAGTTGTAGTTCACCCACATACAGACAGCACTGTAGACTCAAACAATGGTGTATCTGGAGCAAACTTGGCACAGATACTCAATATGCCCAAATGTGAACACTGGTGGAGTTTGGCAAAAATAGACCTTGACATCTGGGAGTTGTAGTTGCTGGGATTTATAGTTCACCTACAACCAAAGAGCATTCTGAACTCCACCAACGATGGAATTGAACCAAACTTTCCACACAGAACCCACATGAACGACAAAAATACTGTGTTTTCCGGTGGTCTTTGGGGACCCACTGACACTCCCTCGCGACCCCCCAAGGGGTCCCGACCCCCAGGTTGAGAAACGCTGGTATAGAGCTTTAAAGGTCAAAACCAGCACTTTGAATTGAGCTCGGAACTGGACAGGCAGCCAGTGGAGCTGACACAACAGGGGAGTGGTATGCTCCTTGTAAGTAGCTCCGGTTAGTAATCTGGCTGCCGCCCCTTGGACTAGTTGTAATTTCTGAACTGTCTTCAAAGGCAGCCCCACGTAGAGTGCGTTGCAGTAATCTATTTGGGATGTGACCAGAGCGTGGACGACCGTAGCCAGATCAGACTTCCCAAGGTATGGGAGCAGCTGGCGCACGAGTCTTAACTGTGCAAAAGCTCCCCTGGCCACCACCGAGACCTGGGGTTTCAGGCTCAGCGATGAGTCCAGGATCACTCCCAAGCTGTTTGGGAGCCACTGTTCTAAAGGGACCATTCGTAAAACCCTAACACAAATAATGACTACTTCTGATACTTATCATTACCAAAGACCTCACCTGGGCATTGCCAAAGACCTAAGCTGGTTTATGATAGACAGACATTCTTATAAGCCCATCTTTGCAAGATTTCTTGACATAATCCAAAAATCTTTGCATTGACTGGTTTATTTTTCCAAACTGCAAAGTTTGGTCAGGGCTCTGTTTTCCTCCTTTGGCCTCATGATCCATCTCAATGGAAAGGCGAGGAAAACAAAGCCTCTCCAGCTGCCGATTCCTGGAAAAAAAGGCCTCCTTTGTGGATTCAAAGAATGCCTTTTTCTGCAGCTCAACATCTGCAAGCAAGATTTCCATGGAGCCCCGCCATATTCTTTCCTCTGGGAATAACGTTTCCAAGAAAAAAGAAGTATTCCTGCCTTGCAAGCAATATGAAAGACCTGAACATCGTTGCTGCAAGTGGTTCGGATTAATCCTCTGCCTTCCCGGCTGCTGCTGCTGCTGCTTTGAAAGTGTCCTGGTTTCTCTCCCCTCCTTTTGACTTGAAGCTCAAGGATCGGAAAAGAGGAAAATTCTACAATTAAAGCAAAATCCCTTTTGGCCTGAAATGAAGAAATATTGGGAAGTTTAACCCCCCTCCCCCCAAAAAGGAATTTCCTCTTCCTGATATATCAATATATTTACCTGCAGGATCCTCTTCTGAGGTAGTCCGGGTTTCGGATGAATTGCTGCAAAATGGAAATAAAATAGCTTCTTAGAAGGAGAAGAAAGAGTATTATTTTTAGATGTATATATACACACACACGCACACACAAACACACACACACACATATGGAGTGAAACAAGGTTGTGTTCTTGCACCAACCCTGTTTACAATCTTCTTCAGCATGATGCTCCAAAGGGCTATGGCAGACCTCGAAGAAGAAGAAGACGGCGTATATATACGCTATCGTACTGATGGTAGCTTGTTCAACTGAAGCCGCCTGAGGGCTCGCACTAAGACTCTAAACTATCTAGTCCATGAGCTGCTTTTTGCTGATGATGCTGTCCTTGTCGCCCATTCAGAAGCAGCCCTGCAGCGCCTCACATCCTGCTTTGCAGCAGCTGCAGAGCTGTTTGGGCTGGAAGGAAACGGAAGTCCTCTACCAGCCCGCACCACAGGAAGAACACCATCACACCCACGTCAGCATAGGCAAATCTGTGCTTAAGTCCGTCCAGCAGTTCACCTACATGGGAGACATCATCTCTTCAGACGCCAAGATTGACAAAGAGATAGATCATAGATTAGCAAAGACATATAGTGCATTCAGAAGGCTTCACAAAACAGTCTGGAGCAACAAGCACCTGAGGCAAAGCACCAAAATCAGTGTGTACAGAGCTATCGTACTGTCTATTCTCCTCTATGGGTCTGAAACATGGGTCACCTATCGCCAACACCTACGACTCTTCGAACGCTTTCATCAGCGCTGTCTTCGCACAATCCTAAATGTACACTGGACTAAGTATGAGACGAATGTTGCTGTCCTTGAGCAAGCAGGGATCACCAGCATTAAGGCCATGCTATTGAGAACACAGCTGCGCTGGGCAGGGCACGTCTCTAGGATGGAGGACCACCGCCTTCTAAAGATACTACTCTATGGTGAACTCGCCACGGGTCAGCGCAAGAGAGGCGCCCAAAAAAGAGATATAAGGACTCCCTGAAACAACATCTCAGGCTCAGCCAGATTGATCACCAACAATGGTCCACCCTGGCCTCACATCGGGAGTCATGGAGATGCACTATCCACAATGCTGCGGCCTCTTTCGAGAAGACACGCCGAACGGGTCTTGACAACGCAGAAAGAACCGCAACTTGGACACAACATCAGCCAAGGAGACTTTCTGCTGTGCTTTCTGCAACTGAACTTGCCTATCTCAGATTGGCCTTTTTAGTCATCAACTCGCTTGTAAAAAGCATGGGATGAGTCCTTCCTAAGGATCTTCGTTCGCAAAGTAAGGCCGAGACTGTACTTCTTCTTCTTATTATTATTATTATTATTATCTGAAACACAACAAGATGAGTCCACAGCAAACAAGATCATTATTTATTTATTTATTTAGAGATTTATTATTCACCCATCCCAGATGGCTCTGGGCGATTTACATTAGAACACACAATTAAATACCTAAAACATCCGAACGCCCTCTCAAACAGCCACGTTTTACAAGCCGTACGAAAATCTTTTAAATCACGGGTAGCTCTGATGTAGGGAGGGAGGGCGTTCCAGAGTGATGGGCTGATCACCGAATAACCTCTACGCCGGGTTGATGTCAGATGGGCTTCCTTAGGGTCAGGGATCTGTAATAAATTCTGATAGTCTGAGTACAGAGATCTCCAGAGTTGACAAGGAGAAAGGCGTTCCCGTAAGTACACCAACGACATGCAAGCCCTTGAAGGTTAGTACCAGCACCTTGTGAGTAATACGGACCTTGACCAGAAGCCAGTGCAATCGGTATAGAACAGGTGTTATGTCATTGCTCGCGCGGGTTCCCGTGAGGGGTCTGGCCACCGCATTCTGCACCAGTCGAAGTCTCCGGGTCACCGACAAGGGAAGGCCAACATAAAGGGCATTACAATAGTCAATTCTTGAAGTTACTGTGGCATGAACCACTGTGGCCAGGTCATCCCCGGACAGGTAAGGCACCAGCCGCCTAGCCTGCTGAAGATGGGAAAAGGCCGACTTGCTGACAGCAGAGACCTGGGCCTCCATTGTCAATAACGAGTCAAAAATTACACCAAGGCTTTTGACGGTGATAGCTGGAGAAAGAGGTTCACCATCTAGGGTGGGCAACCAAACATCATCCAACCCAGGGCGACCCAGCTACAAGATCTCCCTCTTCGCCGGATTCACCCTCATTCTACTGGAACGCAGCCAACCTGTTACGGACACAAGGCAGGATGTGAAATTATCGGGAACCAAGTCCGGCCGGGCGTCCATCCGTAGAAGGAGCTGGGTGTCATCTGTGTACTGGTAACACTCCAGCCTGTAATTCCGAACTAGCTGAGCGAGTGGTCGCATATAGATGTTAAATAACAGTGGAGATAGAATGGCCCCTGAGGGACCCCACACATAAGTGGTGATTTTTCAGAGGCCATCCCATTCCATTCATTGCCAACAGTTCCGGAGAAAGGAGTCCACCCAGTTAAGAGCAGACCAGGCCTGGGCAAACTTCGACCCTCCAGGTGTTTTGGACTTCAACTCCCACAATTCCTAACAGCCTGCCGGCTGTTAGGAATGGTGGGAGTTGGAGTCCAACACACCTGGAGGGCTTACTTTCGGGAAACAAGTTTGCCCAGGCCTGGGTGATTTTTCAGACCCCATTCCATTCATTGAATCCCACCCAGTTAAGCGGCGAGGCGGTGGGTCAAAAGATCGTAATCAACCGTGTCAAAGGCATCTGTAAGGTCTAGCAATACAAGCAGTGCTGATCCACCTCGATCAAGCTGGCGTCGGCGTTGATCCGAGATGGCAACCAATAGTCTCGATCTTCAGATTGCCAGCACAGCTGTTGCTACCACTGTGCTATCTCTCTGGCCCCATATCTCTCTGGAATGTTGGTATATAAAGATGTTATATCAGCAGTAACCAATCTGTCGCCATTGTTGTAATTGAGCCTTCGGCTGCTACCATGTTTCCCTGAAAGTAAGACAGCGTCTTACTTTCTTTTTACCCCCAAAAGCCCCACTACGTCCTACTTTCGGGGTACGTCTTATATAAAGTAAGATGTACCCCGCCTGCCTCCTCTTGCTCCTTCTTTCCCCCTCACTTCCTTCGTTCCATTCGATTCGTGAACGAAGGAAGGGAGGGGGAAAGAAGGAGCAAGAGGCGGCGGGCTAAAGGGCGCCGCGTCACAGCCAGGCCTCTGACGCGACGCCGCTCGCCTCTTGCTCCTTCTTTCCCTCCCTTCCTTCGTCCATTCAAGTGAATGAAGGAAGGGAGGGGGAAAGGAGAAGGAGCAAGAGGCGGGGCGAAGTGGCGTCGCGTCAGAGGCCTGGCTGTGACGCGGCGCCCCTTAGCGCCGCCTCTTGCTCCTTCTTTCCCCTCCTTCCTTCCTCGTTCACTCGAGTGGACAAAGGAAGGGAGGGGAAAGGAGAAGGAGCAAGAGGCGGAGCGAAGCGGTGCCGCATCACAGCCAGGCCTCTGGACGCCAAGAGGCCGCCCCGCCTCTTGCTCCTTTCCCCCTCCCTCCCTTCGTCCATTCGAGTGAACGAAGGAAGGGAGGGGGAAAGGAGAAGGAGCAAGAGGCGGGGCGAAGCGGCGTCGCGTCTTCGGGTACTGGGTTACTTTATTAGCGAGATACGGCTTACTATCGGGGGTGTCATACTATCGGGGAAACACGGTAGTAGTGATAGGGAAGACGCTGGGTCATTAGCATCAAACAGTAGTATGGATTGGGGTGAGGCTCTGTATAATCAAGACTCTGCAGCTGGGATAAAGAGGTCTGCTAGTGATTCCAGTCTTGAAGGTATGGAACAGAGAAAAAAGATCCAGCAAATACTTAGAGCTCCTTCTGATTCAGAAACCTTTGAAGGTTTCTCTGGGAATAAAGAAAGGAAGTCAGAAGAGAGTGATGCCGAATCAGACTGGACATTGGTCCAGGAAGTAAGAGATGTATGTAATAAAGATTCTAGTGATGATACCTTTCTAGGCTTTGATAGCGATCAGGACTGACCTTCTGAAACTTCAGAAGCAGAGTGGGATACTTTAAGCTTCCAGGATCGCTGGGAAACATGGAGAAATGCACAGAGCACAGCAGCTGCAGGAAATGAAGCAGCTGCTGTTCATGACCAAGGAGGGTCTTCAGATGACTCTGATGTTTAAGGGCTATATAAGAAATGGGTTTATGGGGCTGCATTTGCGGTGGTCAAAGAGTTGATATCTGATTCTTGTGTCTGGTATTCCTGTGATCCTACTATCGTGTGTCTTGTTCCTGGTTCCAGTTTCTCATGAATTATGGGTTACTTCTCCACCTTTGGCTTGGGGTGAGCTGCTGTGGCTGCTCTAGCTGATGTTTGGGAAAAGGTGGGGAGTTTGGGATTCCATGAATGCTTTTCTGTTTAGTTGCTGCTGTGTATTCCTGTGGTGGGGCTTGATCTCCACTGAGTCTACTGTGAGTTCCTGCTACAGAGTTTGGTATTGTATGACATGGAGGGAGGCTGACACTGTGTTTTTATGGGGACTATGATTTGTGTTATTCCTGTATACTCAGCTCCTGATTACCTTGGACTGTCTCCTCCTTTCATCCGCCATTCTCCTGCCCTTGACCCTTGGACCGGCTTACAACTACTCTTCTAGATCTTCCCACATCGGACTTCACAGACGGATGTCCTGTGTTTGTTTGGCATCTTGCTGCATTGTTTTATGGGGTTTCCTTGGGATTTTTGAGGGTTTTTGAGCCAAGTTGGCTACATTTTTGTTCATCCTTTTTCCATTTATTGTCTAAATAAACTTTTGTTATCCCTCTTTACTCTTGGGTTTGGCTTACTTGGTCTCTGTATTACGACAGCCATGTTGAATCTGTAAATTGTCAATCTCAGAAATGAAGTCCCCTGTGTCTTTTATGTATGTGAATGTTTTAAAAACGAAAGGTTGCAAAAAATGATCCAAAAAAATGGCCAAAGGTTGAAGCAAGCTGTTGGTGGCTGCGATGATGGGTCTCCCAGGTGGAGGATGGATTCCCTTGTGAATTTTTGGGAGTAAGTAGAATTTTGGAACTGAAGGGTGGTTATTGATAAGAAAATCAGCTATTTTATGTGTAATGTAGCCTAGTTCTACTCCGGTTTGTATGGTACGAAAAAAGGTATTGAGAAATTGTTTGGTAGGATCTTGTGAAATGGGTCTGTAAAAGGATGTGTTTTGTAATTGATTGTAGGCCTCTTTGATATAGTCCTTGCGTTCTAGAAATTGAAATTGAATCCAGACAAGACAGAGGCACTCCTGGTCAGTCAAAAGGCCGAACAGGGCATAGGGTTACAAAGTGTGTTAGACGGGGTGACACTCCCCCTGAAGGCGCAGGTTCGCAGTTTGGGTGTGATCCTGGACTCATCGCTGAGCCTGGAACCCCAGGTCTTGGTGGTGACCAGGGGAGCATTTGCACAGTTAAAACTTGTGCGCCAGCTGCGCCTGTACCTTGGGAAGTCTGACTTGGCCATGGTGGTCCACGCTCTGGTTACATCCTGTATAGATTACTGCAATGCTCTATCCGTGGGGTTGCCTTTGAAGACTGTTCAGAAGCTGCAACTAGTCCAACGGACAGCAGCCAGGTTGATGACAGGAGCAGCATTCAGAGAGCATACAACTCCCCTGTTGTGCCAGCTCCACTGGCTGCCAGTTTGCTACCGGGCACAACTCAAAGTGCTGGCTTTAGCCTTTAAAGTCCTAAACGGTTCGGGTCCTACTTACCTGTCCAAACGCATCTCTCCCTATGAGCCATCGAGATGTTTAAGATCATCTGTAGAGGCCCTGCTCTCGGTCCCACCTTCTTCGCAGGCGTGACTGGCGGGGATGAGAGACAGGGCCTTCTCAGTGGCTCCTCGGCTTTGGAACGCCCTCCCTAGAGACATCAGATCTGCCCCCTCCCTCCTGACATTTCGCAAGAAAGTCAAGACCTGGCTGTTTGAGCAGGCATTTGCTGATGAAGTATAAAGGTTTAATTAGATATATGGAATGACGACGATGCGACGGAAACTGATTTCAACATGACGCTGAGACTGCAATTGTATGTTTTTAATTGTTAAATTGTTGTTATATGGTTATTTTTTTGGTTGTTGCTTGTGTTGTATTGAGGGCAGAAATTGCCTTGTGTAAACCGTCCCGAGTCGCCTTCGGGCTGAAAGGGGCAATATAGAAACGTGACAAATAAATAAATAAATAAATAGAACCACCAAGGCCCCACCTTTATCTGCGGGCTTAAAGATTGTTTGAGGATGGTTACCTAAGAATGTAAGCCTATTGTTTTCTTGAGCAGATATGTTAGCTTTATATCTATCATGTTTGTGGTTCAAGGAGTCAATTTGTTGTGTAGCAATCTGTTCAAAGACTTTGAGTCTGTCAGAGATAACAGGTGGGGTGACACTGCTTTTTGTTCTTAATCTGGCTGGTATGTTCTCATCAGATGGTGCGGTAGGATTAATTGGAAAATATTCTTTAAGCCTAATGCTTCTTATAAAGAGTGGCGAGGTCTTTTCTAATATTAATCTGAGAGCAGTTGGGAGTAAACACAAATTAAACATCTTTATTTAGGATAGCATGATATTATTTATTTATTTCCAGCATTTCTAACCCGCTCTTCTCGACCCCCGAGGGGGGACTCAGAGCGGCCCAACAAAAGGCACAATTCGATGCCAACACAATAAAATACAAAATAAAACCAAAAACATTCAGCATTAAAATGCATTAAAATACAATTAACATTAACACCTCATACACATTCACTTAAGTTAAAAAACAGAGTTCCGACCATAACAGGAGCATTGAGCCATATCCTTCAACTTTCCATTACAAATCCAATCCAAAGTGTTGCACTGTGCTAATGTGCAAACGCCTGGTCCCACAGTCAAGATTTACTTTTTTCCTGAATGCCAGGAGAGATGGGGTTGATCGTATGTCGCTTGGGAGCGTGCTCCACAGACGGGGAGCCACCACCGAGAAGGCCCTCTCTCTAGTCCCCACCAACCGCATTTGAGAAGTTGGCGGGAGCGAGAGCAGGGCCTCCCCAGATGATCT